>JBBBVM010000167.1:0-51041 GCA_037355625.1 Petunia x hybrida
AACGCTTACCTTGTTACAAAGTTAGTACAGCCACTCAATAACCGCTTTGTCCTTTGGTTTTCTTGCCAAACGATCCCACTCTATTCAATAAGCAAAAAATATATCAATTTAGGCTAAAGGCTTCATTCCTCACATCTTAGGGCAATCCAGGTAGGAGCCTGATACCCTATTCGCATACGCAATACGCAGGCCAGGCCTATATACAGGGTTTAAAGTCACGTAACCAAACCCCAAATAATTTACATTTATATGTTGCCCATAACTCACTGAGTACGAATATATAATCAATTTCATTATCGGGGTCCATTTGACCCTTCAAACTATCAATTTACGTCATTAGGGCGATGTCTAATATCCCTATTTTTACCGTAAAAATATATTCAAACATACGTAATAAACTCAAATAATATATTAAGATCATTACCTGAATATTCTGGGGTGAAAATACTATTTTTCTCCGGCCCCTTTTCTCATTTTCTGACATTTTTTTCCATTTCTTTGCTTTCGTTCCCGTTTCTTCTGTAATGTTTCGTTCCATTTTCTGTTCTGTAAAATAGATAAGGGCACCGCCATGGTCACTTGGTCACTTAGCATTTTCTTTCATTTTTTGTCTTTTTGTGTTTTGTATTTGTCTTTTTTTTTTCTTTTTCTTTAAAATTCGCTGTTACGGTAAAAAATTAAACGGTACCCTACGATATTCGAAATAATCCCAACTTTTGCATACAAGTTATACAAAATATATGTAACATACTCGCGAAGGCGGATCTCAAATCAGACTCCCGTAACTCAAGATGCGAATTTAAATGAAAAGAAGTCAAATTATTTAACTTTCGGCATTTTAGAGCGGAAACTAGCCGAACAACAATCGAAATTCACTTTCGAAAGTTCACAAAAATCACAAATAATCATACGAACCTAACGGCGCTTTTGGATTTCGAATCGGAGCTCATTCGGCAAAAACCGAGCTCGAAAATCTCTTTTTAATATTAATCACCAATAAAAACTGAAACCTTCTTCTTCCGATGCCTACCAAACGAGGTCTGATTTAGCTCAAATTTTACAAACAGGTTCTAATGGACACCACGAATATTCTAAAATTATCGACACGCCATCGGAGTCCTAACTTCCGAAACGACTGACCGAGGTCGTTTCAGATAGGTTTTTACAAAGGTAGAACTTTTCAAACAAGCGCGAGTTAGTTTGTTTGTCTTAAATTTGCTTCAGTGAAGAAGTCATATTGTTTCAATACTGTGAAAAGTACAAAAAATTTGTATGTGGTCAAATGTGTTGATCCAGTCTGCAAGTGGTGGGTATGAGCCATGAAGTATAAGTGTTATGACATGTTTTATATTACAAAATACAGTGGTAAGCACACGTGTGGGGTGCATCACCTTCTCAGTCATCATCCTCACACGTCGACCATGTCGTTGGTGAATTTGTGAAGAATAAATTTATTAATAGCAAAAATCCTTCCACAGAAGATATTTTGAGTTCTGTTCGTGCAGGTATGAGTAGTAAAATCAGCTATTGGAGTGTTAGATGGGAGCTGAAATAGCAAAATCTTTGGTAAGTAGGACACCAGAGTAGGGTTATGTTGTGATAGACGCGTATCGTCTTGTTCTTGAAACTAAAAATCAAGGAAGTAGACTGATTTGAGGTTTGGTGGTAAAGAGAGGTTCAAATACTTTTTTGTTGCTTATGGAGCTTGCATAAAAGGGTTTGTGAATATGAAAAAGGTTATAGCTATTGATGGCACATTTTTAACAAGCAAGTATGGTGGAGTGTTGTTGTGTGTTGTTGCACAAGATACAGAGAACCACATTTATCCGCTTGTATTTTATGTGGTGGACAAAGTGACACGACCCGAATTCTCGGTTAGGCCGTGCGGGCACCCGACCACCTCCCCCTATACCTATCGGGCGAACCCTATTGACTGAATCGATTTAAGTTGTGAAGAATTACCTTGAAATGAAAATGAACCAAACTTTAACAACATAAGATAACTCTCAAGGATAGACAAATATACAAGCTGTCTGAATAATACAAATAACTACCCAGAAGACACATATTTAAAGGTTTCCAGATAAAACATCTAAGAAGGCCAAAAGATATACACACCTCCCGAAGGGAGCAAAAGTAAGGAAAACTGTAATATCTGTAGTTGGTGGCCGCAATGAATAGGATGGATCACCGTAGACAGTTGAGAACGTACTACTCCTCAATCACGGCGCAACTGGCTGGGACTGACACGACCCGAAATCCGATTAGGCCGTGCGGGCACCCGACATCCTCCCCTAGACCCGTCGGGCGAACCCTTACCAATTAAATTAGGAAAATAAATATAATAATTCATAAATAAGGATAAGACTTAGAAAAAATCACAGACATACTGATACCTCTAAGCTGTACGAAAGAAATTACAGCTGACTACCCAACATACTAGGTTTAGGGCTATCCAGACTAGATATCTAAGAGTACAAAAGAAGACAAATACCTCATGAAGGGAGCAAAATGCAACTGAAATAACAACCAATAAACTGGTGGCCATCCAGAATAAAAGCTGGCTCACCCTGACAGCTGAAGTCATCTTCGCTCCTTTACAACGTGGTGAACTCAATCCTGGAGCGAACCTGCCGAAATGAAATAGATAGACAAGAAACAAACAACAAAGAAGGGTGAGTCAAAAGAACTCAATAAGTAGGGCAGACTAGCCACCTCAAAGAATAGGATAGCTAGCCAGGGAGAAGAAACAGATAAACCAAATTCCTCTTATTTAAACTATAAAAAGACAAAGCCAGATAATAACTAAAAACATGTATGGGATCACAAACTCATTAACAACCAGGAACGTAAGATATCCAGAACATATAGGCATCCCGAACACATCAACAATCAAAAATACATCCTGTTGCGGCGTGCAACCCGATCCATACGTTTATTTTTGTTACGGCGTGCAACCCGATCCATATATTTATACCGTTGAGACATGCAAACCGATTCATATATTTATACCACTGCGGCGTGCAACCCGATTCATATATTTATACCACTGCGGCGTACAACCCGATCCCCACAACCCAGGATACGTGCCAGAAATATATAGACAAATAAGCAATGCATGTATAAGCAGAACAGTAGTTACGTACCACAAGTCTATTCAATGGTATGAAATGAAATGAAATGATATGAGATGAAATGAAATGAAATATGATGCAAAGGGTCACTACTGAATAGACTTGTGGTACGTAACTACCCTTTGCAGAACAGTAGTTACGTACCACAAGTCTATTCAGCTGTCAGACCCTTTGCATCATATTTCATTTCATTTCATCTCATATCATTTCATTTCATTTCATACCATTGAATAGACTTGTGGTACGTAACTACTGTTCTGCTTATACATGCATTGCTTATTTGTCTATATATTTCTGGCACGTATCCTGGGTTGTGGGGATCGGGTTGTACGCCGCAGTGGTATAAATATATGAATCGGGTTGCACGCCGCAGTGGTATAAATATATGAATCGGTTTGCATGTCTCAACGGTATAAATATATGGATCGGGTTGCACGCCGTAACAAAAATGAACATATGGATCGGGTTGCACGCCGCAACAGGATGTATTTTTGATTGTTGATGTGTTCGGGATGCCTATATGTTCTGGATATCTTACGTTCCTGGTTGTTAATGAGTTTGTGATCCCATACATGTTTTTAGTTATTATCTGGCTTTGTCTTTTTATAGTTTAAATAAGAGGAATTTGGTTTATCTGTTTCTTCTCCCTGGCTCGCTATCCTATTCTTTGAGGTGGCTAGTCTGCCCTACTTATTGAGTTCTTTTGACTCACCCTTCTTTGTTGTTTGTTTCTTGTCTATCTATTTCATTTCGGCAGGTTCGCTCCAGGATTGAGTTCGCCACGTTGTGAAGGAGTGAAGACGACTTCAGCTGTCAGGGTGAGCCAGCTTTTATTCCGAATGGCCACCAGTTTAGTGGTTATTATTTTAGCTGCATTTTGCTCCCTTCAGGAG
The DNA here is from genome assembly GCA_037355625.1 of Petunia x hybrida. Classification (NCBI taxonomy): domain Eukaryota; kingdom Viridiplantae; phylum Streptophyta; class Magnoliopsida; order Solanales; family Solanaceae; genus Petunia; species Petunia x hybrida. Next base: position 4,028 of record JBBBVM010000167.1, read on the forward strand.
GTATCTGTCTTCTTTTTTACCCTTAGATGTCTAGTCTGGATAACTCTAAACCTAGTATGTTGGGTAGTCAGCTGTAATTTCTTTCGTACAGCTTAGAGGTATCAGTATGTCTGTGTTTTTTTCTAAGTCTTGTCTTTATTTATGAATTATTATATTTATTTTCCTAATTTAATTGGTAAGGGTTCGCCCGACAGGTCTAGGGGAGGATGTCGGGTGCCCGCACGGCCTAACCGGATTCAGGGTCGTGTCAGTTGGTATCAGAGCTAGACTACTTACGAATCAGGCTAACCAAAGATCCCAATTGAAGAGATAGACATTAAATAAGTTTTATGGAATGACATTTATGCCAATTTTACCCGACTTAGGGTCGGGTGCCCGCACGGCCTAACCGAGAATTCGGGTCGTGTCAGTTGGTATCAGAGCGAGGTTTAGAGTCTTTCCAGATCATGACAGTGTCTAATAGAGTCTCGCTGATCGGGCGGAGACGTCCGTACCTATCTACGAGAGGCTATGGTGGTATTTAAGCAATTTCCTTTCTTTTTTTTCTCATCGTGCGTGAGTCTGCTTATTTGAAGTTAAATATTTCTATTCTCCGCAGTAAATGGTGAGAACGCGCGCGAACGTTCGGCGAGAGGTGGAGGAGCCAGCGGTCGCCCCTATGCCTGCTGCTCCGCAGGGTGGTGGTGTTGGCCGAGGTAGAGGTCGTGGTCGAGGCAGAGGTAGAGTTTCCCAGGCTGTGAGGATGGTGGATCATGTTGATCCTGCTGCAGAGGTTCCGGTAGTGCCAGCTTTTGCTAGGCAGGGGGATCAGGGCTTATTCATTCCCCCTGCACTTCATGACGTTTTTATAAGATTCTTAGCGACGCAGATGCCCTAGGGACCTCCTATTCCTCAGGCTGCCGTAGATGCTCATATTCCTCAGGCTGCTGTGGATGCTCCTATTCCTCAGGCTGCTGTAGATGCTCCTATCCCTCAGGCAGCCCCTTAGGCTGCGGTAGATATTGGTTCTCAGGTTCAGGAAGCCCCCATTCCAGCTCCACAGGTAGCCCCAGCAGTTCATGCTCCAGGTGGTCATGTTCCAGAGGTAGCGGGTGTTATACCTCCAGTTGTTCAGGATGGTCAGCCAGTCCAGGTAGCAGGTTAGGTTGATGATCCGGCAAAGTTGCATTATTTTACCCGACTTAATTCTCCGAAGTTCTCTGGTCAGAAATCAGATAAGCTTAAGCCTCGTGAGTTTCTTGATCAATGTCAGCGTATCTTAGAGGCTCTTGGAAATCTTGAGCAGTATGGAGCTGATTATACTGCCTTCCAGCTTGAGGGTCCAGCTTTAGCTTGGTGGACCGTACTCCGATCAGCTAGGCAGGGCTTACCTAAGCTGACCTGGAGTGAGTTCTCTCATCGATTCATGGAGAAGTTTTTCCCTCGTAGTCAGCAGGATGAGAAGAGGAGACAGTTTGAGAGGATTGGACAGGGTAACCTGTCAGTCACGGAGTACGAGCTATTATTTTCAGAGATGTCCAGCTATGCTCCAGATCTTGTGCAGGAGCCCTCTGAAAGGGTCAGACGTTTTATTGATAGGCTTTCTCCTCATTTGTTGTCCCAGATGGCTCGTGAGATTGAAGCTGGTACTCTATTTGATGTCGCTGTCGATATTACTAGGAGGTATGAGGCCTATCATAAATTAGAGATGGAGGAGTTAGAGCGGGAGAGTAAGAGATCTCGTGGTCCAGGGCATTCTGGTACCTCGTATGGAGGTAGGAGTTATCAGCAGCAGAGTAGGCCTCCTGTTAGACCAGCTCAGTTTCCAGCGCGTGGTTCTCAGAACGCGCCTACTTCTTCTCAGGGTCAGTTTTGGTTTCGCCCGCGAGATCAGTCTCAGTTTGATCAGCGTAGATTTGCTCCAGGGTGCTTTATCTGTCAGGATCCAGGGCATCATAAGAAGGATTGCCCTTAGCTCCTTCAGCAGGGTAGTAGCCGCCCTTTCCCTCGCCTTCCAGCACCTATGCAGCAGCAGCCTCAGGGTACCTCTCCAGGGTCTCAGCCAGCTAGAGGTGTACCACCACCCGGTAGAGGTCATGGATGTGGTCTTAGTGGTCCCTCTAGAGGTGGTCGTCAGGGTATCGGCTCAGCTCAGCCACAGAGACAGCTATATGCACTGCCGGCCAGGCAGGATGCCGAGGCATCCCCAGATGTTATTACAGGTATTTTATCTGTTTGTGGTCGAGATGCATATTCTTTTGTGGACCCGGGGTCTACATATTCATATGTATCTCCTTATTTTGCTTAGGGTTTTCATGTTGATTATATGTGTCTTCGTGATCCATTCTGTGTTTCTACTCCTATTGGAGACATTATCATCGTGGATCGAGTTTATCCAGCTTGTACCATATCTTTTGGGGGTCGTGAGACACTAGTAGATCTTCTGATCCTAGATATGGTTGATTTTGATGTCATTATTGGCATGGATTGGTTGGCGTCGTGTCATGCCACGTTAGAATTCCATGCCAAGTCTCTTCAGTTGTCTATTCCTTGTTCAGCACCAGTGGTGTGGCAGGGTTCTTATTTGCCACCCAGGGGGCATGTTATTTCTTTCCTCAAGGCAAAACAGATGATGGATAAAGGGTGTTTAGCATATCTTGCCATGGTTCGAGATACCACTGTGGATATTCCATCTCTTGATTCTATTCCTCTCGTTACGGAGTTCCCTGATGTGTTTCCAGATGATTTTCCAGGACTTCCTCCTGATCGAGAGATCGAGTTTGGCATTAATACAGTGCCAGGGACTCAGCCTATTTCTATCCCTCCTTATCGCATGGCTCCATCAGAGTTAAAGGAGCTGAAGGAGCAGTTGCAAGATTTGCTTGATAAAGGGTTCATTAGGCCGAGTATTTATCCGTGGGGTGCTCCTATTCTATTTGTAAAAAAGAAAGATGGGACTATGCGGATGTGTATTGATTATCGTCAGCTAAATAAGGTCACCATCAAGAATAAGTATCCCTTGCCTCGCATTGATGATTTGTTTGATCAGTTGCAGGGTGCCAAATTCTTTTCTAAGATCGATCTGCGATCTGGTTATCATCAGCTAAAGATTCGTGAGTCAGATATCTCGAAGTCTGCTTTTAGGACTCGTTACGACCATTATGAGTTCCTAGTTATGTCTTTTGGGCTGACTAATGCCCCTGCAGCTTTTATGGATCTCATGAACCGGGTGTTTAAGCCATTCCTTGATTCCTTTGTCATTATCTTCATTGATGATATTCTTATTTATTCTCGTAGCTGCGAGGAGCATGATTATCATCTGAGGGTGGTTCTTCAGACCCTCCGTGATCGTAAGGTGTATGCCAAGTTTTCGAAGTGTGAGTTTTGGCTTGATTATGTAGCATTTTTTAGGTCATGTGGTATCTAGTGAAGGTATCAAGGTTGATCTGAAGAAGATTGAAGCAGTGCAGAAATGGCCTCGTCCTACCACTCCGACGGAGATTCGCAGCTTTCTTGGATTGGCAGGTTATTATCGGAGGTTTGTGGAGAAGTTCTCTACTATTGCAGCTCCCCTGACTCGCCTGACGCAGAAGGCGGTTCAGTTTCGATGGTCCGATGAGTGTGAGGCCAGCATTAAGAAGCTTAAGGCCTTATTGACTTCAGCTCCAGTGTTATCCCTTCCTTCGAGCACCGGTGGATTCGTAGTTTATTGTGATGCATCTCGTGTGGGCCTTGGTTGTGTTCTTATGCAGTACGGAAAGGTAATTGCTTATGCTTCCAGACAGTTGAAGCAGAATGAGAAGAATTATCCGACTCACGATTTAGAATTGGCAGCTGTGGTCTTTGCTTTGAAGATATGGAGGCATTACCTTTATGGCAAGCTTTGTGAGGTGTATACGGGTCATAAGAGTCTGCAGTATCTTCTCTCTCAGAAAGATCTTAACGGCCGACAGCGGAGGTGGCTTGAATTGATCAAAGATTATGATCTCACTATCCACTATCATCATGGGAAGGCGAACGTGGTAGCAGTTGCTTTGAGCAGGAAGTCCATGAGCAGCAAGGCTTTTCTTTATGCTGACATGAGACCATTGGCCCGAGAATTGCAGTCCCTTGGCGACTTTGGCGTGAGATTTCTTCTTCCAGACTCCAGTAGAGTCTTAGCGTGTATTGGAGCTCAGTCTTCCTTAGTTAGTCAGATTAAGGGATGACAGTTCGAGGATCCTCATCTGCAGGAGTTGCATGGTCGTTTCCTAAGTGGAGGAGTTCCCTCCTTCGAGCTTGATTCAGATGGAATTCTTCGGTTTAATGGTCGACTCTGTGTTCCTGATGTTGGGAATTTGAGGCAGTCAGTGCTTGGTGAAGCTCGTAGCTCGCGTTATTCTATTCATCCTGGTATTACAAAAATATATCAGGACCTCCGAGAGCTATACTGGCGGAAGGGGATGAAGAGAGATGTATTTGATTATGTATCTCGTTGCTTGACTATCAGCAGGTTAAGTTCGAGCACCGGAGACCAGCAGGGCTAGCTCAGGCATTGCCCATTCTCGAGTGGAAGTGGGAGCACATCACGATGGATTTTATAGTTGGTTTGCCAAAGACCCTGCGGCGCCATGATTCAGTCTGGGTCATTGTCGATCGACTGACTAAGTCAGCGCACTTTATCCCTGTAAAGACTACTGATTCAGCTCGGAGCATGGCACAGATTTTCATTGAGCAAGTGTTTAGGCTGCATGGTACTCCTGTATCCATTATCTCATATCGTGGTTCCCAGTTTACTTCTCAGTTCTGGCAGTCTTTTCAGAGAGAGTTGGGGACCCAGGTACAGCTTAGCACAACATTCCATCCTCAGACTGACGGTCAGTCCGAGCGGGTTATTCAAATTTTAGAAGACATGCTGAGAGCTTGTGCATTGGACTTCGGGGGTTACTGGGATGATCATTTGGCGTTAGCAGAGTTCTCTTATAATAATAGCTATCAGTCTTCTATTCAGATGGCTCCATTTGAGGCCCTATATGGTCGTCGATGTCGTTCTCCTATTGGCTGGTTTGAGTCTCTGGATGTCGAGGTGATTAGTTCAGATATGGTTCGTCAGACTCTTGATATTGTTCGTGTTATTCAGGATTGTTTACGGACCGCCCAGAGCAGGAAAATTTCATATTCAAACCGGAGGAGCCGAGAGTTAGAGTTCGAGGTCGGGGACATGGTATTTCTGAAAGTGTCACCGATGCGAGGTGTAAAGAGGTTTGGTAGGAAAGGAAAGCTTAGTCCTAGGTTCATTGGCCCTTTCTGTATCGAGAAGCGTATTGGTAAGGTAGCTTATCGGCTTGACTTGCCAGCTTTTATGCCAGTTCACCTAGTTTTTCATGTATCGATGCTCCGGAAGTGTATCCGAGATCCTTCTGAAGTGATCGAATTAGACCCTGCTCAGCTAGATGTGAATCTGGCTTACGAGGAGTTCCCAGTTGCTATAGTTGCGCGTGATGTCCGGAAGCTTCGTATCGAAGCAGATTCCGATGGTTCGAGTACGATGGAATAATCGTCCACGTGAGGAGGACACTTGGGAGCTTGAGTCCAGTATGTGTGAGAGGTATCCTCACCTCTTCGACGACTCAGGTTCGATCTTGATCTTTAAAGCCTAAAAGCTCTTATCATTGTATATAATTTTGATTTCATAGTAAATGTCATTGAAAATTGGTGTAAGCATTCTCATTAGAGGTGGGAAATCTATTTTAGACTCTTGCTCGTTCGAGGACGAACGAGAGTCTAAGTGGAGGAGAATGAAACGACCTCGGTCAGTCGTTTCGGAAGTTAGGACCCCGATTGACGTGCCGATAATTTTAAAATATTTGTAAGGTCCATTAGGATCTGTCTTTAAAATTTGAGCTAAATCAGACCTCGTTTGGTAGGCATCAGAAGAAGGTTTAAGCTTTTATTGTCAATAAATATTAAAAAGAGATTTTTGAGCTCGGTTTTGGCGAATGAGCTCCGATTCGAAATCCGAAAGCGCCGTTAGGTTCGTATGATTATTTGTGACTTTTGTAATTTTTCGAAAGTGAATTTCGATATGGTTCGGCTAATTTCCGCTAAAATGCCGAAAGTTAAATAATTTGACCTTTTTCCTTTAAATTCGCATCTTGAGTTTCGGGAGTCCGATTTGAGATCTGTCTTCTCGAGTAGGTTACATATATTTTGTATAACTTACTTGAAAAATTTGGGATCATTTCGAATTCTCTAAGATTCCATTTTAGTTTTAATCGTCGTAGCGAATTTAAAAAAAAATTATTAACTACGTCGGTCAGCTAAGCAGTAGCAATACGTATAGAAACATTTGAGCAAAAATAGACAGAGAAAGGAAAAAGTAGAAAAGATAGAGGAAAAAAGGGAAAAATGAGTGGAAAAATAGTGGAATTTCTACCCCAAATCTTCAGGTAATGATGTTAACTCATTATCTTAGCTTATTGCGTGTGTTTGAATATATTTTTACAATAAAAATAGGGATATTAGACATCGCCCTAATAACGTAAATTGATAGTTTAAAGGGTATATTGGACCCTGATGATGGAAATGATTATATATTCGTATTCAGTGAGTTATGGGCAACATATAAATATAATTTATTTAGGGTTTGGTTATGGAACTTTGAACCCTGTACATAGGCCTGGCCTGCGTATTGCGTATGCAAATAGGGTATCAGGTTCCTAACTGGACTGCCCTAAGACATAAGGAATGAAGCCTTGAGCTTTATTTGATATAATTTTTCTGCTTATTGAATAGAGCGAGATCGTTTGGCAGTTAGTCCAAAGGAAAAAGCAGTGGTTGAGTAACAGGGCTAGCTTTGGAATACGGTAAGTGTTTATATCCATTTCTTAGGAGGCACTTGGCCTCGTGGATTTTTTACCACGTGTTCCTTACGTGTGTAGCTGCCCATAGGCTTACTCATTACGCCTTAGCTTTGGATTTACATTCTATATTATATATTATGTCCTGTTATTGCTATTTCATTGGAAATCTGAGTATTGTACTTTGGCTTGGAGTTGGCATCTGCTTCCCGGCTGTCGATGAGAGTCCTGTGCCGGTGAAGGGTTATTATTGCATCACATTGCATTCATATGCATTACATTTCATATCAAACTGAGTGCAGGAGTATTCCGCCTCAGCTTTACATTATATCGGGTGCAGGAGTATTCTGCCCCAGGAGAGTGCAGGAGTATTCCACCTCTGGTTTATATTATATCGGGTGCAGGAGTATTCCGCCCCAGGAGCAGGAGTATTCCGCTCCAGTTGGTTATCAGATTGGATTCCCCTCGAATGCAGGAGTATTCCGCTTCGGGATGGGATTACGGCCACATGTGACCCTTTGCATCTCATTTCATTTCATCTCATTTCATTTTATTTCATTTCATCCCATTCCATTTTATTTCATACTATTGAGTAGATTTTTTGTACATGAATATTGTCCTGCTTATGTGTGCATTGCTTATTTGTTGATTGTTGTCTGGTTCCGTTTCCCTTACTAGCGTATCTATTTTTCGAGATTGCTAGTTTGTTCACACTTATTGAGTCCTCATGACTCACCCCCTGTTTGTCCTTGTATTTTCTTTTCGTTCGGCAGATTCTGCACCAGGACCCAGCCAGTCGTGCCGTGATTGAGGAGTAGTACGTTCTCAACTGTCTACGGTGAGCCATCCTATTCATTGTGGCCACCAACTACAGATATTATAGTTTTTCTTACTTTTGCTTCCTTCGGGAGGTGTGTATATCTTTTGGCCTTCTTAGATGTCTGATCTGGAAACCTTTAAATATGTGTCTTCTGGGTAGTTATTTGTATTATTCAGACAGCTTGTATATTTGTCTATCCTTGAGAGTTATCTTATGTTGTTAAAGTTTGGTTCATTTTCATTTCAAGGTAATTCTTCACAACTTATATCGATTCAGTCAATAGGGTTCGCCCGACAGGTATAGGGGGAGGTGGTCGGGCGCCCGCACGGCCTAACCGAGAATTCGGGTCATGTCACAAAGAGTGTGATGAGTCATAGGATTATTTTTTTGAACAGTTACTTGATATAGTCCCTATCACTGGAGAGTTGTTCATTATCTCTTATCAACATGCAAGCATAGCAAATGGGATTGCCAAGTACTATACTAAAGGTCATCATGATTTTTGTATGTGGCACCTTGTTGAGAACATCAGGGTAAAGTTCAAGTATGGAGAATATCTACACAAATACTATTCAGCAGCAAAGGCTTATCGCTTTGAAGAGTTTGACAAACATTTTAAAGAGATCAAAGGTAAAAATGAGAGGCTAGCTAATTATCTTCACGATAGTGGATTTGATAAATAGACTAGAGCCTTTTTTTCCGAGGAATAGGTTCAAGGTGATGACCTCGAATATTGCGGAATCATTTAACTCAATGTTCAGGGAGGAAAGAAAATTCCCCATCACCGGTCTATTTAATACAATTAATAGTAAGTTTGCCGAGAAGTTTCATGAGATGCGTACAACGATAAGCAAATCAAGCACAATCTTAGTCAAATCTGTTGAAGATGTTGTAAGAAAAAACATGGAAGATGGTAATGCACTTGTAGTGAACAGAGTATTCATTAGGGAGTATAATGTCATCAGGGAGTATAATGTCATCAGTGATGAAGGGAAGGAAGACACCAGTCTCCACAACAGAACTTGTACTTGCAGAGAGTTTGACCATCAGAAAATTCCTTGCAAACAAGCAATGGCAGCACTGAGGGCTCATTAGGAGCTGGATATGATTCGAGCATTTATGAATTCACCTCTCCATATTATAGGACACAGATGTACATGCTTGCATATGCATAACCAATTTTCTCAATTCCTTCAGTAGACCAATGGCAGTTGCCTCAAGATATTCTAGAGAGTAAACTTTCTCCACCTTTCGTCAAGCTCGCACGGGGGAGAAAGAGGAAAAAGAGGATTCCATCTACAGCAGAAGTGCTCATAGCTGGGAAGAGAAGAAATAGATTCTCTAATTGCAAACGATATGGCCACAAGGAGACCACATGTCCTACTCCCTTAGAAGTTAGAATTTGCGTTAGTTTTTTCAAAGTAGTTTGATTAAGTGTCGTTGTATTTGTTTAGAAGAACTCTAATTTCTATTTGATGTTATTGTTAAGAATAAAATACTTTAAACTTAAATTCATCATCAAGAACCATTGTTAAGATCTTTTACCTCCCCATGCACTCTTTGCTGAAATGCATCCATATATGAAGGAGCTTTGGGATTGATCCATCCTAACATCCTCAGCAAGGGCAATGGCTTCTCACTTGATCTGATAGCTAACCGTCCAACTGAAGGTATTGCTTCCAAATCCCATGCCTAAATTTTATAAAATATACAAATCAGTCCTTACAAAATAATACAAAAATTTATATTGTTAAAAGGTTTGCCATGAAAGCGCAAGAAAAGCCAAATAGTGAATAATTTGGACTGGTTTTCTTTTTCTCTTTTTGCCTTCTCTTGCCTCAACTAATGGGGGCATGACATCTTTCCTGAGATATTGAATAATTAACTCAAAGCTCTTCCTTCCCTATGGGAAATTCAAGAAGACATCTAAACTGTAAGTCATCTTAATCCAATTCTTGTCGACATGTGTCGAATCATCTCTAGCAACTAATATAGAATGAACAAACCACAACAAGCTTAGCTTGTATTTTTCTACAACATTGAATCTTTTTGACTTCATCAATTCAAAGATATCATCTCCTGACAACCCACCATAATATCCTTTGGTCACTTTCTCATAGAATCTCTCACTTTTCTTACGAACCTTGTCCAGCTCATCTTGAGAGGGGTATTTCCCGTAATACAAACCAATAACTAATGCAAATTCTCTCAACCCAAAGCAAATTTGTTTGCCTTCTACTATGCACCAGATCTCATACAACTTTGCATGCCCAATTTGCGAAGAAGAAGGGAGTGTACAAGTTGTCCATTGAAGTATTTCCACTGCTTAGTTAAGCTTAAGAAGTTACCAAAACAAGTGTTTTTAAAGGCTTCTAGTAGTTTTAAGGTTACTAACTGTTCTTTGAATTTGAAAAATTTCTTCATTGAAGATCTTACAGAAACCTTAGCAGAAAAAGGTTGATGGATATCCAAATATGTCTTGAAATTTTATTTTGGTAGCTCAAGACTCTTCTGACGCTCAGCAATTGATAAAGCTTCTAGATCCTCTAATTCCTCATGATCTTCCACAACTTTATCCGGCTGTTCATTAATTCAATAAATTCATAAACATATGTAGCTAAATAGCAGATACAAGAAGTGCCAGCACAAGTACTTGTATGTAAGCCGTAAACCTTAAACCCTAAACCCTAAACTCATAGGTAGTTAAAATATCATATATAAGAAGGGCCAGAGTTGATTAATAAACTTTGAGTCAATGGACTAGACCTAGTGTTCGTTAATAAACATTGAGTCAATGGAATAGACCTAGTGTTAGTTAATAAACTTTGACTCAGTATTAAATTTATGTCATCTTTTGGAAGATCATTTGCCAGTAAAAAAAGAAAATATGCTTTATTCCTCATTCAAGTATGATTTCACAACAACAAACATAATTATAAAAAACAAACAAATCTATTCTCTAAGTTATCCAATAAATACTAAATAGACTCAAAAAATGAACATATACCTCTACAGAAGTTGATAAATCATCAAGGACTTCCTCACCGCCATCTTTTTCATGTGCATCACCAGCTGCTTTATCCTTTCCCCCATTCACACCTCCAGACTTATCTTTTCCTCTCAATCACCACCTGGTTCATCATTTACCTCATTCTCACTATAGTCTTTTTGATACGGGGTAGATATGCGGAAGCAATAAACTATGATGCGGAAGCAACAATCACAAGATAACAAGAAAGTAAGGGACGGGGAAGAACAGAAATAGAAGAAAAGAATGGATAAACGATTCAAACCATGAATTGAATATCCGAGAGAGGAAGGGAAACTCGAACCATACAAGAATCCGTACTAGTGACGAATCTCCATAGGTCCCAAGCAACAGATAATCCGAAGCTTCAAGCTTCTACAAAGAAGAAGGCCTTGCCTCTCTTTCTCTAAGTCTATTCTTCAAATCTAAACAAGCTAAAGAAATAAATGACTAAGTGTGGTATTTATAGGTTCACCACACTTCTAAATGAAATGTCTAAATAGCCCCTAAGTCTAGTCAAAATAATACAAGTCACTTAGGGCTATAGTTGGAATTACACCACAAAATAGTAGGAATCCCGTCAAGGCCACAGCAGTGGGAGGCGCCCGCCTCAAGAAGCGAGGCGCTCCGCCTCACAAAGTCCAGAGAGTGATGTTCGAGTAGGCGGTCCGCCTAGTGCATGGGGAGGTCTGCCTCTTCCTGGGAGGTATGGATACGGCTCAAAATGGACTCTAAGTGTTCCTCCTTGGTCCGTAGTCGGCCCTCTCTCAATTGTGCTCAAGCCCATGACTCCAAATCACTCTCGAACCCTCCTCCAGAGCCCTTGCCTTGGAGCCTTTGTGCTCTTCACGCTTGGTTCTTGATGGTTGACGCTTTGGCTCAATTTCCCCGCATCATTCTCCCCTTCTTGAAAGGATTTCGTCCTCGAAATCAAACCATCAAGCCTACATTCAAAACAAGCACAAACAAAGCTTCCCACTATAAAAGTAGGTTAGTGCATAAAGTGTGGGAAAATACACTCTTATGATAGAGCCAAGCATCAATACCAATAAGAAAGCTCATGTCTCCCAAGGAAACAACAAGTGCTTGACTCAAAAAGAAAGTGCATCCAACACAAGAACAAGCAAAGAGATCAATAGGACATGGAACATACAAGATATAGCAATCAACTTCCCTATGACCCCCAAGCTTATGACCAACACACCAAGCCTTCAAATTAATACTATCACAATGTGACACATTGGCTTTGGCATGCTCAACACTCAAGGTGTGATCAACATATGGGATGGAGTAAGCAACATAATTCAAGCGACAACTAACATCAAATACTCCACTCCCCTCCTTGGAAGCACTCTTACACACACCAAGAGTGACTTCCTCACCCCCTAATCCACCTTTAAGACAATCTCCCTCACTAGACAAACTATCAAGGAAGGCTTCCATAATGGCTTCTTCATCATTATAGTCCACACAATCAAGATTAGGACTACTAGAAGATGGACCAACACAATCAATTCCAAGATCATTCATCTCACTTAGATTCTTAAACAACGGATTGTCTATAGAGTTAAACCTTTCAAACCATGGAGGGTCAAGTTCACACTCTTCATACTCACTTGAGGAGTCATAAAAAATAAGCCTATCCATCCCATCCACTAGGGACTCCTCAAGGTCACTACCATCTTCACTACAACACATAGGTCCACCATTATCAAGCAATTTGTCAAGGGAAAGGATAGGGTATTCATTCAACTCGTCTTCCCCTTTATCAAAAATTGGTGGTGTGTCATAGCAAAGGTCACAATCAAGGCCAACTACACAATCTTCACTAAAGAGAGGTTCAATAAAAATCGAGCTCACATCATGATGTGGCTTATCATTCATCTCAACTAGTGGTTCACAATCACACATAAGTTGACCATTTGGCTCCACACTAGTTGCAAACACATTGTAATCACATATATCATCAACTAGTATAGAGGTCTCACACACACTGTCACATGACAAGGAAGTAACATGTTCAAGGGATGAACTTTCACATAACTTTGAATGGCCATCTAGCTCACTCAATGCACTTGAAGTGTCTTGAATTGGCTCTCCACCTTGAAGCTCACATTGAAGGTTTGCTTCACCTTGTCCTTCTATTTTGGAAGATGATTGAGGCTCCAATGGCTTGCCTTCAAGATTTCCTACACAAGAAGTCACACAAGTAGAAGAAAAAGATAAAGGGTTAGGGTTAGAATAAAGGGTGTCCTCACTCTTTATAATTCTTTTTCCCTCATTTTCTTTTCAAGGTCGGGTGTAGATTCGGGTGGTGACATCCCACTCACATCACTCATCACATCCTCTCCTTTTTCCTCTCGAGGAATGTCACCGGTCACTCCCTTACTCCTCTCAATCTTTTGTCTCTCAAATTTGGGTGAGTTGGGACGAGGCCCAAGAACACCCATTGCCGGAGTAGGTGGACTTTTAACATCAACCCAGAATCTAGGACTAAGAGACTCATCACTTGAGGTCTCTTTCTTCTTTGTTGGTGAACCACTTTGCTTTGGAGCTTGTGGTTTGGGGTTCACCTTGTTGACATATGTCAACTCTCTTCTTGCACTAGTCCCACCATTGCTTGTGATTGTAGGACTTCTCTTCAATGGTGTCCCACTACTTCTCATGTTCATAGGACTTCTTGATTGCACTCTTTGGATCATAGGGCTTCTCCTCAATGGTGTCCCTCCATTTCTCATGTTCATGGGCTTGCTTGGTTGTACTTCTTCTTTCCTAAGAAGGAGGAATTGTATCTTTCCTTGTGCTTTAACATGGTAGCCATCAAAGAATTTGTCGAGCTTGAAGGGCCTATTAAAAAGCCAAGGCTTTCCCAACATAACATCACATCCCACTAAAGGGCCTACTTTGCACTCCACTTCTTCTTCAAAGTTCCTTTGTGAAATAACTACCCTAGTCATTCCATCAACACAAGGTATTCCCAACCTTCTCACTACAAGATGGCTAATCCAACTTGCTTCACCATCATCCACTTGAAGCACATACCCGTGATTCCCATTAAGGCTCACTATGAATTGACACCACGTTCTTTCTCTCTTGACTTCATCTAGGTAATGCCCTTTACACTTCCCATCAACAGTACCAACACTAGTTGGGTACTTCCTCATTTCACCACTACTAGCAATACCATAACCCATAGTGCGACTCATGCCATCCCTTCCCTCGGCCTCATTCTCTTCCATTTCATCCTCCACGTGTTGGAGTCGAGTGTCTATTGCCTCTATGTGAGCCAAGATTGGAAGGTAGGCTTCAACTAACTCCCTCCCACTCACACCTTTCTCACCACACCTACTTCCCTCCAAACCTCCCTTATGGCTCCTTGTACCTGCAAAAGACATTTTAAGAAAGTGCAAATGTTAGTATAAACAGCCTCACTTGCTCTCCCTTACCTTTGGTGGTGGCTCTCAACGCTCTTTTAGGGTGCACACTCCCAAACCCCCAACCAAAGATGCCCTTATCTCTTTTAGGAACCACAATGGTAAGATCAATCAACTAGTATATCCAAGTAAAGGTTCGGAATGGAGTTTAAGCGACTCGATGTACGGAAGCTAATTTAATTGCGCACTTGAAGTAAGCAAGTTCTACGACTTTAAGTAAAGACTCCAAGACACACAACACCCTAAAGGATCAAAGGTTAGTGTTAATAAAGTAGGACTAATACCTTAGGAACACTAACCAAGAATTTCGGAAGCAAGGAACAAGCGAAAACCTACAAGGAAACTACCCGAAAAAGGCTTTAGGTGTGAGGCCCTCCGCCTAGAAATTGAGGCCCTCCGCCTCTTCAGAGTAGGCGGCCGCCCTGTGTATTTCAGCAGGGGGTAGGCGGTCCACCTCCTAAGCTAGGCGCTCCACCTCCCAAAATCCAGAGAGCTCAGAGGATTGAGGCAGTCCGCTTCTGAACTTAGGCGCTCCGCCTTCTGCAATTTTCAGCACAGTTTCACTTCGTGTTTTTCGACTTTAGCACCAAAAAATCCAACAAATCTCACGATGTTTAAGCAATCCAAAGGTACCCAATGGTGTTTTTAACTACCACAATCAAACCCCAATGATTTCTAGCTAACCCCAATCAGTATCAAACAAATCACCATGTTCATCACCTTCAAAACTAGGGTTTCAAGCTTTTCAAATTTTCAAAGGATTTCAAATTTTCAAATCATGGAATACAACTCCAAATCATGTGTTTTGGGTACCAAAATAACTGGTAAACATCATAGATCGATCCCCGATATCAAACACTCAATGGGTAATCGAATCCAATCCACAACATGAATTTTTTTTTGTAATTTTCACTTTTTCAATTTTTTTGTTTTTTTTTCTTTTCTCAAGAACATAAACACAATAACAATAAAGTAAAGATAAGATGAACAAGGATCGTGGATCCGTAAGAACGAAACCCGAGCCTTGCTCTGATACCAAGATGATACGGGGTAGATATGCGGAAGCAATAAACTATGATGCGGAAGCAACAATCACAAGATAACAAGAAAGTAAGGGACGGGGAAGAACAGAAATAGAAGAAAAGAATGGATAAACGATTCAAACCATGAATTGAATATCCGAGAGAGGAAGGAAAACTCGAACCATACAAGAATCCGTACTAGTGACGAATCTCCATAGGTCCCAAGCAAGAGATAATCCGAAGCTTCAAGCTTCTACTAAGAAGAAGGCCTTGCCTCTCTTTCTCTAAGTCTATTCTTCAAATCTAAACAAGCTAAAGAAATAAATGACGAAGTGTGGTATTTATAGGTTCACCACACTTCTAAATGAAATGTCTGAATAGCCCCTAAGTCTAGTCAAAACAATACAAGTCACTTAGGGCTATAGTTGGAATTACACCACAAAGTAGTAGGAATCCCGTCAAGGCCATAGCAGTGGGAGGCGCCCGCCTCAAGAAGGGAGGCGCTCCACCTCACAAAGTCCAGAGAGTGATGTTCGAGTAGGCGGTCCGCCTAGTGCATGGGGCGGTCCGCCTCTTCCTGGGAGGTATGGATACGGCTCAAAATGGACTCTAAGTGTTCCTCCTTGGTCCGTAGTCGGCCCTCCCTCAATTGTGCTCAAGTCCATGACTCCAAATCACTCTCGAACCCTCCTCCAGAGCCCTTGCCTTGGAGCCTTGGTTCTTAATGGTTGACGCTTGGTTCTTAATGGTTGACGCTTTGGCTCAATTTGCCCCGCATCACTTTTCCCTCTTCATCACCAGAGTCTTCATCATTTTTCTCATTCCCACCAACAAAATCTTTTCCCTCTTCATGTTTTTCCTCATCCTCACAAGAGGCATCATCTTTCCCTCTTTTCTTCTTCATCTTTTTCCACTACCTCACCAGAGGCTTCATTTGTTTCTTCAACACATTTATATTGCATTAGATATAGAACATCCCGTTACATAGTATTCAAGATTCCTCATCAGAGAGTAGTTGTGTCATTTCTCTTTTTCTTCTTCTGGAAGTACCTGTGCTTACATATGTTCTTCTTTTGGAAGCAGCTTTGAGGATTCTCATTGTCTTAACTTTGTCTAGGATTGAATTCTTCTTTGTCCTGACCATATTATCTAGATAAAAGGAATATTATGTTGTTAAATCATTTACACTAACAAATATTAAGTACAAATTGCTAAAACAGTGTAAACAAATAAAGTTAAACAAAGATAACAAGGTTGTGGAAAATACCAACATTCAAGTTAAAGGTATCCAATATATATACCTTTATCTACAGAGAACCAACAAGGGGTTTCACGATAGAATAACTTAATGAGCATAGTTCACAAATTTTACTTTTATCCTAAACTAAAGTTGGCTTTTGATTGAAATAATTTTTCATTGTATAATTACAGTCATGCAACTAAAATTATAAATCAACGACTTCAAATTTATCTACTTAGGTTACCTAAAAACCCGTCAATACTAGAAATCACTTTGAAACAACACCCAGAAAGAGAAAATTAAAAAAAAAATCACTATCACAAACCTCAATAGCTCCAATACAACCATCATCTCATCAAATCATCAAAATACTCTGAATTTTCTCTAAAAATACTACATTTTCACTAAAAATTCAAAATTTTCTCTCAAAAGCACAACCATCGAACAACCATACAAAAAGGTAAACTTTTAAGCTAGGGTTTACCTTTAATGATTTTTTAACGCCTTTTTCGTCGGAAAAACGAGGATGATGATGATTGGAGTACTATATGATTTACACCCTTAAATTTTAAGTTTTCATGATGGTTGAAGCGGTGGAGTGTGGTAGTTGGTGGAGAATTGTGTAGAAGAAGATAAGAGAGAAAAGAGAAAGTTGAAATGATTATGCGTGGTTACCAAGTTTTGCATTGGGAGTGTATTATATTTTCAAGTTTCTTCTGGCCCTAAAGTTTTAAAATATCTAATTGAGTGTCCCGACCGACTTAATCCACTCCTTAATAATTCCGTCGACAAAAAATGAAAAATAAAAAAAGGGTTACTTTTTTAATTGAGAACTTGTAGAGTACTTGAACTTAAATCTTGCCAGAGTACTATTCAGTATTATAATGTGTGAGACATAAAAAATAAGGCAAGGAATTAGAAAACGTGTATGTAGTAGTTCCAACTTCAATCAAGTTTTTTTTTTTGCTAAACTTCAATCAAACTACACAGTGACATTGATTACAACTTACCATTGGCAGCTTAATTTAAAGATTCCTAATAATAATCAAACAAGTTGGAGGGAACACGTGTTGAATATGTTCATCTTTTGTGATTCCACCCGTCAGTTTTAATCGTAATTTATTTATTAAGCTAGTAGAGAAGAATTAGACAAAAGACCCCTCAACGCGTTGAACTAAAAATTTAACCATTCCATTTCTTTTTAACTTATTTTTGGAGAGAGAAAAGGTTAAGTGGGTTTAACTGGGGACCAAGGGGTGGGATTAAAATACTTAAAACCTATGGGTGCAAAACAACATTTCGTGTGGGTGAAAAACATAAAATAAACATGTGAACTCATTTGAATTAAAAGAAACTACAGAGTAAAATTTAAACCTAATGGATCTTCCATCTACTCAACAAAGGTAGATTGTACACATACCGAAACGGTTCGATTTTTCTCTCCATTTTCTCATATTTTCTCTCTGTCAACTGCAAGCACGATTGGGTAACCGATGTGCGTGTCTAGTTTGAACTATTTAAAGCACAACGTTGTCGAGTCGAAGCACATTATCTAGTTAGATTTCTTAACATGTACGCATCTCGATTTTGATTTTCGTTAGGGTTTTCTTAACAGGGTTTCCTTTTTGTGAAATTTATACTTTTTCTTAGATTAATGATGATTGTGCATATATTTTGACGGTGGATTTGGTTGTTGTATTAGTTGTACGTAATAGAGCCGATTTAGGTTTAGGGATTTTTTAGGGGATTTTTGTTTCTTTTACCCTAATTCAATTCTGTTTTGTGGGTTGTTTGTGTAGGTGTCATAATCGATAGGATAAAACATTTTGCACCAAAGGATCGAGGTCCACGGACTTTGCCTGAACGTATATCGGAAGAAGAAGCAATGAAAAGAGAGCGAGAAAAGAATATTTCTACATGTCGATGGTCCCTTCGTAAACAAGCCCAAGAGTAGTGGGAGGCTGCGAATGTCCCTAAGTTGTTTACCAAATAAAAGAAACTTGAAAAAGCATTCGAGTGTCCCTAAAAATTCTGAGAAAAGAAGTAGGTTGGTTGATGAGCCTACTAATAGTGAGAAGACAGGCACAGATAAAGATTTTGGAGGAGAACAAACTGAAATGGGTGACAATTCAGAGTTCTTAGGTACAAAACGATACGTTTGATCAAATTGATGACTTTAAAGATGAGTCTGAGGCTGATGGTTGTGGTGGTGGTGGTTCTGCTGCAAAAACAAAAAAAATAAGTTTACTGTTGATATTGATGATGGTGATGATGGGTGGAGGTAGGCATGAAGAGTTCCAGACAAGAGAGAAGAGAAGATGAAGGGGAGGAGGAAGATGCCGGTGCACATGCACAGAAGGGGGGTGATGGAGTTGATGAAGGAGTTGATGAGGTTCATGGTGGTGCTGATGATGTTGAAGAGAATAAAACAAAGAGGAAGAAGAGAACAAAGATAAAGAAGAGGATGAAGAGGATGTGCATCCTCTTGATAAGTCGAGTATGCCGAAGAAAGTCATTGACATTGATGTGCAGAGCTTCAGGTTCAGAATCTGGCTGTCATTATTTGATTATTTTCCAGCGAAGATCTCTGTGAGATCTTCAATGAACAAATTTTATTCATTTAAGAAAAAGTTGAGAGGATTGGGGATCTATAAGATGTTTAGGAAATCAGTTTTTTGTAATTTCTTGAGCATGTCTGAAAATTGGCAGTTTAATGGACAGTTGGTGCATTCTGTGTCTTTTAGGACTATAAGGCAGTCCAAGAAAAGGCATAAAATTTGGTTCTTGCTGAATGGGAAGCTAGTTTGTCTTGGCTTGAAGGAGTTTTATGTATTGATTGGCTTGAACTGTTGTCAAGAGCCAGATGTGAAAGTGAGTTCCAAGCATCTGAAAAAGGGTGAAGCTTTTCTAGAGAAGATGTGTGGGGATGGAGATGTGAGGTCTAAAACTTTGGTGGGGTTGTTGGATCAGCCAGAATTCTCAAAGGAAGAGAAGTTGACGCTGGCTTTGTTGTGGTTCCTGCATACAGTACTGATGGCCAAGGACATCTCCAAGAATGTGGAGAAATGGTGGATTCAGGCTGTGGATGACCTGGACTTCTTCAGCAAGTACCCTTAGGGTAGGTTGTGCTATGACCTGACAGTTGATTACTTCTACACCAAAGTTGATATCACAAGAACATAACAACATGTAGAAGGTATAAAAGCTGGTTATGCTCTTTTTGGATTTCCCAGGGCCTTTCTTGTAAGTATTGCCATATATTATCCAGTTTTGTTAAGTATTCACTTTTCTTATATTTGTATTGTGACTGTGGCATTCATGACAGGTATGGATATATGAGGCAGTCCTCTTAGTTGGCCGAACAGCTGGAAAGTATAAACAATCTCCCTTGCCAATTCCAAGGATCCTAAGGTGGCATAAAAAAAGAGGGCATGTTGGAGATGATGATGCAGCCCAGCAAGGAGATACACATGTATATTTCATTTCATGAATTATTTTATCAATTAATGATGTTGTTTGTTTATTATTCTTTTAAATTTATGTAAAATGACAGGTTATGCACCCTTTCTTGATCCCAACTGTGCAAGAGGTTGGGAGGGGCTGCGATAGTTATGTGTCTCCACATGCTGATGAGGCCAAGGATGCTACATTGGACAAGCTAAGGGCTCGACTGGAGAGGGTCATGGGCATCAGGTACATAGTGCGGGAGTATGATGATGGTGAAACTGAAATCGAGAACCAAGATGATAGTGTTCAAGAAAGAGATGATGGTGGCAGAGAAAGAGGTGATGGTGGTGAGAATGGAAGTAGTAGAGGTGGTTGCAGGCACTGTAGCCATTTGGAAGGTGTGATGATAAGGATGTTGGAGTTGAATGAGGAGATACTAAAGTTGATGAAAGAGAAAAAGGAGATGAAAGATGAAGGTGTTCAAGTTGAGGAAGGTTATGAAGAGAAAAAAGAAAGGTATGTACCTCAATTACTGATATTTCCAAGTTATATTTTCATTAATTTTGTGTGTATCTAAGTATTTTCTTTTACTTGTAGTGAATGTTCAAGTTGAAGATAAAGAGATGAACAAGGAGAAGAATGAAAAAGATACTGCTATCTATGAAGAAGAAAACAATGAAGCAGCAGTTGATGGAGGTGATGAAGAGTTGAACAAAAATTTTTTTTAGTTGATGAAGAGGAAAACAATGAAGTAGTTGTTGATGGAGCTGAAAAAAATAGAAAGAAAAGATGTTATGATAGAAGAAGATGAAAATAATGAAGCAGTTGTAGATGGAGAAGATGGCAAGATGAAGGAAAAAGATGTTGTTGTCGAAGAGGAAGAGAAGACGAAGCAGCTGTTGATGAAAACACAAGAGAGATATGTGAAGTTTCGGTTGATAGGAAGAGATTGTAAACAACGTGAATGTTTGAGGAGCAGACTCAAGAGACGGAGAAGCAGCAGTGGAAATGGATGATGTGTTCAACCGAATTGTGAATGAGGTGCTTATGAACATGCATGAGCAATTCCTTAAGAAAAATGATGGGCATGAAAACAACTGAAATTTTATTTGATTTTGCATAACTTGACATTATTTAAATTATGGTGACAGTAATTAGGAAGAATGCTTTTTTTTTAGATATTATGGTTAACCATGGACAAGTCTAGAAAATCTATGGTGGCTAACCTTTTGTTTTTTGTGGCTAGCCTTGATTTTGGTTGGTTAGCCTCTAATATCCAAAATCTGTGGTTAAATTTGGTTTATGTTGATGTGATCAACCACAAGTTCTAATCTACCCTTGTTTTTTAATTTATGCAAGTTGTTAAAAATTCAATCTTGTTTTTTAATTTATGCAAGTTGGTTTTCAACTAATAACATATTTCTACTTGTCATGGTTTGGGATTACGCTTTGCAACTTAAACAATATAGAACTTTTTAAACTTGAAATTCATAAGAAAACAAAGATTACATATCTCGATTAATTAACAAAATTTTACATTATGGAAATATTACATTCGTAGTACAAACATTATCTAGAACACCTAAATTTACATATTAATCTAACAGATCAATTTAAATAAGAAGTAGATTAAATAACCAACAACCATCGACTTAATCAACTTCTTCAGTCGATCCATCTCTATTTCAGCTGCTTCCCTCTTCAGTTCAGCTTCTCTCAGCATGATTTTCTGATAACTTCTTTGCTCTTCACACTCACTCAACATAACTCTTACTAGATCCAAATTTTCTTCAGCTTCTTTTAGCCTTCTGACAAAAATTGCAGTCACCCTTGATGCTTCTTCAGGTAATGGAGGGTCGTGCTATCTAAAATAATCGCGCCCATCACTTTTTTGCATTATTAAAAAATATTAGTAAAGTAACACTATGAGAAATGCATCTCTAGCTAGAAACCCATCGTAGCTAAATATGAAAATTTCCGTGGCTAAAGACTTTAGCTACAAAAGTTTTTCTCGTAGCACCGTAGCAAAATGTGGGGTGGCTAAAAGTTAGCTACAAACTTTACATACTTCGTGACTAAGAATTAATACTTATTGCCACAAAAGTGTATGTGTTGTAGCTACAATGGTAGAGCTTTTTGCCACGGAAAAAAATTGTTATAGCAAACGATTTTATATTTTGTCACGGCAAAAAAAACTCTATAGCTATCTCAATAATGTAGCCACAAGGTATTATATCGTAGAAAAAGATTTTAATTTATTTGCCACGCATATTCAACTTTTGTGGCTATTTGTATTGTTTAGTTCTGTGGCAATAGCACTTGTGTTTAGCTATGAATTAAAAAAATATAGCTATGAATTGAAGTATTTGCCACAAATCTTTTAATATTGTAGCTAAAACTTCTACTTTTTGCTATGAATATATAGAATGGTGGCAAAAGATTTTTCCTCATTTGCGACAAAAATATTTATATTGTAGCTAAGAATTCATACTTTTTGCTATGAAATATATAGAATTGTAGCAAAATATTTTCGTCATTTGCTACGAAAAGTGAATATGTACAGCCATGTTCTTATTTTGTGGCAATATTATATATAGATTTAGCTACCAATTCTAAAATCTTACAGCTGCACATTAAAAATTTGCCACAAATATGACTATCCACAAACAATTTATATAATGTAGCTAAGAACCATATATATATTATATATATATATATATATAGGAGAGAGAGAGAGAGAGAGAGAGAGATAAAGAGAAAGAGAGAGAGAGAGAGTATAAAATTGTACGAAAATATATTCTTCAATTGTTAAAAAAATGCACAAAAGTAGAAAGAAGAGATAATTAAAGTCAAAAAGTTCATTCAAACACTTAAAATAGTAAACCATTTTTTAATTCAAACATATCTGATGTTTATTAAGAAAAAACCATTCATGTCTCAAACAATCTTCTGATACTTTCATGATTTATTCATGTCACAGTCGATCTTTGATGCTTTCATGATTTCTCCATAAACTGCAATATCAATTCAAAAAGAAAAGGATAAGAAAATAGTAAAATGATGTATTTTCAAGAAAAAAACCAAAATCATCCCACATGATTTTAAAGGGACGAGCAAAGTTATTAATAGAATATTCACCAGTTTCTTCCTCATCTTAATATTCAGATCTATCTAATATTTTAGAACCACTACAAGAATTGTGTTTGTTTAAGTCCACGATGACATAACTATGAGTTGTTGAAGTACTTTCTTCAGAGTTGAGCAAATCAACATTTTTTTCTCTTTGAACAGTCTTAGGAGAAGTCTACTGAAATAGCTTAAGAGCAGCATTGCTATCAACACCACTACTAACCAAGTCTTGTTCACCATTGTCAACATAAGTTTTTGGGATCAAACTCTCCATCCACATAATTATTTATTAGGGATAAAATTGAAATGAGTTTAAAAGAAAATTGTTAATAAGCAATACGATAAGCTACTTACAGTTAGCATCATTTGAACAATGTTGACGTTGAGCAGCAAACAACCTAAATTTTTCTTCCCATCGTTTATTATACTCTGCTAGCTTATTACCCATATCTTTCATGATTTCTACAACTTGTTTTCGAGCTTCCCTTTTAACTTCTTCAACACGATCGTTTGCTTCTTTTCTCGCTTCTTCCACACGCTGATTTGCTTCTTTTCGTGCTGCCTCCACTTGCTTTAAAAGTTAAATCTTTGTTGGTCGACTACCAAAATATTTACTAATACTCTTTCCCGGACCATACGCACAAAGATATCCTTTTTTTCTGCCCCAAGCACTTGTGCAAATATATTATCATCATCATCATTTAAAGAGATTTCTCTTTTTTCTTGCTGCTTTTTTAATTGGTCAAATTGAGCCTATAGTTAAGAAAATATAAACAAAAAAATTTAAGATATTAAAATATACTAAAATGAGACAAAGAGGAAACACATTGACATTACAATGGCATCTTGTTAAAAAGCATCGACTTCATTTCCATTTTTTTTTTTTTTTTTTGCAAGATTCCTTGAAAAGGTCAACACGAGAAGGAGCTTTTCAATTCTTTTTCGTCTACAAAGATAATAATCAGTATTATCTATTTGTCTTATTCTGCATGTTTCTCTTCTAAATACAAAAATTAGAAAATAATTAATAAAATTAGTCTATATTACATGTAATAATTAAAAAACAAAAGCTAATTAATTTAATTACCTGAAACTTAGCATCACTCCAAAGGTTGACCAAATGTTTTCATTCATCAACGGGAATATGCTTAGATTTATTTTGCAAGCGAAGCTGATAAGTTGATTTTGAATCAAAATATTTCCTTTTCAACTTGTTCCTGTAGTCCCTATATAGGTCACTCATATGACCAACAATTGTCCCTTTTCTTCTTTCGGACACATCAAAAGTAAATTTTTTCCTATGATACAATCAAAATACCATTATATTGTGATTATATTTTCTACCACTTGCATGTAATACATATAAAAGTAAAGAAGATTTTGAACTTCATTCGTTTAATAGTATTTCTTACCAATATAATGTCCCACATTGCATCAATCTTGGATTGCTCAATACCTTTCCAACCATCTAATTTTAGTGGACAACAAGTTCGATTTCTAACTGTTTGTCCCAAAAACTAGACGAACTGTGGCTTGATAGTCTTCATCAAATTCTACATGAAAATTTTCTCCCTCCTTTAAGTTTATTATTTTCACGCACCATTTAGGCCATCTAGTTTTTTTTCTTTTCACAATGTTGGAGCCTACATTTGAAGGTCGAATAAATACTGTCAAGAAAAAATAAAATAGATATTATGATCACTACAAAATATACAAGGATAAAAATACATATTAAATTTCTCTCTAACCCATCATTTGATTTGTGTCCTTCGCCACCCGATTAGTTCGCCTCTTCAAAAATATTATATTTAGAACTATTTTTTCCGAGAGAAGTATTCATAAAAATATCACAATTGTTTGGAAATTTATAAATCTCAAGGGGCTTGTTACTTATTTTTCTTGTAACTATCAAGTATGTCATTAACATCTGAATTATCACGACACTCCACTAGTCCATCATAATCACTAACAACTCTATCTCCTCTCAAATAATAGAACCTATCTCCTTTCATAATGTCGAAGCTACAATGTGCCTTTAGCTCATCCACTATATCAAAGTAGCAAATGGAGTCTACATCAATGTCATATGTTTTCATCAATTTTCCATGTACATACTTTCTAGAAGGTAAAAATGTAAAATAGCCACCATAATAATAGCTAATTATCATCTTGTCAATACTCCCTGAGACGTCATTGAATATAAGCTAGTTGGAACAATTAAACAACTCGTAAATTATTGCATAAAAGTCATATATCGCAATTACTTGAGTAAGCATTTTCTTCTAGTTTTTGTGTCGGAAAAGTTTCATTAGCACATGTCCTTTTAGATCTCATAAAAGGTTCCTCGTCGTGACTATCAGTTAAGCAAGTAGTTCTTTTTTTAGCACTATTACCCAAGTCTGTTTCAAACAAACATATATTGGACATTAAAATTTTTCTCCATAACTGAAAAAGGTAAATACAATTTATTGAAAGTCAACAACAATTACAATTGTGTAAAAACCTTATTTCACTATCTTCTTTCAGTTATATAAATCCTTTTTAATGTTCTTGAGACAGTTTACAAGTTTATATTGTTGCAAGTTGCTGCTGTCAAAAGGTGTAGAACTAATCATGTAAAATAAGTAGTTGACAATGAGATGAGACTATTTGCAGAAAAGTCATATTACAATAAGTTGGGTAAACATTACCTTCTGCATGTTGTGTGGAAACAATTTCTTTTGCATATATCCTTGTAGAACTCGTAAAAGCTTCCTCATCTTGATTATCAGTCAAGCGAGTAGTTTTTTTCCGAATTCCATTCCAACCCATGTGTGGTTTCAAATAAGCGTTTGTTAAACACTAAAATAGAATCTGTCACTTTCACGTGAACCAACAAGTAGGCAAATGACAGTGTCAAGACAAGCTACTAAATAGTTATTTTGATGCTCAACGAAAGTCACATAACAGATACAAACAAAGATCTGGGAGACTATCCAAGAACTGTAATATCATTAGGAACAACTACAACAATGCGAAAGATGCTAAAAAGAAATGAATAAGAAAGAAGAAGGCCACAATAACAATTTAAATTACAAATATACCTATAACATGTAAAGGGAATAAGCACTACAAATAAACTTAATCCAAACGACTGTTGTAGTAGAGTACTTATTAATGAAATCGTACTTGATCAAAAAAGTAAGTTTGAGCTTTGATCTTGTTACAAAATAGTACTTCCTTTTGATTTGGTTCTGACTTTTGACTCTGCTTGCTAGTTGTCTTTTGTATTTTTTTAACAATGGAGATTGTCATTCAAAATATTACATTGTTTATCTACCAGTAAAACAAGTATTCATATTTGTCCCGAGTCTAAAACATTGTCATTGTATTTGAAACTAACAGTAGATATATTATTAAAACTAGTAGGGATCAAACAATAGTCATTAACACATTATTGCATCTAGATCAGGCTGAATATCCACACACACTAAGACCTCAACAAGAACTAGGAAAATATGCAAAATAAAATATAACAAAAAAAATTCCCTCCGCAAGAGAATCTACATAATAAACAAGAAAAATAGAGATTATTGAAGGCTTAAATTAGGGTTTGATAAAGGGAAGAAAACATACTTTTCTTTGTAGATGGTGTGATGATTAAGGTACAAAATAAAAAATCTTACTTTTATTTTTTCTTTGCAGTGATCGGCTGATTAGGGTTTAGTAATCCTTCTTCTATCCAATTATTCTAAATCGAAAAAAAGGCTATAATTTAGGAAAAAAAATTTAGAGGGAATAATTTGGAGGAATCTTATTTTTGCCAATTGAGTTCGTGCATCTTTTTCTCTGAATTATGATTTCAAGTTTCCCTCCTAGTAATTAAAACTTTTTGGACATTAATAAATTGTTATTCATTAAAATATAATTAGATGTATCATATTTGAATTAAAACTTATTAAATATTTTACATTTTTAAATACAATCACGTAGTTATATTTAAGTAAATCTCTATTTTATTGTATATTAGGATCTGAAACGACTTCGGTCAGTCGTTTCGGAAGTTAGGACTCCGATTGGCGTGTTGATAATTTTAAAATATTCGTAATGTCCATTAGGACCTGTCTGTAAAATTTGAGCTAAATCAGACCTCGTTTGGTAGGCATCGGAAGAAGGTTTCGTTTTTTATTGGCAATAAATATTAAAAAGAGATTTTCGAGCTCGGTTTTGCCGAATGAGCTCCGATTCGAAATCCAAAAGCACCGTTAGATTCGTATGATTATTTTTTATTTTTGTAAACTTTCGAAAGTGAATTTCGATGCTGTTCGGCTAGTTTCCGCTAAAATGCCGAAAGTTAAATAATTTGACTTCTTTTCATTTAAATTCGCATCTTGAGTTTCGGGAGTCCAATTTGAGATCCGCCTTCGCGAGTATGTTACATATATTTTTTATAACTTGTATGTAAAAGTTGGAATTATCTCGAATATCGTAGGGTACCGTTTTAATTTTTACAACGAATTTTAAAAGAAAAAAAGAAAAAAAAAAAACAAAAGGAATAAATATGAAGGCGGTGGGGTTGGTCCTTAGCCAAGGCTAAGGATTAACAGAAGTTGGCAAATCCAACAGAAGCAACAAAACGAAACAAGAGACAGAAACAAAAACGAGAAGGAAGGGATTACGCGGGAAAGGGAAAAAATGCCAGAAAATGAGAAAAGGGGCCAGAGAAAAGTAGAATTTTCACCCTGAAACATTAAGGTAATGATCCTAATATATTATTTGAGTTTATTACGTGTGCTTGATTATATTTTTACTGTAAAAATTGGGATATTAGTCATCGTTTTAATAAGTTCAATTAATAGTTTAAAGGGTCAATTGGGCCCCGATAATGGAATTGATTATATATTCGTACTCAGTGAGTTATGGGCAACATATAAATGTAAATTATTTGAGGTTTGGTTATGTGACCTTAAACCCTGTACATAAGTCTGGCCTGCGTATTGCGTATGCAAATAGGGTATCAGGTCCTAACCGGATTGTCCTAAGATATGAGGAATGAAGCCTTTAGCCTAATGTGATATATTTTTTCTGCTTATTGAACACAGTGGGATCGTTTGGCAATGCATTCAAAGAATAAAGCGGTTGTTGGGTAGCAGTGTTAACTTTGGAACGAGGTAAGTGTTTATATCCATTTCTTTGGAGGCACCTGGCCTCGTGGATTTCTACCACGTGTTCCTTACGTGTGTAGCTGCCGATAGGCGTACTCATTGCGCCTTAGCTTTGGATTTACATTTTATATTATATGTTATGTCCTGTTATTGGTATTGCATTGAGAATCTGAGTATTGTACTTTGGCTGTGAGTTGGTATATACTTTCCAGCTGTCGATGAGAGTCCCGCGCTGATGATGGGTTATTATTGCATGTTGCATTCGTATGCACATTGCATCATATTGAGGGTAGGAGGATTCCGCTCCATTGCATCATATTGAAGGTAGGAGGATTCCGCCCCCAGAGCAGGAGGATTCCGCTCCATCTATTTGGCACATGTGACACCATTGCATCATACTGCATTCATCCCATTTCATTTCACCGCGTGCTGACTATTGTGTGACTATCGTGTTGTGTTTTATATATGCTGTATATATACCATGTTGTGAACGTATCTCAGTTTGCCTATATATTTCTAGCTCGTATCCCGGGTTGCATGCCGCAACAGTATGAATATACGGATCGGGTTGCACGCCGCAACAGTATAAATATACGAATCGGGTTGCACGCCGCAACAGTATGAATATATGGATCGGGTTGCACGCCGCAACAGGATGTATTTCTGATTGTCGACATGTTCAGGATATCTATATGTTCTGTCTACCTTATGTCCCTGGCTGTTTATGATTCCATACGTATTTTCAGTTATTATTTGGCTTTGCCTGTTTATAGTTCAAATAAGATGGATTTAGTTTATCTGTTTTTCTTCTCCCTGGCTAGCTATCCTATTCTTTGAGGTGGCTAGTCTGCCCCACTTATTGAGTCCTTTTGACTCACCCTTGTTTGCTGTTTGTTTCTTGTCTATCTATTTCGTTTCGGCAGGTTCGCTCCAGGATTGAGTTCGCCACGTTATGAAGGAGCGAAGACGACTTCAGCTGTCAGGGTGAGCTAGCTTTTATTCCGAATGGTCACCAGTTTATTGGTTATTATTTCAGTTGCATTTTGCTCCCTTCAGGAGGTATCTGTCTTCTTTTGTACTCTTAGATGTCTTGTTTGGATAGCCCTAAACCTAGTATGTGGGTAGTCAGCTGTAATTTCTTTTGTACAGCTTAGAGGTATCAGTATGTCAGTGTTTTTGTTTTTAAGTCTTGTTCTTATTTATGAGTTGAATTATATTTATTTTCCTAATTTAATTGGCAAGGGTTCGCCCGACGGGTCTAGGGGAGGATGTCGGGTGCCCGCACGGCCTAGCCGGATTCCGGGTCGTGTCAGGATCATTAAGTTATTGATTTAGTGTAAACCTTACTGTGAATTTTTGACTGGGTATAGAGCCGAGCTTGCCCAGAGCTCGGCTCGGCTCGGCTCGGCTTGGCTTGGGTTGGCTTGGTTCGATTATATTTTGGCTCGGCTCGGCTCTGTTTCATTCAAAATTAGGCTTGACTCTGCTCGGTTAGTTAAAGGTTGGTTAAGCTTGGCTTGGTCAAAGCTCAGATCGGTTAGCGCGATTTATCGTGTAACTTTTGTTTTAAGAAATTATATTTATTTATTAGGTCCAAGTATTAAATAAATTTTGAAATTTTAAATTAAATTACATTTAATATGTTAATTCGATAGTTTAAAATTAATAAATTTGTACTTCTATCCGTATTAATTCGGAATTCATAAATATTTTACCGTAATTCGTTCTTAAGTGCGCAGAAATAATTTTCGATCCGCTATTCCCACGGATATTTCAAAGATCGGTAATTCTCTTGCATCAGATTCCTCGTTCTATTCCTCCAAGGGTCAAAGACCTTAGTTTAAGAGAGAGACAATAGAATCCAGTGAGCAAGGCAAAAAGATTATGAAGAGAACTCGTTTTATTCAATATCTATATGGGGGAAAGAAGATCGAACGCCATTTAGTAGTGAGACTTTCTTTTTATTGGAACACCAACAAGCTCGAAATGCCCCCACTCCTCCACATCCAAATACCCATAGGTTTTTGGAATCTCATCCTTCAGAAGCCTCTGAGGGTAGTTCATATCACTTAAATATGGTCACTAGATTAAAAGAGGCAGTAACATTTTTGGTTTAATTCTTGTCATGATTTTTGTAATCGGATTAATAATCATCTAGAAATCTTATTACTATTTATATGGTAGCTTCAAAGTAAATAACAAAATAAACATAATTTCCCCCAATAATTTATTTTAGCTATGATTTCATGGCTAAATTATGTCATCAAAACACATAAATCTTGTTATTAAGCACGACCACTGGCTACAAGTTCAATAAGTTGAAGCAAAATTCTTCTAGCTATAAAATTATATTCAAATTAATGTATCGTGGCTAAAAGAATAGAATTGCTACCCTGAAATTTAATGCATAGCAAAAACTTAAAGTTAGCCACAAAACTTTTTGTACAGTCAAACCTCGCTATAGTGGTAGCATTTGTCTAGAACTTTCATGGCCGCTATAGTGAGGTGTTGTTATATATGTATAGACGATTAGATCTCATTCAGCTGTTATAACCGAAAAGTATGCAAAAAATATATGTTAATTTTAACATCTTAATAGATATTCATATTTCATTAATTAAAAAATGTAACAGCTAATCTATTATTAATTAATCCATGACTAGTTGTACCATACAGACAAACTATAAAAATTTAAGGAACATATGAATTTAAATTAATTAAAAATTAAATAAATCAAGTTTGACGTAAGAATTCTACAATAGTAGGTTGTTTCGTAAATTAAAGTCTCTTAGTGACAATATAACATTTGAATTGGCGAAGATTTTTGTCCAAACGTGCAAAAGGGTATTCAATAGCTTCCTTGAAGGCTGTCTAAGAGCTTAACAATTGACTCTTCTATCTCAACCCAACTAGCAGTAGGTTGAGGCTCTTCATCAACACTTTCGTTGTCACCTTCTGCCTCCGCTGTCTTTTGTTCTTCTACTCCATGACTTGTGCAATAATCTCTTCATCAGTGTAAGTTTTAAGGATTGGAAGTATTGCGTCAAACTCCATATAAGTGGTAGCATCATTGCTTGATTGGTGTTATGAGATGGTATTTGAGCTATGAGTGATGACACACTACCAACATCCTCAACAAATAATTACATAATATTTGAGTATGGCTGTTATAGAGAGGTAATTTTACAAAGAGCGTACCGCTATAGTGAACATCATTGCCGTTATAGGTCGAATGCTGTTACAGAGAGGTAAAATATAACATGAAAAATCGGCTCTAGAGAAAATTAGGTTGTTATACTGAAATGTTGTTTTAACGAGGGGCTGTTATAACGAGGTTTGACTGTAGTTATAAAATCGTGGATATATCGTTTTGCCGCGAAAATTAATTGTAGCTATTGACCAACTATTGCTACGATTTTTATAATTTGAAGCAAAAATGTTCATTTAGCTACAACATCTTGCTTCAAAAAATTTATTGTAACTAAAAGGTTACTATTGCTATAATAGCTCCAAACCCGTGGCTAAAATGTGATAATTAGCTATAGACTTTTTGTGTAGCAATAAGTTTGCAGCTATTTCATTAGTTTTTTCTACAAGACTTTGCAAGTATATCAAAAATGAAGAATTAGCTTTGCCAATCTAATTTTTGTGGCTAAAAAATCTTACGAAATTATTAATAGCCACAAAACTCTAGTGGCTATTGTTAGGTATTAGCCACGATATTCAAATTCATAACCAAAATTTCGTACCTACAAATGCCTTTTGTTGTAGTGTAAAATTACAGTGAAAACAAGCACATCTAAACAAATTGAGTACATGACACACTTTTAGAGTTTTACAACTCCAGAATCTGTGGCCAGGGTTTGCCACAGTACGAGAGGTCTTCAATCTCGTATATTGTGAACATAGACAGACATCTAGTTCCTCTGGTACATTAGAACTCTGTGAAGTCTGACTCATGATGCTAGGGAAAGGGACTGTGTCTATGAAGTTATGAGGAGAGAGTGGAAGAGAAGAATTTGAAGAATTGAAGAAGATGACTGTGTAGATTTTGAGGGTTGGGTTTTAATTGGAAAATAGAACTTTTAGTTTAGGGGTTGGAGAAATAATCAGCTTTTTATATTTGGGGTTGCGGTAAATGTTTCAATTTTTGGTGCGTGGGAGGCGGAAACTTGAGTTGCCGTTTAAAATTTTCACCGTTGGTCGAAGCCATGTGCCCTATAGCATGACGCGTTACGGGTTTGGGGTTTAGGGTTTAGGGTTAGGGTTGAGGATTTCAGCTATTTTACACTTTGTCGATAATAGACTAGTGGTAGTAGATAATCAACCTTGTCTATTGAAAATTAATTTAATGGAATTTTTGCCACAATGAAAAGAAGTAATAATTGAATTATTAATTGTAAAGTACATAAATAATATAAATGGATTACAATGACTTAATACAATGCGTATAGTTGATGTATATAGCCATTATACCAACATTTGAGGTGTAACAAGACATATGAGTCATAAAATAGTAGGCTTATGTATAGATGAGTTATAAGCTTTGAGGCATCAATAGGTTTTATAATTTATTAATGTGAGCCACAATACTCAAATGGGCACACTATACCAACATTTGAGTCATAACACTAGTGACACGACCCAGATTTCCACTAGGTCGTGCGGGCACCCGACATCCTCCCCTAGACCCGTCGGGCGAATCCTTAACAGCTGAATAAGGAAAATAAATATAAATCCAACTCATAAATAAGAACAAAACTTTAAAAAAAACAGACATACTGACACCCCTAAGTTGCACAAAAGAAATTACAGCTAACTACCCAACATACTAGGTTTAGGGCTATCCAGACTAGACATCTAAGAGTACAAAAGAATGCATACGCCTCCTGAAAGGAGAAAAATACAACTAAAATAAGAAGCATACCATTGGTGGCCATCCTGAACAGAAGGTGGCTCATCCTGACAACTGAAATTGTCTTCGCTCCTTAACAACATGGCAAACTCAATCCTGGAGCGAACCTGCCGAAACGATATAAATAGACAAGTACAAACAACAAACAAGGGTGAGCCAAGAGGGCTCAATAAGTGGGGAGAGACTAGCCACCTCATAGAATAGGATAGCTAGTCAAGGAGAGGAGCTAAGCAAGTAGAGACAAGAAACGCATACAACTAAGGCATATAAACCAATTAGGAACACAAAATAGCCAAAAGCATATAGGCAAACTGAAATATGTCCACAACATGGTATACATACCGCATACACAAAACACACAATAGTCAGCATGCGGTGCAATGAAATGGGATGAATGCGGTATGATGCAATGCAGTCACATGTGCCTGATACCTATCTCCGGCGTGGGACTCTCATATAGATCCGCTACAGGCGTGTAGGCCGAGCCAACCATATAGAACTCATGTAGACACGCATGTCGAGCCAACCTCATGTGATGTATATATACCCGATGCGGTGTGCAGGTCGAGCCAACCATATAGGCATATATCCTCCTACAAGCGTGTAGGACGAGCCCACCATATAGAACCCATGTGGGCACGCATGTCGAGCCAACCTCATGTGATGTATACCCCTTGCGGCGTACAGGTCGAGCCAACCATATAGGCATATATCCTCCTACAAGCATGTAGGACGAGCTCACCATATAGAACCCGCATAGGCACGCATGTCGAGTCAACCTCATGTGATGTATACCCCATGCGACGTGAAGGTCGAGCCAACCATATAGGCATACATCCTCCTACAAGCATCTAGGACAAGCCATCTGTGTAAACAGCATCAAACCAGAACATAGATCCCCTGCAGACATGCAGATTAAACCAACCAGCATGAAATACAACAAATAATAACCCATGCGGTGCAAATCATTTTTTTCAAAAAATCCGCATAGCAAGTATGCATTTATCGGCAGCTATGCATGAATAGATACATACATAGACAAATCCACAGGCATAAGGCCACAAAGAAATGGATAGAGACCACTCACCGTCTACTAGGAGATATATGCATAATAACTCTTCACTGGCTCGGGACTCTCATTGATTACCGGAAAGTATATGTCAAGCTCAAAACCAAAGTACAATGCCCATATGCTCAATGCAATACCAATAACAAGGAATAGTGGAGGACAATGAAACGACCTTAAGTAGTCGTTTCGGAGGTTAGGACTCCGATTGATGTGCCGATAATTTTAAAAGATTTGTAAGGTCCATTAGGACCTGTCTGTGAAATTCGAGCTAAATCGGACTTCGTTTGGTAGGTATCGGAAAAAGGTTTCAGTTTTTATTGTCGATAAATTTTTAAAAGAGGTTTTTGAGCTCGATTTTGGCGAATGAAATCCGATTCAAAATTCGAAAGCGCTGTTAGGTTAGTATGATTATTTTTGACCTGTATGAACTTTCAGAAATGAATTACGAGGTCGTCCGGATAGTTTCCGCTAATATGTCGAAAGTTAAAGAATTTGATCTTTCCCATTTAATTCGTATCTTGAGCTTCGGGAATCGGATTTGAGATCCATCTTACCGAGTACGTCACATAAATTTGGTATAACTTATATAATTTTGAATTATTTCGAATTTCGTAGGGTTCCATTTTAATTTTCGTAACAATAACAATTTTCAAAAAAAAAAAGAAAGAAAAAGGATAAAAATGGAAAGGCGGTAGGTCCT
This sequence comes from Petunia x hybrida, assembly GCA_037355625.1. Classification (NCBI taxonomy): domain Eukaryota; kingdom Viridiplantae; phylum Streptophyta; class Magnoliopsida; order Solanales; family Solanaceae; genus Petunia; species Petunia x hybrida. The sequence continues at coordinate 38,794 of JBBBVM010000167.1, forward strand.
TGGATGCAGCAAATGAAAAGCCAGAAAAGAGAAAAAAGGAAGGAAAATGAGCAGAAAAAAAAAATTTTACCCCGAAACGCTGAGGTAAGGATGTTAATTCACTATTTCAGTCTAATACATGTGTTTGAATATATTTTAACGGTAGAAAATGAAATATTAGACATCGCTCTAACGAGTTAAATTGATAGTTTAAAGGGTCAATTGAACCCCGATAATGGAATTATTTATGTATTCGTACTCACTGAGTTATGGACAACATATAAATGTAATTTATTTAGGGTTTGGTTATGTGACTTTGAACCCTATACATAGGCCTGGCTTGCTTATTGCGTATGCGAATAGAGTATCAGGTTCCTAACCGGATTGCCCTAAGACGTAAGGAATGAAGCCTTTAGCCTAATTTGATATATTTTTCTGCTTATTGAATAGAGTGGGATCGTTTGGCAATGAATCCAAAGAACAAAGTGGTTGTTGATTAGAAGTGCTAACTTTTGGAACAAGGTAAGTATTTGTATCCATTTCTTTGGAGGCCTTTGGCCTTGTGGATATTCTACCACGTGTTCCTTACGTGTGTAGCTGCCGGATACTCATTATACCTTATCTTTGGATTTACATGGTATATTATATGTTATTCCTTATTGGTATTGCATTGAGCACATAATCATTGTACTCTAGTTGTGAGCTTGACATATACTTTCCGGTAATGAATGAGAGTCCCAAGCCGGTGAAGGGTTATTACATATAAACTCCTGGTAGACGGTGAGTGGTCTCTATCCATTTCTTTGTGGCCTTATGCCTGTGGATTTGTCTATGTATGTGTAACAACCCAGCTAAGGGTTAATTGTCCCGCATCGGCATAACACAGGAGAGATGCTGGGTATATAAGTTAACTAGCCTTAGACCCTCGTGACGCGTTTTAAATCAGTTCGAGCCTAGGCCCAAAGAGGACAATATCACTAGCGGACTTGGGCTGTTACAAATGGTATCAGAGCTACTCCGTATCAACCTTGTCGATGCGGGACAGAGTTTAGTGCTGAGTCTAGGTGAATCCCGATACGCAGGGCAAACCTCAGTGGTGAGTCTAGGCGAATTCCGGTACGTCGGGCAAACCTTAGCGAGGACGCCGAGTCCATAAGATGGGATTTATGTAACACCCCAGCTAAGAATTAAGTGTCCCAATCGTCAGAACACAGGAGAGATGCTGGGTATATAAGTTAACTAGCCTTAGACCCTAGTGACGCGTTTCAAAGCCGTACGGGCCTAGGCCCAAAGCAGACAGTATCACTAGTGGACTTGGGCTATTACAGTCTGTAACAGCCCAAGTCCGCTAGTGATACTGTCCACTTTCGGTCTAGGCCCGCACGGCTCTATGTAACAACCTAGCTAAGGGTTAAGTGTCCCACATCGGCATAACACACGAGAGATGCTGGGTATATAAGTTAACTAGCCTTAGACCCTAGTGACGCATTTTAAAGTCGTGCGGGCCTAGGCCCAAAGCGAACAGTATCACTAGCGGACTTGGGCTGTTACAGATGATATCAGAGCCACTCCGTGTCAGCCTTGTCGATGCGAGACAGAGTTCAGTGCTGAGTCTAGGCGAATCCCGGTATGCGGGGCAATCCTCAGTGGTGAGTCTAGGCGAAGCCCGATACGCGGGGCAAACCTCAGCGAGGACACTGAGTCCATAAGAGAGGGTGTATGTAACACCCCAGCTAAGGGTTAAGTGTCCCACATTGGCATAACACAGGAGAGATGATGGATATATGTGTTAATTAGCCTTAGACCCTAGTGACGCCTTTTAAAGCCGTGCAGACCTAGGCCCAAAGAGGACAATATCACTAGCGGACTTGGGCTGTTACAGTATGTCTCTATTCATGCATAGCTGCCGATAAATGCATACTTACTATGCGGATTTTCTTAAAAAGAATGATTTACACCGCATGGGTCAATATTTGTTGTATTTCATGCTGGTTGGTTTAGTCTGCGTGTCTGCAGTGGATGTATGTTCTAGTTTGATACTGTTTACGCAGATGACTTGTCCTACACGCTTGTAAAAGGATGTATGCCTATATGGTTGGATCGACCTGCACGCCGCAGGCGGTATATACCACATGAGGTTGGCTCGACATGCGTGCCTATGCGGGTTCTACATGGTGGGCACGTCCTACACGCTTGTAGGAGGATGTATGCCTATATGGTTGGCTCGACCTGCACGCTGCAGGGGGTATATATCACATGAGGTTTGCTCGACAAGCGTGCCTTCATGGGTTCTATATAGTGGGCTCATCCTACACGCTTGTAGGAGGATGTATACCTATATGGTTGGCTCGACCTGCACGCCGCAGGGGGTATACATCACATGAGGTTGGCTCGACATGCGTGCCTACATGGGTTCTATATGGTTGGCTCGGCCTATACGCCTGTAGGGGATCTACATGAGAGTCCCGCGCAGGAGATGGGTATCAGGCACATGTGACTGCATTGCATCATACCGCATTCATCCCATTTCATTGCACCGCATGCTGACTATTGAGTGACTATCGTGTTGTGTTTTGTGTATGCGGTATGTATACCATGTTGTGGACATATTTCTGTTTGCCTATATGCTTCTAGCTATTTTGTGTCCCTAACTGGTTTATATGCCTTAGTTGTATGCATTTCTGGTCTGTACTTGCTTAGCTCTTCTCCCTGGCTAGCTATCCTATTCGAGGTGGCTAGTATCCCCCCACTTATTGAGTCCTCTTGGCTTACCCTTATTTGTTGTTTGTTTCTTGCCTATTTATTTCGTTTCAGCAGGTTCGCTCCAGGATTGAGTTCGCCACGTTATTAAGGAGTGAAGACAATTTCAGCTATCACGATGAGCCTCCTTCTGTTCAGGATGGCCACCAGTGGTATGTTTATTATTTCGATTGTATTTTGCTCCCTTCAGGAGTCGTATGCATTCTTTTATACTCTTAGATGTCTAGTATGGATAGCCCTAAACCTAGTATGTTGAGTAGTTAGCTATAATTTCTTTTGTACAGCTTAAGGGTATCAGTATGTTTGTATTTTTTCCGTTTCTATCTTCTTTTTGTTCTCATTTTTTCTTTTAAGGGGCCACCGCCTCTTTTTTTCTTTCTTTATCTTTTTCCCTTTTTCTTGTTTTCTTTCTTTTAATCTATTATCATAATGGAAATTAAAATACAACCCTACGAAACTCAGAATAATCTCAAATTTCTCAAGCGAGTTATACCAAATTTATGTGACGTACTCGCTAAGACGGATTTCGAATCCGATTCCCGAAGCTCAAGATACGAATTAAATGGAAAAGATCGAATTCTTTAACTTTCGGCATTTTAGCGAAAACTATCCGAACGACCTCATAATTCAGTTCCGAAAGTTCACACAGGTCAAAAATAATCATACGAACCTAACGACACTTTCGAATTTTGAATTGAATCTCATTCGCCAAAATCGAGCTCAAAAACCTCTTTTTAATATTTATCGACAATAAAAACTGAAACCTTCTTCCAATACCTACCAAACGAAGTCTGATTTAGCTCGAATTTCACAGACAAGTCCTAATGGACCTTACGAAGCTTTTAAAATTATCGGTATACCAATCGGAGTCCTAACTTCCGAAACGACTACTTAAGGTCGTTTCAACTAGGGCATTGTTTAACAAGAATAGATATAGTAGGCTTATGTATAGATGAGTTACACCCTTGTAGGCATCAATAAGTTGGTATAATGATTAATGTGATCCATAACACTCAAGTGGCCCAGTATACCAACATTTGAGGTGTAACAAGATATATGGGTTATAGATTACTGATGTAATGTGAAACTACACAAGTTCGCTAATCAACCTTAGTTCTGATTGATTTAGTTAATAGTCGATTAACGATCTCGCACCTTTGTTCAGACATGTATTGACACGATCCGGAATCCGGCTAGGCCGTGCGGCCACCCGACATCCTCCCCTAGACCCGTCGGGTGAACCCTTACAAATTAAATTAGAAAAATAAATATAATTCAATTCATAATTAAGAACAAGACTTAGAAAAGGCACAGACATACCGATACCTCTAAGCTATACAAAAGAAATTATAGCTGACTACCCATCATTCTAGGTTTTGGCTATCCAGACTAGAAATCTAAGAGTACAAAAGAAGACAGATACCTCCTGAAGGGAGCAAAATGCAACTGAAATAATAAACATAAAACTGGCGGCCATCCTGAATAAAAGCTGGCTCACCCTGACAGCTGAAGTCTTCTTCGCTCCTTCACAACGTGTCGAACTTAATCCTGGAGTTAACCTGTCGAAATGAAATAGATAGACAAAACAAACAACAAACAAGGGTGAGTCAAAAGGACTCAATAAGTGGGGCAGACTAGCCACCTCAAATAATAGGATAGCTAGCCAGGGAGAAGAAAAACAGGTAAACCAAATCCATCTTATTTAACTATAAAAAGGCAGAGCCAGATAATAACTGGAAACAAGTATGGAATCATAAACAACCAGGGACATAAGATAGATTGAACATATAGGTTTTTGAGTATCCCGAACATATCAACAATCAGAAATACATATTGCTGCGGCAGCAACTTGATCCATATATTTATACTGTTGCGGCGTGCAACCCGATCCATATATTTATACTGTTGCGGCGTGCAACCCGATCCATATATTTATACCATTGCGGCGTGCAACCCGATCCATATATTTATATGGTTGCGGCGTACAACCCGATCCATATATTTATACTGTTGCGGCATGCAACCCGATCCATATATTATATTGTCGCGGTGTGAAACCCAGGATACGAGCCAGAAATATATAGGCAAACTGAGATATGTCCACAACATGGTATACATACTGCATACATAAAACACAACACAACACAATACACACAATAGTCAGTATGTGGTGCAATGAGATGGATGAATGCGGTACGATGCAATGCAGTCACATATGCCTGATACCTATCTCCGGCGCGGGACTCTCATCGTCTACCACTAGATATATGCAATAATGACCCTTCACCGGTTCGGGACTCTTATCGATTATAGGGAAGTATATGCAATGATGACCCTTCACCGGCTCGGGACTCTCATCGATTACTGGGAAGTATATGGAATGATGACCCTTCACCGGCTCGGGACTCTCATCGATTATCGGGAAGTATATGCAATGATGACAGCCAGAGTACAATACTCAGATACTCAATACAATACCAACAACAAGACATAACATATAATATACTATGTAAATCCAAAGCTAAGGCATAATGAGTACGCCTATCGGCAACTACACACGTAAGGAACACGTGGTAGATTATCCACAAGGCCAAGGGCCTCCAAAGAAATGGATACAAACACTTACCTTATTTCAAAGTGCGACTCAATACCCGCTTTATACTCTAGAAACGATCCTGGATATTTCGGGGTAAAAATTCTTCTTTTTTCCTGCTCCTTTTCCTTTCTTTTCTTATTTTCTGGTATTTTTCCTTGCTGCATTTTCTCTTTTGTGGTCTCGCATTCCTTGATATGTTTCGGTTCGTACTTCACGTACTTCAAGCTTTAAGCTTAAGGGACCACCGCATTTCCCATTTGCTTTCTTTTTCTTTTATTTCTTTTTCTTTTCCTTTTTCTATCTTTTCTTTTATTTAATTTTCTTTTCCTTTCGTTTTCGTGGAGACAATTAAAATAGAATCGTACGAAATTCGAAATAATCCCAAATTTTGCATACAAGTTAAAAAATATATATAACATACTCGCTATGACGGATCTCAAATCGGATTACCGAAACTCAAGATGCGAATTAAACAGAAAAAGATCAAATTATTAATTTTCGAAACTTTAGCCGAAATCAACCGAACAACCTCGAAATTCACACAGGTCACAAATGACCATACGAACATAACGACGCTTTCTGATTTTAAATCGGAGCTTACTCGCCAAAATCAAGCTCGAAAACCTCTTTTTAAGATTTACCGACAACGAGCACTGAACCCTTCTTCCGATACCTATTGTTGACACCCAATTTTGTCCCTCCGTTTTTGCAATCTGGCTATATTTAATTAAAATTGATAATAGTAATTTTTCAAACAAAACTGTATTCGATAGCATGCATTTATGTGTGTAATACTATTATTAATCTCCTATTTATATAATATTTATTCAATTATGATTATAATTACGTAATTGCATTCATTTAGGCTATTTTCTAAAATACGCGTGCTATTTGTGTAATTTAACGTATTACGATATATCATTTAATAATTATTTGTAGCTATTTGTATCGAATTAGTATTACTTGTGGTTATTTATAGTTAATTACAATTAAATATATTTATTTATAATTATTTACATTTATTTATGATTATTTACAAAATTTCCTATTTTTTATAATAAGTATTTATATTTATAAGTATTTTAATTAAATACTAGCCAAGTTGCTATTTCACAACTCTATGTCTACTACACCAAGTCCCCGTCACCACAATTTATCCACGTGTACGCCACCTAAGCATCACATAAGCCTACACCTCATTAAAACACATTTTTTAGCATATGTACAATTCTTTTCAGCGTGTAGTACAACCTATTAAAGCATAATTAATGCTTTGTATCCTTACATATCAGCCAACACACATGCATCCATACACACGCGTGTGACGTGGCCGAATCTCGGCCCTTCATGTCGTCAATCCAACGACCCACGTTAAAACTCTCTTTTTGATATTTACACATCACCCCCCACTAGAAAACCCTAAAATTAATTCCCCAACTCCCTCATACTCACATCAGCTGTCACCCCACTCCGTCTCTCCCTCTTTTTCCCAAAAAACCGACCCAATACACCCTAAATCTACCCAAATCCCGTCGTCTCCTCCGCCATCTCCGCCAATCTCGTTCTTTCCTCTCTCTCTCTCTTGTCGTTTTTACATGGAAAAGGGAAACAAATTCCTCCTCTCTATCTCTCTATGAAAACCGAAAAGAAAGAGAAAGGATTGAGTGAATCTCGGCGTGATACACATTGATTTAGCACGTACAAGGCAAGTAGTCAATGATCCAAACTCGAATTGTTGAAAATGAACAGAAACTGATCGGGTTACGCATGACCCGACCCGAATTCCAAACGGGTAATACATTTCCTATTCTATTTCTTCTTCTTTTTTTCCATAAGAAATCTATAGCATGTGTGATTTTCAGATTTGAACCATGCCTATTTCACTGTTTATAAAACCAAAAAAACTAGTTTCTTGTGACTATTTTAAGAAAGTTCAGCAGCTATAATTATTTGATGTTCATGTCTTGGCTTTTAATTTTTTGAATTACGAGTCTTGAAGCGTCTGATCGTCTGGGGATTGGTATTTGCTTAGTTCTGAAAATGTGATTAGCACTTGTGAGATGACTGCTATGGTTGCATTTCTTATTTGATTTAGGGTTGGTTAAAGTGAACTCGTTTTCCCTAGGATTGTCGGACAGACTGGTATGATACATGCTTGCAACATCTACGACTTAAAATAATTTCTTTCCTTCAAACTAGAATTGAATATTCCTTGGCATTTGTTGTTGTGTATCTGCCTAAGTATGTGGATGTTTGCATGATGTTCAGAAAAGGAAAATCATTTGAAACCTTAAGTTAATGATCTATTTTTGGGACAATTGTATATTGACATCTTTTCAATTAAGTTGAATTGGACAGCATGATTAAAGCTGATTAATAGGTGGATAGGCTTCCTTATTTAGACTTATGTCTGTTAGGATTCAAATTTGATTGACAAGTATAATCCTCTTGCCTTATTTAGACAGTTTTCCATGTAATTTAGCCTAAAATCAGCCCTATTTGACACTATACATATCAGACACTTTCTACACCTCTGGGACAAGCTGAAAAACACCTTCAAGCATCTCTGAATACACAACTTACATGCTGAATATACAGCAGACTACACACCCGGATACATCTACACTTAGACAGATAAACTGATCTACACACACAGAACCTAGATAGGATACCACCCCTATGAACATACACAGGGATTGAACACCTTGGAAGACACCTTTACTGGCTGAATACACAGCAGAACATTACACTATTCTCTTCTCCTCATTCTCTACACTTCATATAAAACACACATACACCTTCTACATCTCTGAAGTACACTGATCCCTCTTGGCTTCTGGCTGCTTAAGAAATCAAAGTGTAGTTCCAGCGTTTACCGCTCCTTTTATCTTGGATCACCAGCCTTTCCATTTGCTTTGTTTGCTCTTTGTTAATTGCTACTAAGGTACATGACTCAAACTGTATGAATAAAGCTCAAGAAGTAGATATCCTTTAGTTTCTAATTGTCTTCCTTTGCCTGAGAATACCTATAGTTGCCTGTTGTCTGGGCCTTTCTTGACCATTTCTCTAACTCTTGGTGCAGGTTTTTAGGATGGCTAATAAGCCAGACCATCCATTAAGAATTGACACAGGTTTTTAGTCAAGTCCTCCAAGTCCTTATAGCGTCTATTTACGCTGAAAAGAGCACGTTGGTTCAGTGATCATATGTTGCATAATTGAGTGAATTGAGCAATACCTATACAATGCATTCAGGGCATTACTCTTTCCGCTTTCTATTTTATATAGTGTATCCCGAAGACCCTTCTATGTATTTTCTAGGTGTTCCTTGGTATGTATTTACTAACACAGGTACAATGGTGAAGTTAGCTGCTAAGTGCAGCGAAAATGGCTATAACAGGGGCCATCTCTAACCCTTCTCTCTATATTTATGTGTTGAGGGCTGAAATCGCAGTACAATTTGTAAACTAGTCTATTTGTGCAAATGATAAAGCTTGAGAATTAAGGCGGTATCCTAACATGCTTAAAACTGAAAGTCTGATGTCAATCTAGATTATTTGTGCAATCTTAACGTGCCATGATTGAACTATATCAGAAAATAGGCTAAAATCGCTAGAGTATTTGAAAATAGGATCATTTCTGTAATTATTATCACCGTATATTTCGTTCTCTTGGAAGTGGTTAAAACTGAAACTGTATTTTAATTTCAGTCTATTTTTGCAAATCTAAAATTCTGAGAACGTAACAGTTTATTTCATTTTCTTAAAATGGCTAATTTCACAATCCATTCTAGGAGTTGGCTTATTTGTGCAAATTAAATATGCTGATGACTTAACAGTAGCATGTGAGCTTTTGAACCTTCATTACAATTTATTAACTTGGTGGCCCACTCTTCTTTTAAGTTTATATTGTTATTACTTTTTTTTGTGTGACTAACATGATCGTATCGTTATTTGACATCTAGATGTCTAGATTTGGGGCACTTAATACACTTAGGAGAGTCTAGATATTTTATATTTAAATTAATAGTCTCAATGGCCTCCGAGACATTAAGTGAGACGCTAGTAAGCCTTTAGGACGTTTTAAAAACATTAGAAAGCACTGTTAGTTAAATACTTAACAAAAGTATGGGGGTTAAAGGGTAAATTAAGCCCCTCGGATATGATGGAAATTACCCGAGCTATATTTGATAGTGGATTCTGAAACTATCGTCCCTTACAAAAGCCGGGTTCTGATTCGAATAGGATAATAAAAACCTAGGGTTGTTTATTCAAATCTCTAGTGGTTATTTATTGTTTAATTTATGGCTATTTGTGCAACATAACTATTATTTTAGATTACTTATCCAAATGTATTGAATTGCCTATTTGTTTATTTTGCATCCCATATCTCTTTTATTTACTATATTTAGCTTTGGTCCTTTTATAAGCAATATGTTAAACCCAATATAGAAGTCGGCGGGGAACCACGTTTAGTGGAACCTAGGAGGTGCCTAACCCCTTCCTCCTAGGTTATTTCGAACACTTACCCGAGTCTTTTACTCGTAGACCAACCCGGAGTTAATTCTTTAAATGAATTAGGAATTAATAGGTGACCTAATACGCCTAGGAATTTTATTAGGTGGCGACTCCAAAACCTAAACTCAAACGAGTTCACCCAGTCAAATCCGAAACACGACTCGCCTCGAGTTGAGTCCAAAATCTGGTATGACAGAATGGCGACTCCGCTAGGGATTAAATATTCTAACCATTACGATTTTTACATTGGGTTTATTATTGCTTTTATTATTTGTATTAAATACTAACTTTTTCTCTTTGCAGGTGGGTAGCCTTTTATATTTTTGCAATTTTCAATAATATGATATTTAGTATATTATTGAATTATTTGTTGCATTTCACTCATACTTCCCCCACTCTTGGGAAACAACACTTTGCACACACATGGGCGATTACGTGGATCCCACGGGCGCTTCACCACAAAAAAACCTTTTAGGAGGGACATTTTGGAATATAGTTGGTCCCTGGTACAACCAACAATTTCAAATGGTCTCACTCCTTGGTTGTTCGCCTTTGAGAACCTTGTCTAGATTACCCACTCTTAGTCTAGAAATCATGCATCATGTCATATTTAGGACCATTTTGACTTCGGCTCAGTCCTAAGTCTACTAGTTCACCATATCTGAATGAATCAAACGGGTTTTCGACCCTAAGGGACATTTAAATGTGTTACGTGTGTATCTATTTAAAATTGAACGTGTCTAATGTAGACCATTTGTTCTCAAAAGTGTGGATCATCTGATTATTTTGTTGGAGGATGTCACAAGTCGCGAAGATTTGGAAGATCAAATAAAATAGAATTTAAATTAATTTTTCTACTTTTGTGAAACAAAATCAATTATTTATTTCTATTTACATTTGGAATTTTTTTAATTATTTCTACATTCATACAAAACTAATTATTTTATAAAATTATTTTTGGGTTATGAACGAAAATTAGTTTTTTTACTTTTATGAAAACCAAATCATAGACTTTAAATTAATTTTTTCTACTTTTAATGTAGCAAGATCAATTATTATTCCTATTTACCTAAAAATGTTATTCCACATTTATACAAGAAAATTATTTTTCTGTTAACTTTGGATTATGAGAACAAATGGGATGACACATGATACACGTTCAATTTTAAACATCAAACTCAAACGTAGGAAGACTTAACATCATTGGCATGTTAAAGTTCATTAGCCAACTTCGTCCAAATGACGCCTATCATGCATTTTATATGTGTTGGTCTTGTTAGGCCTACCTCCAATACAAGAGAGTCCCTTGTATTATAAGGAGTGATATATTTTGCATTTGGTAATTATTACCTCGACACTAACTTATTGTTTTCGTGTCTAAGTTTTACTCCCACTCCTGAGGCTGACTTGTGCATTCTGGCCGAGCATCAGTACCGGACGAGAGCCAAGGGACCAGTTACAACTCATCCCCCCTCACAAACTAGAAGAAGAGGAAGGCGAAACATCATGTCTGAGTTGAATAATGCTGCTCTTAGTGACGATAACATTGGGGATAATGGGACACCCCGCAAACTTGCCTTGGTTGGGTATGATGAACATGTTGCTACTTTAGAACAAAGAATTAAAGAACTTGAAGAGAAACTGACAATGAACAGTTTACCCGTTGGTAACTCTGCCCATGCAAGGGAATTAGTCGATCCAAATGGGTCAGCCCGCCCTAATGGAAAAGACCCTGTACACCTAACCGATCCCCCTGTTGTTTACCAACCAATGCCACCGGCCATATATCAAGCAGCGCCACCTGCTACTTACCAAAAGACACAACCAGCTCCTTACCAAACAGCACCACCTGCTACCTACTAAAGCGCAACATCAGCCACATACCAAACAACACCACCAGCTACTTACCAGACAACACCACCTCTACCTATCAGACAGCAACAACTACTACTTACCAAGGAACCCTACCCACCACTTATCAAGCACCACTCCCTGCATACCCTACTTTCCCAAACACAGGCCTACCTCACACTAATATCACAAATCCGCAACCTTACAATCCTATGTTCACTGCTGAAACCAAACAACTCACTTCACCCGTCAAAGATCATGAAAACTATGAATGGGCAGAGGATGAAACCAATGATAATGGGACAAAAGAGAAAGTTCGTAAGCTAGAGGCAGCCTTTAAGAAGTTTGAGTTAGGCAAAACTACTAAAGGTTTAGCTTATGAAGATTGTGTATCTATCCTACTTTGAAACTACCTGAGGAGTACAAGATACCAAAGTTCGACTTATTCAACGGCACTGGAGACCCTATGGTTCATTTAAGAACATATTGTGACAAGTTGATTGGAGCAGGAGAAGACGAGAAAGTACGAGTAAAGCTATTCAGCCGAA
>JBBBVM010000168.1:0-300000 GCA_037355625.1 Petunia x hybrida
TCTATAGCCCATTTTACAAACCTTTCTGAAAATTCAGGTTTGTGCAAAACATTTCGTAAAGGAAAGGTTGTTACCACAGCTATTGAATGACTTTGAAAGTAAGGGCGCAACTTACGAGCAGCAGTTACTAGTGCTAATGCCAATTTTTCCAAGGGTTGATAGCGTGTTTCTGCGTCAATTAGAGCTTTGCTATGCATAGATAGGAAGTTGTTTACCTTTTTTCTTTCCCGAACTAGAACGGCGCTTACCCGACGATTCTGAGATTGCCAAATAAATCAGCAGCTGCTCCCTCTGCTGAGGTGTAGAGAGCAGTGGTGGATTGGACAGATACCTTTTTCAGATCCTTCAATGCCTGTTGGGATTCAGGGGTCCACTCGAACTCCTTGTTTGCTTTAGAACGTCCGAAGAAACTCTTGCATCAGTCGGATGATCGGGAAATGAATCTTGACAGAGCCGGCCACTCTTCCGGTCAATTTCATGACGTCCTTCCGGTTGTGGAGTACGTCTGGAATGGATTCAATGGCTTTGATCTGAGCGGGATTGACTTTAATTCCACACTGAGAAACGATGAAACCCAGGAACTGTCCCGATCCGACTCCGAATGCACATTTCTCCAGGTTCAGCTTCATGTTGTATTGATCAAGAATCCGGAAAGCTTCTTTTAGATGCGCCAGATGGTCCTCTGCCCGTTTGGACTTGATCGACATGTCATCGATGTATACTTCCATAGTCTTTCCGATATGGTCATGGAACATTCGATTGACTAGGCGCAGGTATGTTGCACCTGCATTTTTCAACCCAAATGGCATAACTTTATAACAATACGTACCTCTACAGGTTATGAACGCTGTTTTCTCCTGGTCCTCGGGGTCCATCAATATCTGGTTATATCCGGAATATACGTCGAGGAAGGTGAGCACCTCGTGCCCCCGGCTGTTGCGTCGATCAGTTGATCTGTGAGTAATAATGTCCGGAGAAATACCTGTCATATCTGCGTGAGACCAGGCGAACGTTGTATGCAGCTCCTTGAGGAACTGGAGGATATCTCCTCGTAGACGTTCGCTCAATTCGGTTCCTAAGTAAACTTTCCGTCCTGCTTGTCTGCGAACAATTCTTCGGGTTCCAAAGCTTCCACGGTCGGCATGTGGTTCTCTTTTTGGTCCATCTTCGTGATGAATTTCGGGACCTCTTACTTTGTTTCTTCATGTGGCACGTCTGGTCCCGGTCGCTGTAATTGCTATTTGTTTTCCTCAGGCAGTTTGAGAGCTACTATATAGCAATCTTGGGTAGAGCGTTTCTCTCCTCGGACCTCGCGTACCCCCCATTCGGATGGGAACTTCAATACTTGATGATAAGTTGAGGGAACGGCTTGCATATCATGGATCCAAGGTCTCCCCATAATGATATTGTAGGCCAGATCTGCATCAACAACATGAAAAGTTGTCTCCTTCGCCACGCGTAATGTTATCACTAACGCATCAGCGTGTGGGAACTGCGAACCATCTGCATCGGAGTCCTCGAATGTTATTATTCCTTCTGATCGTGGGCGTTTGGTGTTTGTGATGGAGACCTTTGCATACTTCTTCGCTGTGAAGGTGAAAGAATCCACCTCGATTCTACCTGAAATAACATTAACTGTCCTCCTTGGAGAGGATGCTCGTGGAGGGCCAGGTTTGTTTTGATGCGCCTTCGCGTGAGTCTGCTTCCCCTTCTCGTTCAGGAACTCCTTCAAGAATCCCTGTTTCAACAAATGAGCAATTTCATACCTTAGGGCTTTGCAGTCCTCGGTGGTGTGACCGTGGTCGCGGTGAAAATCGCACCATAAGTCCTGGTTTCGCTTGTTTGGGTCGGTCTTCATATCTTTCGGCCATTTGACCTTCTCTCCCATATCTTTGAGTGCTGCCACCACTTCAGACATTTCTACGTTGAAGCTCGGCAGGCTCGGGGCTCCACGGAGGCTTGATTCTAAGTCATCTCTTCGGGACAGTCCTTTGTTGTTGAGGTTGTGTCCTTTAGAATTGTTGCGTGACTGGTCAGGGTACGGCTCGTAACATACGTCTGATTTCTCTGTCTCCGCCTTTCCGCCGGAGCCACCATTGCGTGCCTGAGCCCTTCCTCGGGTACCTGTTCCAATCAACTTATCTTCATCAATACGTACCTTTGAGTTGTAACGGTTGTAGACGTCCGACCAGCTGGCTGCTGGGAACTCGCGAAGAGACTCGTAAAGTCTGCGTGTAGCCTCTGAGCTCCTGATATCCAGACTGTTGGTAAACGCGATTGCTGCCCATCTGTCCGGTACTTTGGGAAGCATCATACGCTCTCTTTGGAAGCGATCCACGTATTTGCGGAGAGACTCATCGGGCCTTTGCTTGATTTCGAAGATATCCTCTACGCGGGTTTCCATCTTCTGAGCGCCTGTGTGTGCCTTCACGAACAATTCAGCCATCTCTGTGAAAGACCCAATGGAGTTTGGTGGCAACATTGAGTACCATCGTAGAGCTCCATCTGCTAGGGTTTCCACAAACTTCTTCAATTGAACAGATTTGATCTCCTCGTCAGTGAGATCGCTAGCCTTTATAAAGTTGCTGAACATCATGAGATGATCGTTGGGATTAGATGTCCCACGATACCTCGGAATGTTTGGCATCTTGAATGTCTTAGGTATCGCCTTTGGGGCTGCCTTTTTCTTCCAAGGCCGCTGGGAATACCGTTGGACATCGACTTTCTTCAGCGTGGGTGGAGCGCCTGGTATCTGATCGGTTCTCTCGTGGAGAGACTTTTGAAGTGCTTCCTGGCTTTCCTTGAATTGTTTGGTGAGAGCTTCCACAACAAGGCTCATTTCTGTAGATGCCATAAATCCTTCATTCCGATTCTGGTGACTTGGGCCGTTGGATCTGCAGTCCCTCTGTTGTTTCGTTCTCCACCTTGCTTTGAGGTATGTGAAGAAGGGACGTCACGACCAGGTGTTGCAGCGTTAGCTCTTGCAGTCAGAGGGTTGCCCCTTCGGAGAGAGTTGAGCGCCTTGTTTATCCCTCGGTTTACCTCTTCCTGTTCCTGCATGAATGCAAAGAGCGTTTCCAGGAGATTCCCTTGGCCAGGGGAGAGACTCCTATGGTGTCCTCTCCTGGGTGGGGTAGTGCTCTGAGAGCGCATACGCCTATTTCGCTGCCTGACCGGTCCTTGGGAAGATTGTTGCTGCCCATCAGACGAATAGTCGAGAGAATAATTGGGACTGGGTGGAGGAGTACTTACCTGACTTCCACCTACGATAGTTCGTTGTGAACTACTTTCTGCCATGTTAGTCGTGGAACAAAAAGATTGACGAAAAGAGATATAATACTGGAAGAGACAGACTATTAACCTATGGAGGCTATTGACCGGCTCCCACTGTGGTCGCCAAATTGTTTAATCTAGATCCGATTTTAGGCCAATTAACAATTAAATTTATATTTACGGAGTCATGATCAATAGTTAGATTAAGAGTTTAAATGACGAACTAAAACAGAGATAGATTCGTAAATAATACGGGAACGAGATATAAGCAGGAATTAACAAAGATAAAGCGTAAGTAAAGACAGATAGAAATAATCGCGCTGTATCGCTTATCCCCGGTGAGAGTTCTTCGGTACTGATCGTACTTAGAAGATTAGAGAGCAAAGTGTTTAACAAATGCAAGTAGATGATCATATTTGAGCCAGAGGGAGAGAGTATTCTTATTGACTGTAGTAAATCAGAAGTAAAATTGTGTCACAATGGCTTAGAACAAATGCTATTTATAGGCCTGATAGGCGTCCGTTGGGTTTTGTAACCTCTGGGTACGTATCCGTTGGATATGTAACCTCTGGGTTGTAATGATTGCCTTTATGACCATTAATTGAGTGATCGCACATGATCAGGTTAATAACTGCTCATTCAGATCGTGTTGACTGATGAGGCGTTTCATAATTGCTTTAGGTCTGCTTGCGATAATTGTCTGTCCGTTAGATATCTGTTCGGTGGAACTTCTACCCGTGCCACGTGGCGGACACGTGTCATCTTTTAGGTGCTGTCAGCTTTTATCCAATACAGAAGTCAAATTTTTGGAAAAAAATAAACTTAATTTTGGAATTTGGAGAATGCAAGTATAACAATCAACTCGGACAAGTATATAGTCACACAATGGTCTTTTTGGATGAAAAATAAATTTTATGGAGTTTTTAATAAAGGTCGTTGGAGAACAGAAAAAAGTTCTTAAAAATAATATAGATCACTTTTAATCAGAGATGGCATGGATGATTAATGCGCTTCATAAAATCATGAAGGCGGTTCCTTTCCTAAAGACACAATACATAGATAGTATATAAAGTTGGGAAGTTTACATAAAGTTGGTACTGGATTTCGGTAGGTAAATTACACATTTGAGCAAAAATGCACCTGGTCTTGAAAACATAAGTTGTTTTTTGGTGGTCTTGAAAACATAATTTTTATATTAAATGAAGCTGAAAGTACAGAAATACCCTTACCAATAGAGAACTTCTCATAATTATAAAAATATCCACACATTTTTGAAGCCGTAGTTACAAAAATGCTTGATTTAATCTAATCTACGAAAAGCAAGAAACAAGATAAAAAGCAAGACACTCGTTGATCTATCAAGACTATAAGTAAGAACTAGTCTACTTACCTTCTTGATGAAGCCAATGAGGACCTATACTATGCAGACAATCCTCAAGACAACTAAGGACTTGTAAATTGTTTGATCAAGTGTTGCAACAAGTTAAATTTCGATTCACACCATAAATGGACAAGTTCATGAATGGGGTTTTCAAGAGCATAAAGCTGCGTTCTTTTGATGTTCTGAATATTGTAAGGTGAAGGAAAAACACCTAACACTTTGGGCTTATATAGGTTCGACCCTAAGTGTCTAAGTATCAATGAAAAAGCTTCAAGTTGGCTATATTTAAAGTGACCACGCAGGGCCAATAAAGTGACATTGTCTTACTCAAGACTATCTATGCAAAATAACTAATAAGAGCTTGTTGAGTTCAGCAAGTTGCTGCCCAGATACTAAGCTCCCAACGCCCCAAAGAGTGAGCATGTTGAGCTCCCCAAGTCTCAGCCTCAACATGCTTCAATCGTCTCTCCTTCTCCAATGCTAATCAAAGTGTCTCTTGTTGCCTCTAACATGCTGCCCGCTTCTTCCATACTTGCACAATCATAACTCTTCATCACCATCAAGTGGATATCATGAAGCTCCTTAGCTCGACACCTTGTGAATGGTCTTGAAGACACGAGCTTAGCTTGATCAGGTTGGACTGCATCAATGCCACCACTCCTTTTTTTATCTAAAATTACAAAAAATGCTACTGCTTCCTACACAGCAGAAAATAAATGTCACCACGGTTGTGTTTCACGTCTATTTTGTGAATAATTCATCATCGTTCCGCTCATATACAAGACAATCAATCCGTCTGTGTTCCACGTCTATTTTGTGAATAAATAAAGCCAAACTATCATTGTTTCGCTCATTTACAAAAATCAAAGCAAAACAGAACACAAGACCAATCCGACATTATTTCTTCATACAATGAGTAAACAATTATGTTCATTTTGTAAATAAATATACCAAATCGGCTTTACTTTATTGACTCACAAAAAATACTTTCAAGTGCTTATATATTTAAAAATAAAACAACAATTCGGCTGTATTTATGCATATAATTGTGTCTATTTTATGAAGAAATGACGCCAAATCGGCCCCAATTAACACATACATAAAAAAGAACTTCAAGTGCATATATATATATATATATATATATATATATATATTTAGAAATAATGACAATCAACCTGTGTTTATTCATATCTAAGCAAAACTACTATGTCTATTTTACAAGCAAATGACACCAAATCGTTATCACTTTACCCATATACAAAAATCCAAATTTAAAATAAAATAAGGCCAAATCCACATCATTTGTCAATTCTATCTTAATACATTACTCCAAATCGTCACCATTTTCATAAATAGTGTCTGCTTTAGCTCATCCATGGTACTAGATATGAGGGAAACACACGATACCGAAGTTTCGAGCAACAAAAATTGAGATTCGTTATCTTAAAAAGTTTCTACAATTTGTCCTGAAAAGCTGCAAAGGAAACAAAACCCACCGTAAGTCAAAATTTTGCCAATAAAAAATCCACTGCTCTACTATTACTACTACAGTAAGCCCCACGATAAACTTCTCACAATTTTGTATCATAAAACCCAATATTTGCTTCGCCCTTGACCCAAAATTTGCTCCATAAGTTTCAGGGTGTTAATTGGGCACTATTGACGATGAGTTTTTACAAAGTTTCATCGTTTTCTGGTTAAATCATGCCGTAGAAGTTTTCAAATCGCGATGGTGGCCATGGCGACGGCGACAGAGATTGATGAGGAAAGATGAAATAAATAGCTATGCGGATGAAACCCAATTTAGGGTTCAGGGACAAACGGGTCACCAAATCAAGACCAGCAGAAAACCGCTCACCAGATCAATACCATGTCAAAAATTGCTCAATTCACATAAAAAAATGATTTGAGTTCAACACCTTAATTATATCATTGACCATTTAGACACCTCAATTTATTCTATTTCTTTTTTTATTTGGCTTTTTACTCCAAAATAGGGAAATGATTTTCATTTATTTATTTGTTATTTAGGCAATGAGGAGAAGGGACGAGTCATGAGTTGGTTACGGAGCGAGGTGGTCGGATCCACCTATATTGAACTACTCTGGCGCACTCTTTCCCGCTTAATCAACCTACTTTGGAAGTTGGAGAAAAAAAAACGAAGTTAAGGCCTGTGCTTTGATCAATTGGATCTTTAGTCTTCACATCAATCTAGTTACATGCACACCATTAATCAAGATAATAGCAAAATAAGGCGCAATGATTGAGAAGAAGAGACTCCGAATTCTTGTCTTTCTAGCTGGCATGTTCACTCTCAGCAGGACCGGTATTATTTCCCTCTCCTTTTCATTTTATTCTAAATGGACGCTTTCAACTTGTCCCCTTCTTGTTTTTTTTCTGATATCTTGCTTTTGTTATGTACCTCGTCCTTCCATTTTACATGATGGTATATTTATATAAGAAGATTAATATGATACTATTTTTAGTAATGGTTTCCGTTTGTAAACTATGTTCAACTTTTTGCTACGTGCTAAGTTTGGAGCAAAAGCAGTACTGAAGCTGAATGTTAATTACTAGTACGACATGTTTAGATCTAACAGAGCAATACATTCAACTACAGAACTGGCGTCTTCATTACAATTTACATATACATGTTAGATCGGACATAAAGTACGAAAGGCATTGTGATGGTGATCAAAGAAAAAAACTATGATACTCTAGGCTTATTTGGAAATCCTAAAGGAAAACAATTATAATTGGTTGGTCGATGAAGGTGGAATGAAGACCATGGGAGACCACGGTTCAATTGCGTCAGAGACAAAAAGGAACACAATGCAAACTAGTCGGGCCACCCGCGACCCCTTAATATAAGAAAAGAAAAGAAAAGAAAAGAAAAGAAAAGAAAAGAAACCACTGTTTAAAATTTGTTGGTTAGTTGAACTTGAATCATTTATGGACTAGTATCAACATTATGAGTTGCATTCTCCCAACATGAAATAGTCTATATAAACTGGGATGGAAGAAGTAGTGCGTTTGACTTTTCAGGATATGTTGGACTTATTAGGCATTCTGAATATGAAATGTAAGCAAGTCCAGCTTTTTGGTACTTACTGCAGTACCCAGCTCATCAATAAAACCTTACTTAATCAAAAGAATAGAAAGAAAATAGTTTATTTATTTTATTCTATATCCAGGGAAGTTTGGTGCAAATAGAAGATAGTGTGCTTTTTAGCTCGGCAGCGATAAGCATCTTGACTCCTAGTGACTATGATTATATTGTATTGTAACTGACTTCTAGAGGAACAGAATTGGGTTTTACGCATTTTTGTGTCTGGGGAAACAGAAGATCAAATCAGCAGAAGTTTCTCATTGAGGCTTCTCTTGTGAGTACTATGGAATAATGGATCAGACTTTTGATACTTCCATGTCACATGGGTTTACAAGGATTATGTTTTCTTTTATGCAAGTGCTTTGTTCAATTTTTTCTAGTAAGTTGATGTGCGCTCTTAATAAACTGCACCAAGAGGATAAAAGTTATATGGGTGCAAGTATCTGGAATTGAGCTTAAGAATCTATCCAGTTAACTACACACAGAAAGGGATTCTTCGTGCCAATAGTTATAAGAAAACCGAAAAAACTCAAAATTCCATATCAGTGTTTCAACCCCTTCATACATTCTTCTATTTATATGTTTCGATACATAGTGGTTCTTTTCACTATAATTTCTTCCTATCCATGTCTTATTTCACTCAACCTTGATGCTGCAAGGGCTTCAGCAACTGCTCAGGGGAGTATCCATGAAATATTAAACATGCAGTGCACCAATTGCCATTACTCTGCTACATAATAGAAATGGAGGAAATGATTAGATCACCCCCTTCTTATTTATACATACAACACCGTTTCACCAATGTACTGGCCCTCTTTCTCCATTGTCCCATGCTGCGCACCATGTAACGACAATATCTTTTTGGGAACTCCAGAATATCTAATGTACCTCCATATAGGTTATTCATACCTTATCATCTAGAAAGTTGACTCATCGAGAAACATTTCGTCCTTAGCCTTTCAATTCCATCCTATCCTGCTCCTCCACCATGGCGATTCTACTAATATGTTGAAGGAAATGCTCCATTTCATCCCATGCAGAGTCTTGTATTGACCTACTAAAATATATATACTAAGACAACCACAATTATTCCTTCTAAGCAGATCTGAAACTAATCACTCCCTATTATTTGCAATTAAATATGAATAGGAAACCTGTCCTTTAGCATTGGCTCTCGCATTAAGCATCGAGCTAAATTAATCCCCTTTCAAGATTGGAAGAAAAGAGGATTTGACATCTGGATGGGAAAAGGAATCATGTTTAATGAATGCTGCTTATGTAATTGTGAAATGTTGTGCAGTAGAAATCGAAAAACATGCTTTTGGTACCACTTCATTTTGATATGGTAAAGAGTGACAATAGGAAAAGAACCGTATATAAAAGATGCCAGAATACTTCAATTAGTGGTGGGAGGAAAATACTGTTCTACTGTATCTTCTTTCTTAGGGAGATTGCAAGGAATCTATCTGAACATACATAACCTCTGGTTTTAATGAACAACTCATAAAATTAGTCAAAGCTTCCCAAACACTCTTGGTATCCCTACAAATCATATGACAAGGACTTACCACTGATATCTTTACTTCCTTTTATCAACCCAGTATCCCGTTCTATTCAAGAAAGGCACCTCCACCTCAATTCCTAAAATCTACTCCCTGTAACCCCCAGAACATACATAATTACAAACTTCTCCGATGATTGGTTTTCTCGTTTGATTGTTAATCTGACTATGTTGGAGTCAAGAATTGGTTTTAATATTCTACCAGCAGACCAAAAGGACATGAGGGCTAGTAAGAAGGAGGTGGTTCAATGGTGCATTTGAGGGATAATATAGCATCTTCAGATTTCTAATAACAGGTTTTGCATTAGCTCATTAGTTTTCTAAAAAATCTAATTTAAATATTTATTTGTGGCGCTGCCATCAATGATCAATGAGCATTAGAATGACCAAGTAAATTGATGTGTAGATAGGAAGACATCTAGAACAGATTAGAAATCACAAAAGAAGATCAAGTCTCGCTTGATGACCAAAACACTACTCCTTTATTTATCAACACTTTTTTTTGTTTCTTTTGGTACGCGTTTGTGGGGAGCTCGAAGCAAGTCATGGTTGCTATCAGTCTTCTCTCATGCCCTTGTTCATGCTTCTTTCTTGTTATTTTTTTACTATGTCATGGTTTACTGCTGTTTGTTGTCCTCCATTTGGAATTCAAAGTTTTAATGTTAGAGAACTTGTTTTACCAGTAATATGTATTTTGATGAGCACCCATTCCTGGTTTGGGAATCCTCTCTGGTCAAGAAATTGTACTCATATTTTGAAGTTAAAAGTTTTGGCTGTATATGGGTACTGCGCACAAGTGGTCTAAGATATTGTTAGATTAGACATTCAGAAGGTTGTAGGCTCTATTATGCTACCAGTTTGATTTTATACTTAAAGGTTAAAGGGAAATGATTTGTAAACCTTTGGTTTGGGAATCCTCTCTGGTCAAGAAATTGTACTCATATTTTGAAGTTAAAAGTTTTGGCTGCAGATGGGATCTGCGCACAAGTGGTCTAAGATATTGTTAGATTAGACATTCAGAAGGTTGTAGGCTCTATTATGCTACCAGTTTGATTTTATACGAAAAGGTTAAAGGGAAATGATTTGTAAACCTTTGGTTTGGGAATCCTCTCTGGTCAAGAAATTGTACTCATATTTTGAAGTTAAAAGTTTTGGCTGCAGATGGGATCTGCGCACAAGTGGTCTAAGATATTGTTAGATTAGACATTCAGAAGGTTGTAGGCTCTATTATGCTACCAGTTTGATTTTATACGAAAAGGTTAAAGGGAAATGATTTGTAAACCTTTGGAGGTGAAGGTTGATGCCAGACTTAATAGTTTCAGAGCAAGAACAGAAATGTCAATTAAATCATGGTTCATCATTTCTCCAGTTTTGAGAATATGACTGAAAGATATTAGAGACAGTTGTGGTTCGGGTTCAGCTACTGCTTCAGCCGGTCAAAATACCAGGCCAGTGTTTCCTC
This sequence comes from Petunia x hybrida, assembly GCA_037355625.1. NCBI lineage: Eukaryota > Viridiplantae > Streptophyta > Magnoliopsida > Solanales > Solanaceae > Petunia > Petunia x hybrida. The sequence goes on from JBBBVM010000168.1 coordinate 10,787, forward strand.
GAATCAATGTCATCCATCTTTTTTAACCTGATACTCAACCCTGCTGGTTCTCTGTTCAAACAGAAGTTAGTTTGAGGTTAAGATGTTTTCAATGATATAGTTGAGATGTTGCAGTTCTATATATTTTAGGATTAAAGTTCTCTCCTTTAAGGTCTCTCATGTTGTGTGGTTAGCTTGATTACTCATCCTGATGGGAATTATGGACATTTGTGCCTACAACGTAATGCATGTATTTATCCCCACCTAAAAGTATCTTCATGGAGGGGCATTTTTCATTGGTCTTTTGTGCTTTCTAAAAGGTCTTTCTGACACTGTTACAAGGAACTAGAAAACCTTTACTTTTTGCCTTCATACTAACTCTAGTTGATCAGGATCTGGTGCTTTTACTTATTCATTTCCAACTTACCTATGTAGTATTATATCAATCCATGTTCTAACGACTAACATTCTTCCACTTTACAGGTGGAAAATATCGAGAGTTTGTCGGTCATGAGGCTGCATCAAAAAGTGGGCGATTTAGTTGGTTAAGCTGTTTAGATGGGGGTTCGGGAACCATAGCATGTGTCGTCAAGGAAGGTGTGAAGCTGTACTTTTATAATGGCAGATCCTCTCATGTGGAGAGAGTAAAGAATTTAGCAATTGAGGCTGCTTTGAAGGATGCCATATCGCAAGGCATTATGGCAAAAGATGCAGCTAAACTAGCTCAGAAAGAAGGAGAAAAAGCTGCAAAGCTTGCTGTGCGCGAAACCAAGCGCATTATTGGTCCTATGATTTCTGCAGGATGGGATTTCTTTGAAGCACTTTATGTAGGGGGTACATCACTTGAGGGATCCCTTAGGAGTTCAGGTACGTTGTTGGGAACCTATTGGGTTGGCTATTTTGGGGAACAAAGCTTAGGTAGGTTTGGTTATATGATCGGAAGTGTATTGGGCAGTTGGGCTGGAGGAACAGTCGGCCTAATGGTGTATGATTTGGTAAATGGAGTGGAGTATATACTTGAGCTTCTCCATCTAAAGGAAACTGAATTTGATGGATTAGGTTCCAAAACATCTGAAGATGCCAGTAAGTTACGAGGCTCCTGGTTATGAGAGTCTTCAAGTACATGAATTTTAGATTGAGTGAATTTCAAGTGTCAATGCATGGCTGTTTAGAGTTAATTAGATATCAGTCATATTGCTTTGTTTCATCATGTACAGTTATCAGATAGGTAAAATTTAGCATGTTATAAGAATTTTTGTTTTGACCTTTGACTTGGATATCAACGCTGCATACCAGAATCGTTTGGTGCATGCAGAGGAAGTTCCACTTTGGATGAATTTGTGCTTTTAAAGTATGAGTAACATTTGAAGTATAAACATTTCTAATTTCCTGGAAATCAGCAAAAATGAGCATAAATATTAAAGACTATAAATTATGCGTTGAAAAGATTTTGGTGGAACCAGGACGTATACGCCAACACATTTCACAGTTAAGCTATGGATAATCAATACAGTAGGGCCTGGACTGGAATGCTTGAAATTTTGTACTCAAATACTTGAAGCAAGACTTAATTAGAAAATAAAATGGCAATTTATAGTTGAACGGGTGTTTTCACCTTGTAAAACACAGAGAAATTGAAAGAGCAATAAAACTTCTATCTCTTTCCATATCATTACTATTGACGTCTTTAATAGAAAACATATGAGTGGAAAAAAAATTAATGTCTTGATTTTTTTAAGAGCTAAAGTTATTTTTAAACTAAATCGAAACTTAAAATGCAAAAAAGAGTAAGTTCTCTTATTTTACCCTATATTTAGCAAAAAACGGATAAATGAACGCATTTACTATCTACAGAGAAACTTATATTGTCATTTGAGAAATATAATAATCGTATGTATATTAGAAAACCTTTGTAAAATTATAAATTTATGGCCATAAAAAACTAAAATCTAATGTATGTATGTTTTTAGTCTAGTTTGATTTTGATTTTTTAATACACCAAACCAATATTTTGGTACTTTTCAGTTTATATTTAGAACAATATCAGAAGAATTTGAATCTTAATTATTTCTTAAATCATAAGTTTATATCGTACTATATAGTAACTCTAACGAGAAAATAAAATAAATAATCTTTTATGTTTGGTAGTAGGTCTAAAATCATCCTTTAAGTATAGCTTGAGCATATTTTATCCTTAAAGTTGTTAAGTTAAAACCTAACACTGTTAGTTAAAGTTAACAAAATGTTAAACTAAAATATCGAAGCAATTTCAGCTCTTCCTAATTTTACTTTCTTTCCTTTTATTGCTGCACCGATGAGCAAGGGGGTTGTAAAGCACATCCCAAATATGTTTCTTCTCTTCATCTTCCATTATTTTACTTTCTGACCTCTAGCAATATCCTTTTGATATGTCTTACTCACCAGCTCATAATATGCAAACATCAATGTTGTAAAGGGCTTGTTGGACAAGAATTTTTGTGTCTTTGATATGTCTAATTAAACGAGTGGAGAATTACATGTATAAATATATTCAGATGGACTATAACACTGTGACTGAGATAAAAAATATAGAGGAAGCTAAGAATAGGATTAAATCTTTAAGTATTGTTTTATAATTACACCCAATTAATGTGCCTTTTCGAACCTTATTAGATGACGACAATATATTATGTTTTTTTGACAATAACGACCATGATATTGCTAAATATGGCATTGCAGAAGGCGGTAGCACATAGTAACTTATAAATTAGGATTAAAAGAGTAAATTAAAATAAATTAGCTTCTTTAATTCAGCGTACGGTTAAAGCACTTGTGCAAATTTTTCTCTTATTTTTGCTTTTCAGGCATGCTGCATTTAGTTTTTATGTCTAGCTTCAATTCCTCTACAAGATAAAATCTATTCATTGAAATTTTAGGAAAACTCAAGACCCGCTGCCAAAAATTATTACTTTTGTAAACTTAAAGCACAAATACCCACCAACTATATTTAAAATATGATTTTAGATCTGCTCCAAACATAAATGATTATTTATGCCATTTGACACACCTAAAGTATTTTCATTAAAATTCATATAGTATTCTTTGATAGGAAGACTAGACAGAGAGGACAAAAACATAAATTAGAATTGAACAGTCCTTTCCCCCAATTCAATTCCACCTTCGAACCCACCCCCTAACTTATATCACACTATATTTCACAAAAACATTGTTCATTAGAACCCTCTACCCCCTTAGATCTCTCCATCATGGCTGCCGCTAATGCTCCGATCACTATGAAAGAATCCCTTACTGTAATCACTTTAATAACCCTATTTTTAATTTATTTTCTACTACTGTTTAATTACGGCTATCTTATGTAATTAATTCTTAGATCTATCACCTAAATTGATGTTTACATTTTGTGTTGCAGTTGTCAAGTATAGGGATAAATCCACAGTTCATTACATTTACAAATGTTACTATGGAATCTGACAAGTATATTTGTGTTCGCGAGACGTCCCCGCAGAATAGTGTGGTTATTATCGATATGAATATGCCAATGCAGCCGTTGAGGCGCCCTATTACCGCTGATTCTGCTCTTATGAATCCTAATTCCAGAATTTTGGCTCTTAAAGGTATAACTTAATAAGCAATTTTTAGAATGTTGGATCATTGGCTCGAGTTATTTATTTGTTTGCAGCTGGGAATCCTTGAATTACTTGTGCTATATACGTAGTTACTGACTCGGTAGTTTGTTGGATTATTTATACTTTATAGTGGATTAGTCGGTCCCCAAGGCTTTAGGCGCACCCATAGACAAATACATGGTATTTAAGTAGAGAACAGTAGAGAGGTGGCCCATAATCGACCAAGTTTCTTACTGTGTCATTGGCCCTCGGAGATTTCTCAATTATCAAGAAAAAAAGTGGATTAGTCAAATTGTTTGTTCACTATTGCATGTGTGAAAGAACTTTGAAGCTTGAGTAAACAAGTCAAACAGTATAGGCCAACATGCATAAATGAATCCTAATTCCAGAATTTTGGCTCTTAAAAGGTATAATAATGTTCTATCATTGGTGCAATTTATTGATTTCTTTGCGATTGTGATCCTTGAATTGCTGATTGTATATACATAAGTAACCGACTCGGTAGTTTGTTGGGTTAGTTATATAAATTATACTAGTGGATTAGTTGCCCCCATAGCTTTGGTTTAGTGGTAAGAGTTTACCTTGTGATGTGCGAGTTAGACACAGATCATGGGTTCGAACTCCACTGGAGAAAAAAACATGCTGTTTATATACTTTATCGTGGATTAGTTGCCACTTTACTCTAGTAGTAAGAGTTTAGAATTTTGATGTGCTTGTTAGGCACACGCTGCACATCATGGGGAGAAAGGTAGAGAGGTGGGCCCATCGTTGACCGAGTTTCGAACAATGCTTCATTGGGTCTCAGGGTTTTCTTGGTTATTAAGAAAAAAAGTGGATTAGTCGAATTGTTTATGCACTATTGCATATGCGAAAGAACTTTGAAGCTTGAATAAACAAGTCAGAAAGTATTGGCCAACATGCATAAATGAAGCTTTTGTTCATCAAAAGTAAGAAACAGAAGACACATTAAGAAGGTAAGTTTGGACATTCTGGTGTAGCTTCTGCTTTTGCTTTCCTTCTTGGAGAGGAGATGAAAGTGAGAGAAGTATCTGCATAACTGGTCCATTTCTTAACTGTTACGGGGAGCAGTGTGATCGTGGAATTAGTTTAGGTCTCTCATAATTACTTCATTTGACTCGAGATGTGGTAAATCTGACAGGAGGTCATTGCAGTTATCTTGAGTAGAAATAGAACCAAAAAGCATTTGGATTGAATCTCCATCAAATCTTCTTTCAATCGTGTAACGTTTTCTGAGACCCATGCAATAAGTCAGCTATTGTTAGCATTGAGCAGAATGTTGCTGCCTTATCTTTCCTGCCTAATGGTGCCCTAGGTATGCTGAGTTCAAAATTAGGACCAGACCACCGTAGTTTGGGAAAATCACTTGTATTCCTGTACTTTTCTGCCTCCATGGCCAGGGTAAGGGGATTTCTATATTCAATTGTTGTTAGTTTATCAAGAATTATTAATTAAATAGTGAAGCGTTGAATTATTGGCTATCTTGTTTCCTTTCACCTGTATACGTCCTGATGGGACCGCTATCCACTTTAGGAGTTTGTTCAAGTACATCTCCTTATTAAACAATCCTCTTCTTTCTCCTCTTGAAGCTCAAGTCCCAGGAACTACTCAAGATCACTTGCAAATTTTCAATATTGAGGCAAAGCAGAAAATGAAGTCACATCAGATGCCTGAGCAGGTAATAAATAGTCCTATGTGTTTTTTAATCTTTTGATTGGTTTTATTGCACTCTTTGGGGCTTTTGATCCAGTGCATGTCATGTTCAGGTTGTTTTCTGGAAGTGGATTACCCCTAAGATTTTAGGCGTTGTCACACAAACCTCGGTCTATCATTGGCCAATTGAAGGTAAGAGAGTTCCCCTTCTCACTGATAACTTTTACCAACTTTTATTCCACCTGTTTGAGTGGGAAAAACTCTGCATTTGTGCTTTTTACTAGTGATGGTAGATTGTCTGTCCTTAAGGTGTCCCTATTGTCTTTATTCAGGTGATACTGAGCCTATAAAGATGTTTGATAGAACAGCCAATCTAGCCAATAACCAAATTATCAATTATCGTTGCGATCCTTCAGAGAAATGGTTGGTTTTGATTGGTATCGCCCCAGGTTCAGCGGAGGTGGGTAATGTTGTTAAGTATGCTGCTAATGATGGTTTTGATGTTTCATTTTCATAGCAGATTTTCTTTTTTGTAATCAAACCCCTCCCTTTGGTATAATCAGCAAGGAAAGCTAGGAAAAGCTCTATGAGGTTTTGATATCGTGATAATTTTCTCATTTTTTATGTAATGTTTCTGTGGTGCTCCATCTACGCTCTCATTTTTCTTGTCGTAATTTGTTGGTTGTCTTTAGCTTTCAATTCTTTATATTGTGTTATATTCTATGAAAAGGAATATTGCATGTAAGTGCCTTGGTCATATTACTGGTTTTTACGGTACTTTTGTTGCCTCAATATTGGATACTTTCAGCTTAAGAAACCTGGGCCAAAAAGGTGGCCTTCTGATGTATGCACTAGAGGATGTTGATGAAGGGCTGGGAATTTAATATCTATGTTAATCTCACACCAGGGGAGAGGGGGAAAGAGGAAATGGGAGAACTTGCAAAGACTGGCTTTTTAAACTTTGCGTGAAACATGTTCTGGGTGTATAGATTACTGTTTTGATGATTCCTGCTATTTCAATGTACAAAGGGGATGTACTTTTATCATTTGACTTTACCATTTCCCTTCATGTTATTAGAGGCCCCAACTGGTCAAAGGAAATATGCAATTATTTTCAGTGGATCAGCAACGAAGTCAATCTCTCGAGGCACATGCTGCATCATTTGCATCATTCAGAGTGAGAAACATCCATGAAATTTTCTGATTAATTTGCTGCCCTAGCTTTTGTGTTCCTGTTGTAACTGTTGTATTCTTTAATCAGGTACCCGGAAATGATAAAGATTCCATTCTCATTTCTTTTGCCTCGAAAACCTTGAATGCTGGACAGGTTGTATCAAAGTTGCATGTAATTGAGCTGGGAGCCCAGCCAGGTCAATATACCATTTCCTACTTTCTTTCACCATGAGTTTAACCTTGAAGGTTATTTTAGTAACATTGTGGTGAGAAATGCCTGATATAACTTAAGCCTATTTTTTCTAACGTGGTGAATGTTTGCAGGGAAACCTTCGTTTACAAAAAAACAGGCGGATCTTTTCTTCCCTCCAGATTTTGCTGATGATTTCCCAGTTTCCATGCAGGTATCAGTTGCCTTCCCTGTCGGTTCGTCTTGTGGTTGTGTATTATGAAGAATTCAGTCTCTTGTGACACAATTATTCTGTTTCTCCTGCAGATATCTCATAAATATAGTTTAATTTATGTCATCACAAAGCTGGGGCTTCTTTTTGTGTATGACCTGGAGACAGCTACTGCAGTGTACAGAAATAGGATTAGCCCAGACCCTATTTTCCTGACATCTGAAGCTTCGTCAGTTGGGGGTTTCTATGCCATCAACAGGCGAGGCCAAGTGTTGCTAGCCACAGTAAATGAAGCAACTATTATACCTTTCATCAGTGGCCAAGTATGCTTAATTTCTTTGCATTCTGGTACCATGTATTTTGTTAAATTTTAGTTTCTTCTAAGTTCTAAGGTAACAAATTTTTATACATGTTGCAGTTGAACAATTTGGAGCTTGCTGTCAATCTTGCCAAAAGAGGAAACCTTCCTGGTGCCGAGAATTTGGTAAGATATTTTATTCTCAATACATTATTGGTTTGAAATGATTTTGTGGTGGAACCAAAATGTGCCATTTTCTTTAGTGGATGGGATCTCTTGACTGTGAAACTTTCTAGCACTATTAAATAGTTTACTCTACTGCATGGTTTTGTTTTTGAAATTGTTCCTTTTCTAATTGGAAAAATACTAAAATAGGTTGTTTGTCATTGAGATCGTCTGCTAGAACTAGATTCTACAAGGCTAATCCTTCTTACTTCGCTGTCAACAGTCAGCTGTTGGTGATTCTATCAGTAGCTGTTGACTCTGATGGAATCAACATTTTGAAATTTTCTTACCGTCTGTTCCTTTCAATGGTCTTACATCTATTAACTTCATCTCAGGTTGTCCAGCGCTTCCAAGAATTGTTTGCTCAAACCAAGTACAAAGAGGCTGCTGAGCTGGCTGCAGAATCACCTCAGGGCATACTCCGTACGCCTGATACTGTTGCCAAATTTCAGGTATTGACTTTGTTACAAAGACAATTTTCCCTCACGATGTGTATTGCCCATTATGGTTGAGTTTCGAGAAGAAACTGATTGTAGTTCTTCATCTTAGTGTGCAGAAGGTTTTTCATACTGTAATTATGTGTTTTTTTGGTCTTATTTGCAGAGTGTTCCTGTTCAAGCAGGGCAAACACCTCCTCTTTTGCAGTACTTTGGGACACTTTTGACAAGAGGGAAGCTCAATGCATTTGAGTCATTGGAACTGTCACGCCTTGTTGTCAACCAAAATAAAAAGAACCTTTTGGAGAACTGGTTAGCTGAGGATAAGCTGGAGTGTAGTGAGGAACTTGGCGACCTTGTGAAGGTTATATTTAGAATTCAATATTACTAATTCTTCATTTCTCACCTCGTCAATTGACTTCTCTCTGTAACATTGCCTAAGGTGCTGACTGCGGCTGTAAATTTTTCATTGTAGACTGTTGATAATGACCTCGCCTTGAAGATATACATCAAAGCAAGGGCAACTCCAAAAGTCGTCGCTGCTTTTGCTGAGCGCAGGGAGTTTGACAAGATTCTGATATATTCCAAGCAGGTTAGTGATGCAACTTTGCTGTGATGATCACTTAAATGTCTTTTGCCTGAACTTCCATGTATGGTTTACACGGTTCAATCGTTTCTACCGAGTGTATTTGAGGTTGGTACTTAAAAATGCTTTTTGCTGATATAGGTTGGATATACACCTGACTATCTGTTCCTTCTGCAAACAATTCTTCGATCTGATCCTCAGGTACGCTGAGAATGGTCTAAGAAGTATCATGTAGTTATCAATTTCTCATCTTCTCTGCAAGCTTTATGCAATTACTGGATTTGCCCATCATTTGCATGTCAATATTTTTTAATCTTTGAGACAGCTTCAGATTTCACACGCCCGTGTTCCGGGGAGAACAATTCCATTGATTATTGGCATTCCTTGAAGATGATAATTTGCTTCTGTCTTGAAACGAAAATCAACAAACACTCCATATGGTGCTTAGTTATTGTATTAATTTGAATAATTGTGTCTATATATGCAGGGAGCTGTAAACTTTGCACTCATGATGTCCCAAATGGAGGGAGGTTGTCCAGTTGATTATAATACAATCACTGACCTTTTTCTACAGGTTAATGACTTCTCAATGATCTCAAAATGCTTGTTTACGATTACACTGACACAGTCCATTCCAATATTTTCCTGACTTTAAACTGGGCAGTTTAGAAGTTTTCTACCATTTTCTACTGTGCTTTTTACCTGCTGATGGAGATTTTTTTCTTCTTCTTGTCATCAGAGGAACTTGATCCGCGAGGCAACAGCATTTTTGTTGGATGTTCTGAAACCTAACCTTCCAGAGCATGGTTTTTTGCAGACTAAGGTTTCTTTTCTTTTCTGTAGAAGGAACATCTTTCTGTTTATGCATTTTATTTTAGGTTGTAACGTCTAAACTATACAGGTATTGGAAATCAATCTCGTGACTTTCCCAAATGTAGCAGATGCTATATTAGCAAATGGAATGTTCAGTCACTATGATCGACCTCGAATTGCTCAACTTTGTGAAAAAGCTGGTCTATACATGCGGGCTCTGCAGGTTGAATGGTTTCCAGCATTTGCCTTTTACTTTCATCTGACCAAGTTTGTTAATTGGTGTATTATTTCTGCAGCACTATGCTGAACTCCCTGATATCAAGCGTGTCATTGTGAACACACATGCGATTGAGCCTCAGGTTGTTAAGCTCTATAGAGTGCATCTACTTTTCCTTTGGAGATAGCCGGCTCGTATTTAACTGTAATGTTTATCTCAGTCTCTGGTTGAGTTCTTTGGGACTCTTTCACGCGAATGGGCTCTTGAGTGCATGAAGGACCTTCTAGTGATTAATATCAAAGGCAACCTTCAAATAATTGTTCAGGTACTCATTGTGGTTTGTTTATATGTTTTTGCGCTAGAAGCCTGTGTGCTGAATTTGATTACAGATACAGCCAGAATAATGTGATCACAATGTGTTTTTACGTAATGTGCAATTGTTATTTTCTGGGCACTGCGACATACCCATAGCAGCATATCTGATTATGCGTGTGGTATTGCAGGTTGCAAAAGAGTACTGTGAGCAGTTGGGTGTTGATGCATGCATAAAGATTTTTGAGCAATTCAAATCTTATGACGGATTGTACTTCTTCTTGGGATCATATTTAAGTTCCAGGTACATACTCATGGCGAGTACATCAGGACGTATTGGCTAGCTTAATCAAATTAACAATCACTTGCTTTGACATTTTGGCTGGCTTGGTCGATCGTTCTTTTTTGTTTCCTGCAGTGAGGATCCTGATATCCACTTTAAGTATATTGAGGCAGCTGCCAAGACTGGGCAAATAAAGGAGGTTGAGCGCGTGACAAGAGAATCAAACTTCTATGACCCTGAAAAGACAAAGAATTTCTTAATGGAAGCCAAGCTTCCGGATGCTCGGCCTCTGATTAATGTTTGTGACCGCTTTGGTTTTGTTCCTGATCTCACACACTACCTCTATACCAACAATATGCTACGGTATATTGAAGGTTATGTCCAAAAGGTTGGTATAATTTGTATGTAGGAGTTGGGACTTGTTTTGTTGAAAATTTGAACATATTTGATTTAAGAACTTTTATCTCCCTAATATAGGTCAACCCAGGAAATGCTCCTTTAGTTGTGGGACAGCTATTGGATGATGAGTGTCCTGAGGATTTTATTAAAGGCTTGATCCTTTCTGTTCGTTCGCTGCTTCCCGTTGAGCCCCTTGTGGATGAATGTGAAAAGAGGTTTCATTCTATCTGATACAACTCTATTTTTTTTTTAAAAAAAAAAAAAAAAATCTTGTCCCCTTAAAATTTAGCATATTAACCTTTTACTTTTGGTCGTCAGGAACCGTCTCCGACTGCTTACTCAGTTTTTGGAGCATCTTGTGAGTGAAGGAAGCCAAGATGTGCATGTACACAATGCCCTGGGCAAGATAATCATAGATAGCAACAATAACCCAGAGCACTTCCTGACGACCAACCCCTATTATGATTCACGTGTTGTGGGTAAATATTGTGAGAAGCGCGATCCTACCCTTGCTGTTGTTGCATATAGGAGAGGGCAATGTGATGACGAGCTTATTAATGTAACAAACAAGAACTCTTTGTTCAAGCTGCAAGCCAGGTTTGTGATTCGTTTAGTTAGTTGTTCTATAACTGCTGGTGTGTCAGATGTCTAGAGGTGACAAACAAAATTGTCCTAATGTTTAGGTATGTGGTTGAGAGGATGGATGGTGACCTTTGGGAGAAAGTTCTTAACCCTGACAATGAGTTCAGAAGGCAGCTTATCGATCAAGTTGTCTCCACTGCTCTGCCGGAGAGCAAAAGCCCTGATCAAGTTTCTGCTGCTGTTAAAGCTTTCATGACTGCCGATCTTCCGCATGAACTGATTGAGCTTCTTGAAAAGATTGTGCTTCAGAACTCTGCATTCAGTGGGAACTTTAATCTGCAAAACTTGCTTATCTTGACAGCCATTAAAGCTGATCCATCTAGAGTTATGGACTATATCAATAGGCTTGATAATTTTGATGGACCTGCAGTAGGGGAGGTAGCTGTAGAAGCCCAACTTTATGAAGAAGCTTTTGCAATCTTCAAGAAGTTCAATTTGAATGTCCAGGCTGCCAATGTTCTGCTTGATAATATCCGCGATATAAACCGGGCTGTGGAATTTGCCTTCCGAGTAGAAGAAGATGCTGTTTGGAGCCAGGTGGCTAAAGCTCAACTGCGAGAAGGATTAGTCAGTGATGCTATTGAATCATTTATTCTTGCAGATGATACCACCCAATTTTTGGATGTCATTCGTGCTGCAGAGGATGCAGATGTTTACCATGACTTGGTGAAGTATCTATTGATGGTTAGGCAGAAGACAAAGGAGCCAAAGGTTGACAGTGAACTAATCTATGCATATGCTAAAATAGATCGATTGAGTGACATTGAAGAGTTTATTCTCATGCCAAATGTTGCTAATCTGCCAAATGTTGGTGACCGTTTGTATGATGAAGCCTTATATGAGGCTGCAAAGATCATATTTGCTTTTATTTCTAACTGGGCCAAGTTGGCTAGCACACTTGTGAAGCTAAATCAATTCCAAGGTGCTGTTGATGCAGCGCGCAAAGCAAATAGTGCAAAAACATGGAAAGAAATCTGCTTTGCCTGTGTGGATGCTGAAGAGTTCCGCTTAGCTCAGATTTGTGGGCTTAACATTATTGTACAGGTACCTTAACATTGGGTTTCATAAGTTGCTATCCAAAGATCCTTGTTTTGATTTCTTTGTCCACATGCTTATTACATGGAGATTATCAGGGATACCGTTAATAGGTTGTTTTTATTTTATTTTGGCAGGTGGATGATCTGGAGGAAGTGAGTGAATATTACCAAAACAGAGGATGTTTCAACGAACTGATCTCCCTTATGGAGAGTGGACTGGGTTTGGAGCGTGCCCATATGGGTATCTTCACAGAACTTGGTGTCCTTTACGCCAGATATCGTCACGAGAAGCTCATGGAACACATTAAATTATTTTCCACCCGTCTCAACATTCCCAAGCTTATTCGTGCCTGTGATGAGCAGCAACACTGGAAGGAACTCACATATTTGTATATCCAATATGATGAATTCGATAATGCTGCCACCACCGTCATGAATCATTCTCCAGATGCTTGGGATCATATGCAGTTCAAAGATATTGCTGTCAAAGTTGCTAACGTGGAGCTTTATTACAAGGCCGTGCACTTTTATTTGCAAGAGCATCCGGATCTCATCAATGATATGCTAAATGTTCTTGCACTTAGAGTGGACCACACCCGTGTAGTCGACATAATGAGAAAGGTCTTACTTTTCGTAGAAGCCTTATTTACTTACAAGGATGATTGGGTTTTGATGATTCGATGTTAACCCTGCTTTTCTCTTTTGTGTGGGATGGATAACAGGCTGGTCATCTACGCCTGGTGAAGCCTTACATGATTGCTGTTCAAAGCAACAATGTTTCTGCTGTAAACGAGGCACTTAATGAGATATATGTCGAAGAAGAAGACTATGATAGATTACGTGAATCTGTTGATTTGCATGATAACTTCGACCAGATTGGCCTTGCGCAGAAGGTGAAGAATAGTTTTACGAATTTGTCTTTACTTGTATCTATAACATATCTGATCACAAGTTCCACTTTTTGTTTGAGCAGATAGAGAAACATGAGCTTCTTGAGATGAGGCGTGTTGCTGCTTATATCTATAAAAGGGCTGGTCGGTGGAAGCAATCTATTGCTCTGTCGAAGAAAGATAATCTTTACAAAGATGCAATGGAGACTGCCTCACAATCTGGGGATCGTGAACTTGCTGAAGAGTTGCTTGTTTACTTCATTGAACAGGTATCAGTGGTTAGGATTTCAAAAATCACTCACACCGGCCTCTTTTCCCTTAAAAGAAAAGCTCTAAGAGCATGAAAGAACCAGCTTAAGGTTGGATATGGTAGTAGAGATAAGTGTGGGGTCCCCAGGGCTCTAGTGGTAAGACCGGATCATGAGGTGTAGGTTAGGCGCACGTCACGGGTTCAAACCCTATCGCAGTCACAGACAAGCCTAGTATTTAAGTGGAGAAGGGTGGGGGTGTTGGCCCATTACGAGTTTTGAACCGTGTACCACTAGTCCTTGGGGATTTCTTAGTTATAAAAATAGTCGAGATAAATTTGGGAGTGCCAGATATGTAATGTATTTATAGCTTGGGAAGGTCTCAGGAGAAATGGTAATATTTTACTTGGAAGTTATATTTCGGGTCAGAAAAGACTCGAGCATACTAACTTGGAGTGCAGTTATTTTGCAGTGGTTATGTGAAAATTGTGGTTTTTGGTTACTTGTTTGTTTTTTATGTTATATGAAATTGATGGGAAATGGATTAAGATTCTAATTGTTGTTGTTTGCTCTTGCAGGGAAAGAAAGAATGCTTTGCATCGTGCCTGTTTGTTTGTTATGATTTGATTCGCCCAGATGTTGCTCTTGAACTTGCATGGATGCATAATATGATCGACTTTGCATTTCCTTACCTGTTACAGGTGACACACTGACTCTCCGCCATAAAGCTGTGTCTGTGTGTGCTTGCTTATATTCTTCCAGAGGAAAAGTTTTTAAGTTGTCCTTGTGGACGTTTAGCCCTTGAAGCTTTGATAGGCCTCTGATTGATGTGTATGCTAGTCTATACTTGCGATGGCTGCAAGGATGTGTGATTCACTCTGGAAACACAAATTACTTTTCAGGAGCAAAAATTGGGAGTCTGTCTTGCATGATATTTCTTATGGCATATCTTCTGCAGCTCTATTCCTGATTATTTCCTTTTATTTTGTTCTCTATGATGTGGTCAAATATCAGAAATATGTTGATGCTTTGCTTGTCATATCATTGTTAAGCTCCTATCATTTACCATCATCACCTCGCTGTATGCTTTTATTTTTCTGATTTTGCATTGCTTGTTGATAATAGTGAATCTGCAGCTATTTTCTGATTTGAGCTCTCTCTCTCTCTCTCTCTCTGTCTCTCTCTCTCTCTTGCAGTTCATTCGTGAGTACACTGGCAAGGTTGATGAGCTAATAAAAGATAAAATTGAGGCTCAAAAGGAAGCAAAAGCCAAAGAGAGTGAAGAGAAGGACGTGATGAAACAGCAGGTACTCATTGTGCAATCTATATTACAATTAATTGCGTAGTTTACTCATTACTGCTTATAGCCTGGAACATAATTGGCATTGCAAAACCTTTTTCATAACCCTATTAACTTTTTGGTTGCAGAATATGTATGCACAGCTACTGCCTCTGGCCTTGCCTGCTCCACCGGGTATGGGAGGTCCAGGTATGGGAGGAGGGTTTGCTCCACCCCCACCACCTCAAATGGGTGGAATGGGAATGCCTCCCATGCCTCCATTTGGTATGCCACCCATGGGTTCCTACTAAACCAATGGTGCCTCACATACTAGTGTAAACGAACAAACACTACAGGAGGGAAGCAGACTATTTGGTCCCTTTTTAGTTAGAGTTAGGGCTGTTTCCCTTAATTCTTTCTCAATTTGCAGTTGTTGATTGCTGATGGGCACAAATGGAGGCTAGATAAAATAACCATTCTGTTGTGTCATAGGGTGCTGATATCTCCTTTTTAAAAATTCTTTTAGAAAAGGCATTTTGCAGTTAGGCAGCAAATCGAGGATATTAGAGTACAGGCCTTATATTGTATTTTGTAGTACTATTTTCTGGGTAGTCAAGGATATTCATTTTCTAAAGTTTTGTAAGTATTTTCAGGTTCGTCAACTTGTGGATAAAATCTTGTTTGAATCCGTTTAGTCTCTTGGTAATTTTATGTAGACAACATCATGGTATGTTATACCTAGTATGCTAGCTCTTACTGAGCATATCTTTAGTTCTGTTACTTTTCCCGAGTCTTTCAGGACAGCTAGTTTAGCTGAGTTGTTTCCCTTCCTGTGGGAGTAGCAAAACTTTTTTGTTATTTATCGACGTTTATTCATTTCGGAAAAAATAGTCCCTTCAATAATCACTCGAGTGCTAATTCGAGGAAAAGCTAATGTATTTCGGTCCAAGAGCTGCAAGGTATGCGACAAGGATGAATCAGTCCTGGAAGGAATGACCTTTTATACATTTATTTCTGGGTAACAAGTTTGAGTTCTTTCTATCCCGCCTATCCCTAAGGCTTGGCTTAACAGAGAATGGAGTGAGAGTAGTGTCTTTGTATCGCAAGCGAATGAATAAAACGAGTCATCATTTTTTGGGCATTTTGCCAATAAAGCTAGAAGATGAAAGATGATCTTGCATTGAAACTTAAGTCATCGATGACAACAATTGTTTATCCGTCCATTGCATGAGTAATAGGCTATATAATAACTTTCTGCTGAAAAAATGAGTCTAACGTGCTTGTGTCTTGCAATATAGTAATTCAGCACACGGTAGGATGCTCTAATTTTTTTTTCGATAGTATTTGGATCGGCTTATGTCCATCTCCTACCAGCAACAAGTACCCGGTAATTCTATCCACTTAGGTTTGGATAGATGAGAAGAAAGACCTAGTATTTTTTGCCTTCTCTAGAATTGGAACCGACGCCTCATGGTTCTATTCTACTTCATTGATCACTAAACGACACCTTTGGGTGCACTACAATAGACGGTCTATCCCATGACATATTGTGATCTGAATTTGGGTAGTGACAATACATAACTAGGAAAAAAACAAAATTAAAAAAACGTCTAAAAGAAAAGATTATTACTCCTATGATTTTTAGAATAAGATTAAAAACGAAATTTGTAAATGTAGTTTTTTGCCATTGGGTTGATATGGATGGAAATAGGGAAAATGAGGTACCCAATAGATTCTTTTGAAAATTATATATTGGAGGATAATTTACGTATGCCTATCTGCCTATTTGCACCATTCATTTGGCAAAGTTCCTTTTCCCTCTATTCTTTGTTCACTCTTCTTTCTCCGCAAAATTTGATTTCATGGTTGGACCTTAAAACTCATTTTATTAAGCAACTAACCCCCATGGCTGTTTCTTTGAATTCTGTTCTGGGCTTTCATTCAACTGTATGTATCCTCCTTCTCTTTCTTTAATTATGGTCATTTCATACTAAATTGTGCTGGTGACTGTATGCAAGAATTATATTTTCCTAGATAGGTGAATAGTAGAAAGTGGAGGTACACACGTTATTCACCGAGTTTTGAACTGTGTGCCATTAGCTCTTTGTGATTTCTTGGTTACAAGAAAATATCTGCGAATAGTAGATTAGGATCCCTTGATGGGTAAGGTCTGTGTACGTCTCACCCTCTCCAGACTCCACTTGTGGGACTACACTGGTTATGTTGTTGGGTGCTGTCAAATATTTGTATAGTACCTTAACTAACTTCCTATATGGCATTTCATGATTTATTGCATGCATTTTCTATTCCATCATAGTAGTGTTAAACGGATAAAAATTTATCTACACGAATGTTTACACCAAACTAAATAATTTAACTTTAGTAGTTAGTAAAGAATAAAATGAAAATACATACTATCACTTTACCATGGTTGAGTGATAAGTCAGTGCATGAAAAAATAACTTTGTCTTGTTGGTTTGGTATAATCGGTGTAGGTAAGTTTTTAATGTTTCAAATAGAGCGAAGAAATAATTGAATGTTAACTCATTATCCCCGAGTTTAGAAGGCTGCGGTTGGTCCTAAGGTTTGGCCCCAAGACAGATTTCTCAGTCTTAAATAGAAATAGAAAGTCAATGTAGCTATTCTTGAGGAGTGTAAGCATGGAGATGACCATAACCAAATTGACTTCATCTTTACTGAAAGAAGTGATCGAGACACGTGTAACACGACAAGGTTTTATGAGGAGAAGCCTTGATCACTCAGCATAGTTTGGTTGTCTTGGATGTGTCGAAAGAGTTGAGCGAAAAAGGGTGAGAGTTGTATGCTGCTGAGAATTTGGTTTTGGACACTAAACAACACAAACCTTATAGCATTCAATGACAAGCTATTGAAGAGGGAGCATATGAATTAGAAGCTGACTTGGATACCTGACGGAAGCAAATGACAATCAAGAAAGTATCATGTGAAGTTGTAGATGTGTCTATAGGCCCAGAACCTCTGCCATTAAAGTTATAATGGTGGAATGAGGAGGTGCAAAGAGCTATTAAAGCAAAATGAAGTTATCCAAAGTAGAAGGTGGAGAAGATTTTGAAGAGTATAACAACGATAAAAGAGAGATAAATTAGCAAAGCCCAGGGGTAAAGCTCTTGTTGATTTGTACCGAATTTAAGAATATGGAAAGAGGAGAAAGAAATGTATAAACTAGTAATATTGAGATAACAGGGGTAAAGACTTAAACAGCCAAATGTATTAAAGAAGGTGACCAATAAGTTTTGGTAGGATATTGTGAGATAGAGGAGAGATGGAGAGGCTATTTGGATCGATTTCTTCGCTCAAATCACAAGACTAACTTTAAAGATCTCGATGTATTATGCAAGACAGAAACCACACTTATGCTAAGGCTTTTTTTATTTTTTATTTTTTTCATTTCTATCATATAATGGGGAACGGAGATGATGAGAAAAGGGGATGAGGAAGGAAAGAGAAAAGGGGAACGGAGACGATGAGAATCAAATCTATGCCCGCCGTGTGTATGGCGCTTATCAGTCTTATAAGTTGTAAACGTTGATGGTTACACTCATAAGATTAGGTCTGCCAACTGACTGATGCTATGAAGAATATGAGGGCTAGACGAGCTTGTGGGGCAAATGTCATCTTTATAGAAGTACCTTGGAGAACTTGGAGTAATATGGTTACCAAGCTAATCAATGTTATATTTTGGTAGATCGAGCAATTCCAAACGAGTGTACAATACTACCTTGTTCCAATATATGAGAAGCAAAGGGAGACATACATAATTGTACAAACTATTACGACATTGATCTTATGAGTCATGCGATTAAATATTGGGAAGGAGTTATAGAGCATAGATGCAGTAATTATAAGGGTCATAAGTAACTAGTTTTGCTTTATGCCTTGTAGAAATGTAGGCTATATTTTTATGATGAAAATTGATGGATTCATATGGAAAAGAAAGCATAATCTCCACATAGTATTCATTGACCTAGGGCTTTTGGTAGAATGTCAAAAAGAGTCTTCCAGTGGGAGTTGAAGAAAGGATTCCTGTCGCATACTTAAATTCCATAATATATCCATAAGCCATCACAAGTGTGGAAATAGTGGGAGGGGATATGAAGGACTTCCCATAAGTATGGGTTACACTAGGAATTTGCTTGAATCTAGACTTTCTTATACTAATCATGGAGGAGTTAACCTTTAGTATACTAGAGGCAATCCCATGGTGCATGCTTTTCGCATATGATATTGTTATAATTGATGAAGCTAGACAAGAAACAATCTAAAGTTTGAACTACAGATAAGCACTATAGAGAGCAAGAGTTTTAAGATAAGTAAAAGTAAGGCATAATATATTTATTGCAAGTCTAACCCACACCAGAAACATGAAGTTCTAGTAAGCTTGGATCAGAATGTGATGTCTTAATGCAGAAAATTCATCATCTACCTTCAGTTTTTCATGAGTGTCGCATAACAGATGAAATGTAACACGTAAAATTAAAATAGAATAGGTGAATGGAGGTGTGATATGTGAGTGTTATGCAATGAGAGGATACTTACCAAAAAGAAAACCAAATTGTATGGATATGGTGCTAATATTACATGGAGAGTGAATGTTAGGCCTCTAAGATATGTATGTCATACGAATGTGAATGCTAAGATAGATGTTCAGTCAAACAATATAAGAAGTATTACATCCGATAGAAGTGCAAAAATGAGAGAAATTCATCTGAAATGATTTGTCATGTCTATAGATACATGATGGTTGAAAGTGTCAAAATGTGAAGAGGTAAGATCTAAACTCACTTGGAGAAAAGTTGTTTCACTCATGTGGACTTAGCGATTACCAAAACAGAACACAAATACAGTGTCAATTTAGGCGCTACCTACCAGTTGGAATTGAGGATATCGTTATTGACACAGTTACATTCTATCTAGATTTTGACAAGTCTTTCTGGTTCGGTTGAGATTGTATGACAGTTAAGTCATATTTTTGAGATTTAGAGAATCCCAAACTCTAGACAAACTCTAATTTGTCCTTGAAGACAAACTATTCAGTAGTAGACTAAAGTAGTCCAAATGGAGCTCAATAGGCATGGGTGATTCATATTGCCAACTTAAAGAAGCTTTTTATTGAGGCTTAATTGTCGTTCTGTTATATAATTAGAGAGTGATGCTCACAGTTCTTTATTCATAAAATTGGTGGCAACGTTATCACCATAATTTATTTGTTTCCTCTCAATAAAGCTGCAGACCAACTATCGGCATCTCTCTAGGAATGCCTCATTGCAGAAGGTTTCGCACTTCCCATCTTCCTTTCAGATGCTGGGGTTAAGAAGATGCATGCCAGTTAATAGGCAGAATTTCTTTCTTTTAGTTGCTAAAAGTGGTCGTCTTGAAACTGAAGTTAGTGATAAGGACTCTGAAAATGCTGAAAGCTCATACTCTGAAGCTATTGCACCTACTCTGAATCCATCATCCTCTGAATCTTCAAAATTAGAGGGAGAAGTGCTGTCCAGTGGCCAAACTGAGTCGACAGTGCAAGAACCCGAAGTTTCAAATGGCTCAGTAGCTTCCACAAACGTGCAACAGGAAGCATCTCCGGCCAGTCCAAAACCAACCTTGAAGAGATCTCCATTGACAGCAAGAGAGAAACTCAGGGCAGCCAGGGTTCTCAGCCGGTACAATGAGTCAAAAGCTTCAAAGCCAGAGCTTGGAAGCAAATTAATAGAGGCCCTGCGAGAAAGTGAGAAAGGAAAAAAGAGATCCGGCCTACCAGAGGCGCCTACAAATTTGTTTGATGATAGCAAAAGGGGGATGCCAAAACCAGGTTGGACATTTGAGTTTCCAGGAGGATTTGATGTCTTTCTTGTTGTACTTTCATTCACATTAATCAGCACAATTATGTTCGCTACAACATACATTGTGTGGAAAGTTGGTGCGATCCATTTCAATGAGTACTAAGTTAGATGGTTACGTACAGCTGGTTTCCTTCTAGGCTTTTGGAGACATTGTACTGGTCTAAGCACCTGCAAGGATCCAAGACAAGCATAGTTTTGTGTATAACATATGCTTCTTTTTCTTGGCTAAGAATTGTAGTTTACGTACTTTGGAGTTCTCAGGTGCGCCCTGAGGAATGGGATCGAGTATAGTTGAATACAAAAGTAGTTCTTCAACTCTGCATTATCAAACTGTCTTAATTGCCTTATATTGTAGTTTGTGATTATTGATACATCAAGCAAATGTACACATTGATTTTATTCATAGCTTCTGTTCCACTTTTATTTGGCAATTTCATGTGTTGCGCCATTTTTATCTTTTCAATAAGCTGCCAAAATTTCCTAGCATGCACATTCAGTTTGTGTCTATTCCTGTTTGAGACACTTCTCTTGAATCTTGGAGCTGCTGTAATTTACTGTCTTCTTTCCAGATTCTGTAGCATTTTTACCATATTCTTTGTGTCACCGACAATGCTTAAGAATGCAAGATAATTTTGCACATATTGATGGGACCCGGAGAAGAGAAAAAGGAACAAGAAAAGAAAAAAGCAAACTGCATCAGTACTTGAAGTAGCTACCAAACTAAGATAAAATTATGGGGAGGGTGGCTATGAGGACCACATATTTTTTTTTTTCTATCAGATACTTGAATAATAGGTTTGGGTTGGGGTGGGGAGTGTCAAGTGTGGTGGAAAATGGTAGATCTTTTGTATCAATCTCATAAAACCCTCTTTATGGTTGAAGTTGCAACAGGCAGAGTATTGTGACCCTACACCATGGACTTTTTGGTGATTGTAATGAACCTCTTTTGTTCTCTTTTGCAGGGACAATCTTAATCAGACACACTATTTTGAAAAGAATTTTTTTTTTTATAGCACTATTTCAACTATTTATCTCAACTATTTCATCGAATACCGGCTACCTTTCACCAGCACATGTACTTCACTTGAGTGCTTGTTACATTCAATTATAACATATTTTGAATAATTCCGTCCATTACTCCATTATGATGAGACATACTTCATAGAAGTAAAGTGACCAAACTCTATACAATTGAAATGATTGACCTTATAATGGATGAACTAGGAGAAAAGGTGGCTTCACACAATAAAGATAACCTTTTCCTTAGATATTTCGGCATTGAGGACTATATTTAATCAATGCAAGCTTGACTATAGAAAAGCATTAAATCTGCTCAATCTTAATCATGAGTGCAATTCCCTGTATTCATCATAATAAGCAACTTTTCCATTCTAGCAAGTTGTTGATAAGTCTCAGCGAAATTCGTTGCGCAAAAAAGTCTTCTAGTGTTAGTCTTGTTTTTGCCTATCCAATCAGTTTGACAAATTTTTAATCATGACATTGTGGTTTATACTTATCCATTAATGGCAAATCCAATTACCTGATTCGAGTTGCAGGTCTAGACTCTTGAGGTAGCAAATTTAAAAGAACTTTTTTCTATTCATCCGATATAGTGGTTTAACTAATCTAAATTCGCGCATCATAGAGTCTATTAAAGGAGAAATGCTTTCTACAAGGTTCTTCGTCAGGGCTCAAACATGAGACGTATGGACTCTGGTTAAGGGTGTAGAGAAGTGATCCATTCCACCACATCCCTTGATGGGTTTAAAAGAACTCATTGCATCTAGCTCGCTCTATATGTATGTGGAAAATTGGCACATTTATAAAGAGCAAAACTTACCAAATTTAAATCTTAGAATTGCTTGATTCTATGTATGGTTTAACTTTGCTATTGCAAAGTAAATCTAAATAAGCAGGTAGGCTAACCTGCAATGCCCATGTTCTTTGTCCACACACCAGCCTAAAAGGACATTTAAGATTCTCTATCTATCAAACTTAAGGTGTCTGTTGGTTAAGTAAACCCAAGGAAAGATTGTCACCTTGAAATGACTCTGTCATAATTGAAAAATCCAAATATTGATTTTCATATGACCAATTAAAAGGCTACAAGGTATCACACCAATCAGCATCAATCTTTGAACATCACGCGTAACAACAAAGTGCACAAACAGTGACATCCAATTTCCTTTTTGTTCTATAAAACAAGAGATATGCTATAGTAGTTTATAAGAATGAAAAGGAGAAAAAGTAACTTATAACATGATGGATCATTCCTTTTGTTCTGAATATTTGCCTCAAGAAGCTGCTGCTCACAATGAAGAATCACTTTTTTTAGTCCCACAGTATCCTACTTCTTGTGATGTTACTTCATTCCAACTTCATAATTACCCTTCTTATTTCCCTCAATGGTCTGAATCCTTTGAAGTGTCTACAGAAGACAGAACTGCAACTGCTTCTAGGAACCATAGTGAAGCTGAAAAAAGGCGCAGAGACAGAATTAATGCTCAGCTTTCTACTCTCAGAAAACTCATTCCCAGTTCTGAAAAGGTAAACATTTACCAATGATATTAATCCAATAAGAATAATATTCTAGCCAACATTTTCTTTTGGATTCAACTTATATTCAATGGTACCATGGCGAAGCTAGAAATTTCACTAAGGGTGCTCAAGAACGTACATAAAGTAATATTCCACTACATAACATAATTTTCCTGCAAAGGGTATTCAAATGATCACCCTTTGCCTGTTATAGCTCAACCGCTATTCGACAATGTAAAGAGCTTTACACTTTCAATATATATTACTTATTGTAGTAGTAACTTGCCTTACTTTCGAGGTTACTAAATTCACTTGTTATAGACGGTTACATGTGATTATTGTGTAAGTGACCTGACAATATTTTACATCGCAAGTGAATACTAGTAGTTAAACTCCTTTTTTACATGATTATCAAATGACTACGGCAATTTTGTAGCAGATGGATAAGGCAGCTCTATTAGGAAGTGTAGTTGAGCATATTAAAGATCTTAAAGAAAGATCAACAGAAATCAGTAAAGTAGTCAGTACTCCAACAGACATTGATGAAGTGATCATTGAGCATATAAATGAGGAAGAATACAAAGGCTGCACAAGAAGCAGGAAGGATAATATGATTCTGAAAGCCTCTTTTTGCTGCGATGATCGGGCTGAATTATTCTCAGAGCTACAACGCGCGATTAAGAACCTGAAATTAAAGATGATGGAGGCTGATATAACTAGTTTAGGTGGCAGAATTAAGGGTGTTTTTCTGGTTTGTCCTAGTGATAATGCTGCTGAAAATGTTTGCATGAACTCTCTTAAACAGTCTCTTAGAGTAGTCCTTTGTAGGATTGCTATATCTTCTTCTACTTCAAGTAATCGAATTAAAAGCAAGAGGCAGAGGTTCTTCTTGCCTGCTCAGTTTTCTTAGTTCCCTTCTGTTTGAGTTTAGTTGTGTTCAAGTTCCATGCATAGATGGTGCAAAAAATATTTAAATAATCGGACCACTTAAAAAATAATTGCGACTAATTGTATAAATTTTTATTACACTGTCACTCTTCCCAGTATAAACCTCAATCCCTTTGATTTGATAAGTTAAAAAATTACACTATCAAATCTCACTTAAATATTTACTACATGTAACTGCTCAAATATAAGATAGACAAAGTGTTGAGAATATAATTTAAAAATAAAAGTGTGCTCTCTCGTTTTTAGATGAGATGGTCACACACTTCAACATAGTATCAGAGCAAACAGAGTCTGGGGATTGAATCTCGGCGCCACTCAATATTAAAAATAACTTTCATGTGCTTGACTGTCACATTCAATCTATATCCTAAATTTTACATATTGCCCGTGGTTCTGCATGATCTTTGTAGGAAAAGTTTAATCTTGCAACCAAGGATACTGGAGAACTTTTTTTTTTTTTACTTCTTTCAAAGGACTTAGTTTTGGACAAAAAAAAAGACAAAGAAATCTTTGTCGGCAGGGGAATAATCACTTGCATAGTTGCATTACAATTATATTCAATGCAGTTGTGGTATTGCGAACTGTACTTCAGTCTTTCTTTCCACCTCATATGACAGTACTGTTTTGTCACACTAGAAAATAATTAGCACTTGCGGGCAAACTGGCCTGGACAACACTGTTATAAAAAGAAAAAACATCACCACTTATAGTCATGCAGTTAACGGGGAAGACAAACTCTTATATATGTTGGAGTACTAGTTGCTTGCAAGAACCATAAAAGGGTCTAAAGCTTTCAAAGTAAGTAAAGTTTGATTCAACAAGTTCATGTTCTTTCCTTTCGATATTGAAGCCCGGTCTAGATAAGAGCGTCACTGACCCTCTTTGTACTACTTATCCTCTGCTGTCTGTTAACTAGTACTCCTACTAACTACAAGATGTGTCATAATCCAAGTGACTCACAAAATAATCTTACACAATTTTGGAAAAACTAAAATAAAAATAAAAATGATTAAGGAAAAAAGCTACGTACTTAGTTTAAGAAAAAAAGAAAAAACTAAATGTGACTATATTGAAGCCTTGTAACATAGTACTAAAATAGCAGTGTCAAACAGGTGAATCCAATTGAAGAAGAGAGGAACGACACAGTGGACAACTTGACTGAGTTTTAAGCCATTTATCCACACACTCTGAGTGAAAACAATGGTAACAAACTGGCAATATTTTCACCTTTTCACCATCTTGAAAAACACCAAGACATATACAACATTCTGCTAATTCACCAACGTTACTGGACGACGTTGCTCGGTGTAAGGTAATAGGAAGATTGTTGATGATGGTAGGGTCCAGACCTACTGGACCTGGCTGCGGCCGCGCGTTAATGGAACGCGCGGCCGCAACGATTGACATGGGACGAAATCGACATACCCATCGAGCGTATAGTATAAGAAGAATGAGTATAAGAATTACGGCTAAGAGTGTGATGATGAAGAAAAGAGTACGACTAGGGAGTTGCAAATTAGTGTCATCTTCAAATTCTGCATAGTGCCACTGAAATGGTTGGGATTCTTGAGTAGCCATATTAGTGCATGAAAACAAAAATGCATGGTACCATATATAATATGTAGAGTAAATAAGGTTATCTGATAATAATCTACGTTATAATTGTGGTAGCAATAAGTTGGGAAGACATGAGATTGGATATATGAAGAGTGTCTGTTTTAGTTAAGAGAAGTTGTAGTACTTAAAAGCCATGGAATGGCATGAAGGGAGATGAGATAGGTGGAGAACCAAATACTCTCATTTGTAGCGTGCTGAAAGTGCTGGGAATCGAAAAAAGGAAAGTGGGAATAAAATAAAGGGAGAGGTGGCACATTGGAGATGACTCTTATCTTTGGAAAGTTATTATTCTAATTAGTAGAAAATTGAGTATAAATTCTATAATTCACGGTGGATAAATAAGGAAAGGGTCCAAATTTGTTAGTGTGAAATAGTTTAAATTATTCACGTGGGGTCAAGTATAATAATGTTGTTAATTACTCCATCTGCTTCAATTTATGTGTCAACAATTTCTTATTAATCTGTTAAAAAAATAACAACATTCTAAATTTTTGGTAACAATTTAACTTTAAAATTACAATTTTGTCATTATTGAAATGATTTACAACCACACAAACATCTATATATTATTTCAGACCACACTTTCAAAAATCTTCCTTTATTTTTAAAATTTCATGCCGAATCAAACTATGACACATAATGTGAAACTGAGAGACTACTAAATTGGGAAAATATACCCTAAGTCACGCAAGAAAATTTTCAACCCGTGGTCCATTTTATGATGAAAATGGTCATATTTGTAAGAGCAACATCGTATATTTAGGGAAATTACATATGGGATTTCCATATTTGTATACTTCTAACATTTAACCTATTTTTTAACACTCATAACCTTAGCTTTAATATCAGGTTTTTCACCATATACTTATAACTTGAATTAATCACTCTAGATATAACCAAATAAAGGGGAATAATAATCTTTTAGGAAAAGGGAACATAAACGAGAATTTGTCTTTTCGTAAAGAATAATAAAAGAATTAATGTTCTTTTTGACAAAGGCCTATTCGACTTGTAAAGTGGAAGGAAAAATAATCAAAAGATTAAGCAAAAGATTAAAAATTTACTTTAAACATTACTTTAAAATTTGAATAAATGATTCCTCATGTCTGCAAGAGAATGGACAATTTTGGTCTAGTTCAAGGCTAAAAACCTACAACTACTAGAAAAACTTTATATAGGTGATACGGTAAAAAAAGGACCTCAAAAAGAAAAAACCAAATCCACTTCTTTTTGTCAAATCTTAAGCATTTATCCTCTCCTTGTACAGTTTTAATCTTAATTAACCTGGACCAACCGTGTTCACCTTTTTCCAAGCATAAAGGATCTTTAATGTTTAAGGTAAATATATAAAATAAAATACACTTAGCCACAATAATTCAGGACTTCTTATTTATTAGTACCAGTAGTTCCAGTAGGCATGTGCTAGCACAAGTTTAAGGTCAACAATAAAATCAAAGTTATTGTTTTGTTATATATGTTTTTTTACTTATTTCACTACTAAAAATAAGGCATTTTCAGACCGCAATTACGGACCGAAATTTGGTGGGAGAATATTGTCCGACCGACGCGGTCCGAGTGCGGTCGGACAAAAATTAAAAATTTTTGTCCGACCGCAGCGGTCCGAGTGCGGTCGGCAGGCAGAAAGTATACCAGACGGGACCTTGACCCGTTTTTCATTTCCTCCAAACCAACATTCTCTCTCTTTCTCCCCTTTCTTTCTTTCACTATTCTACCCGATTCCAAACCCAAAATTCAACCCAAATCTATTAAAAAAACACTCTTAATCTCTTTATTCCATTCCTCTACAACTTGGTAAGTTTAATTTTCATAGTTTTCTTCAATTTTTCCCCAAATCCGAAACCCTAACTTTTTTATCTAATTTTTTTGTAGTTCTTCCATCTATCAACGTTGGGGATTGTACACTAGTGGTGGTGAAGTACAAAACCATCCCTTGAGGTGAGTTTTATGATGAAACACCAATTTTTTTTTTTAAATTTAATTTAGCTCATTTTTTTCATTTTTTCCTATGTTTGAATTTTAGCTCATGAAATTAATCCATGACATAGTTGTTTCTATTTGGTTGTGAACTAGGTTACATTGTGTTGTTGTTTGGTTTGGAAATTTTTGAAGCTAGTTTGACATTTTTGTTGGTATTGTTAAAATTAGGTTGATTGAAAAAGTGGGTGTTGTTAAAAAAATGATTGGGTTATTGAATACACATTTAGAAGATGATAAATTGGAAAGTAACACTTTGAATGGGTTGTTTTAATGAAAAAGTTGGTGTTCCATTGAGAATAGTACACTTTGAATAGGTTGTTGTTGATGGGTTCCTTTAGTATAGTGTTGTTGTTGTTGAATGTTGTTAATGGTGTGTACTAGTGTTGTTGTTGTTGTTGTTGTATTGCTTTGAGATAGAATTGTTGGTGTATAGTGTAGTTTGGTAGTTAGATTCTTTGAGGCATTTCATCAAATAAGTGGTGAGCAACAACTAAGTTGAATAGTTTGCAAATAGTTTTAGATTACTCCAACTAAGTATAGATAAGTAAATAGTTTTATCATTTTGAATTATAAATAGATATAAGTTGCAAACGAGAAGTGTTATTAATTACTAAATGATAATCTTAGAGAACAAATTAGTTAGTAATATAAAAGTAATGTTTGTGTATCAAAGAAATGTTTGTTTAAATATTTGCAATTTAATATGCATCTGAAACGTGTAATTTTTGTGTAGATATGGTTAATGAAAGTCGTAGTTGGATGTATAATAGAAATAATCCCGGCCGGCGGGGGATGAGGGCAGAATTTGCAGTAGGTGTTGAAAATTTTATTGAAAAAGCGAAAACACTTGATGATTTTATACGGTGGGGCCAGATTAAGTGTCCTTGTGTAGACTGCCAGTGCATAAAAGGAAAAAATTTGGAAGATGTTGAAATGCATCTTTATATGAAGGGTTTTATGCCAGATTATTTTGTTTGGGTTTATCATGGAGAGTCTAGGGATGTGGGGGGTGATGTTCATTTTCAAGATGCTTATGTCGGTGGGAGTGGTCCGTTTGTGGAGAATGATCTTGATAATTATCGAATGAACGATATGGTTAATGATGCTTTTGGGATGTACCCAGAGGAGCTATCCCAACCGAGTACATCGCAACCAAATGTTGAGCACATTCCTAATGATGAGGCAAAGCTCTTCTATAAACGGTTGGAGGAAGCTAGTCGTCCATTGTACGAAGGCTCAGTGCATTCCAAGTTGTCAGTTGCTGTTAGATTGTTAAGTATTAAATCTGATTTTAGTATATGTCAAGCAGCCATGGATTCCATCATTGACCTTATGAATGATCTCAATCCGACTAACATGGCATTACCAACTAATTATTACCACACTAAGAAGTTGGTTTCCACGTTAGGTCTTTCTGCTCAGAGAATTCATTGTTGTGTCAACGGTTGCATGTTGTTTTATAAGGATGATGCAGAATTAGATAAATGTAAATTTTGTGCGGAGCCTCGTTACAAGCCTGTTTTAAACCCTAAAAAGAAGCCGATACCTGTTAAGTCGATGCATTACTTACCCCTTATACCTAGGTTAAAGAGGTTGTATGCGTCGATGAGTTCTGCTCCTCATATGAGATGGCACCATGATCGTACGAAACAGCCAGGCATTCTAAGCCATCCGTCAGATGGTCAGGCATGGAAACATTTTGACCAGGTGTATCCGGCATTTGCTAGTGAACCAAGAAACATAAGGTTGGGTCTATGTTCAGATGGGTTCACTCCTTTTGATGTCTCGTCTACACCTTATTCTTGTTGGCCCGTATTTGTCACGCCGTACAATCTTCCGCCCGAAATGTGCATGACTAGTCCTTATCTCTTTTTGAATTGCATTATCCCAGGGCCACATAACCCGAAAGCCTCGATTGATGTATTTTTGTAACCTTTGATTGATGAGTTAAAGGTATTGTGGTATGAAGGTGTTGAAACATATGATATATCAATGAAACAGAACTTTCAACTGCATGCTTCTTTGATGTGGACTATAAATGACTTTCCAGCTTATGGAATGTTGTCTGGGTGGTCCACTGCTGGTAAGCTCGCTTGCCCTTACTGTATGGAAGATACAAAAGCATTCACTTTGAAAAATGGTGGTAAAATTACATGGTTCGACTGTTGTCGTCGATTCTTGCCAATGGAGCATCCGTTTAGGACTAACAGTAGTGCTTTTATGAAGAATCAGGTTGACTTCGAGGAGCCTCCGCGAAGGTTGTCTGGACGAGAAATATGGGATAGGGTTAAGGTGTATCCTAAGGTAACTGACCAACGACCATCTAAAGCACCTGGCTATGGTATTGATCATAATTGGACTAAACAAAGTATCTTTTGGGAGTTGCCTTATTGGAAGGATAATCTTCTTCGACATAACCTGGATCCCATGCATATTGAGAAGAATTTTTTCGAGGCTGTCTTTAATACTGTGATGGATGTCAGAAACAAGACAAAGGATAATGTGAAGGCCAGGTTGGACCTTGAGGAACTTTGTAGGCGGCCTGAGTTACACATATCTCAAGTTGACAACACGATTTGGCTTCCCAAGGCCAGTTACACATTCGGATTGGATGAGAGAAGAATGATTTGTGATTGGGTCAAGAATTTGAGGATGCCTGATGGATATGCATCAAACTTAGAAAGGTGTGTTGATATTACAGAAGGAAAATTGACTCACATGAAAAGCCACGATTGTCACATCTTCATGGAAAACTTGCGCCCAATCGCATTCAATGGCTTGCCTGATAATGTTTGGAAACCACTTACAGAGACGAGCCTATTTTTTAAGGAGCTGTGTTCTAAGACATTGAGGGAAGAGAATCTTAAGTCGTTGGAAAGTAACTTTCCTGTTGTCGCGACTAAGTTGACAAAAATCTTTCCCCCTGGTTTCTTTAATGTAATGGAGCATCTTCCAATTCACCTCGCGGAAGAGGCACTATTGGGAGGCCCGGTGCACTGTAGATGGATGTATCCTTTTGAGAGGTAAAGTCTCTTAAATTAGTCCTTGGCTGCATTTTTTTAATTCATCTTAAGTAAATTAATTAATATAATGTATTGTGCAGAATTATTGGCAAGTGTAAGCGGGACGTGAAAAACAGGAACCAAATTGAGGGGTCCATATGTGAGGCATATCTGGCTCGAGAAACTTCGCATTTTTGTTCTTATTATTTCGATCAAAATGTGCCATGTTTGCGAAATAGGCCGGATCGACATGATGATGGAGACAACAATGATCCGAATTATCCACCATTTTCTATATTCAATCAACCTGGTAGAGGAAAGTTGATGACCGAAGTATGCAAGTTCAATGACCGGGACAGAAAAGCAGCTACAACTCATGTTTTGTTGAATTGCCCCGATGTCACTCCTTTTTACAAGTATGCTTCTTTTTAAGTATTTAAAACCTAACATTCAAGTTTTATCAGTAATCTAACTAATGAGTTTTTGTTGGCGCATCATCCAGTCACTTTGTTGGAGAATATGGCGCCTCTGCTGTTTATGAACAATTTTCAGATTGGTTTAGAGAATTTGTAAGCGTTACATAAACAAATACATAAGTATTTTGGTATATATATATGCTGGTTTAATGTGTACAACTATCTTGAACTTTATATAGGTACTCAATCCGGATAACGGCATAAACTTCCCATTGTTGCATGATATATCTCACGGGCCTTATTATAAATACAAGAGGATGTCTAAGTACTTTGTTAATGGGTACAAGTTCCATACTAGAGAATGGTCCTTGGGGAAGAAAACAAACAACACCGGTGTGTGTGTGAAAGGTGGTACTGGTGACCAGGATGTAGACTTTGATTACTATGGTGTGATTGAGGAGATTTTAGAAATAGAGTTTACAGTAGGTTGGCCTCGTAAAAGATTGGTGCTTTTTCGTTGCAAGTGGTTTGATCCGAGTCCAAAGGGTACGAGGGTAGACCCCTGTTCTAAAATAGTTGAAGTTAATCACAAAAGGTCATATGGACATTATGATCCTTTCATCATTGCCCAGAATGTGAAGCAAGTGTGGTACGTTCCTTATCCACCGACAATGAACAAAGCCAAAGCCAAATCCAAATCCAAAGCCAAGACCAATTGGTGGGCTGTTCTAAAAGGGAAGCCGGTGGGAAGAGTGGAAGTAGATGATGTATTAGATGTTGCATATCAAAATGAGGTATCTACCGTTCCCTTGATTGTGGATATTGAATTAGCCGACCAGTTGCAACATAGTGAAGGCATCTATGAACAGTTTGATGAATCGGTGGTTAGAGGAAGAAAAAACACTTCTAATTTTGGAGAAGGAACATCTAGGGCTAACGAGGAGGATGAATATATGGATGACGTTGAAACAAGTGAGGAAGAATTTGTTGACAGCGATGAGACGAGCGAAGAAGAGGAAATAGCCGATGACCTTAACGCGGATGATGATGATTGACATGTTCGTAGTTTGTTGTTTTTACTTTACTACAATTATTTGCACTACTTTATAAATGTATTCCATAAAAAATTATAATTTGATTATATTGTGCTAATTTATTGTGCTTATTTTACAGATATGTCATCTTCGGAGAAGGCTAGGGGGAAAAGAAAGGTTCAAAGTACCTCGCCTGCTTCAGGTCATACTACTCCTCCTGGACAGGTACCTCATATGCTTCCTACACATCCTCCGTCTGCATATGCTCCAGATTTTTTCACTCCTCCTCCTGCCTTTCCCCCTGGCATGCCCTCTACGGCATCGCCTGGTTATGTCGTTCGTCTGTATGGCATCAGTTCATCATCCATGCCTCAGCCATCTTCCAGTCCGTCACCATCCCCTTCATCATCTACTCCTTCTGATCCGAGCTCGGTGGACCCTTTGGTACCACCTACTATTAAGTATTATGATCCGCGCTCGCCTTATTACATTGGTCCACCAGGATCATATGATGAACAAGGGAGGGTAAGGCTTTATCCTGAGGGTAGTCGTGGGTAAGTATTATTTTTTGTTATTTTTTAAGTATTTAATCCTACTATGAAGTTTGACCATTTTAGTATATTTATTAACACTAGAAATTGTTATCTAGTTTTACCCCCTCGATGGTGGCTACTCCCATAATCACCAAATGCATTAAAGCTAGATGGACTGAGCCATGGCCATCCTGGGGTAGGGTACCCGCTGCGGTACAGATGGGCATGTTTGACGATTTTAAGGTAATAACTATATTTTATTTTTTAATAATTTAGTTAAGTGTCACTTTTTTAAAAATCTAATATTTTTAATTATTTCAGGCAAAGTGTAAATGGCATCCTGCATTTAATAACATTGCCGAAAGCAATTTCCTTGGAAAATGTGCAGATAGAGTGAAAGGTAACCTTTATGATTGTCGGGCCAAAGGAAAGAAGCCCGAGTGGATATACGATCACGTTTGGGCAAAATATCTAGAATATTGGGATAGTGATGAATTTAAGAAGAGGAGCGCGCAAGGAAAAGCCGCACGAGCCTCCGAAAAGGGTGGATCGCTGCACACCGGGGGTTCGGTTAGCTCAGCGACTCAGCGGATGATATTGGTAACTTATTAATTAATTGTATGTATTATTTTATGTAACTCACATTAATTTTCTATCTAACTTGTTATCTGTTTATTTTTGTAGGAAAGGCAAGAAGGGCGGCCAGTTCGTGTGCCTGAAATGTTTAAGAAGAGGCATATATACAGAAACAAAAAAGGAGAAGAAGTGTGGGTCGAAGAACGCGCTAAAGAGCTATATGTAAGTTATTAAATTCAATTTTTTAAACTTATTAAATCCGTCAATATTTGTAAATCTAATTCTTGTTATTAAATTTTTTTTCAGGAAAAGGCTATGGCGGTCTATGAAGAAAGGATTGCGACTCAGGCATCCGAGTGTGGTAGCAGTACCCCAGCTGAAATGACACTAGAGGAGGAAACCGCACTATGGTTGGAGGTGAATGGCGGAGTAAAGAAGGGAAGTGCTTACGGCCTTGGATCGCAGTATGCCTCAGAACGTCTAAATCCAGGTTTTGGCTCTTACACTCCTCCTGCTAGTTCAATTGATCCCTCGGTGGAAGCCTCTTTGCGCAATGAAATCGAAGAGCTTAGGAGAAAGAGTGAAGAAGAACGTTTGCGCAATGAAGAAAATTTGAGAGTCATGCGGGAAATGATGCAGAACTTTATGTGTGGTGGTGCTGACAAGGGAACGAAGGACAAGGGCAAGGGCAAGGGCAAGGGCAAGGGCAAGGGCAAGAGCAAGAGCAAGAGCAGGAGCAAGAGCAAGAGCAAGAGCAAGAGCAAGGGCAAGGGCAAGGGAAAGAGCAAACGTCAATACAGCTCTGAGTCGGGTTCTGAGTCGGGTTCTGAGTCGGGTGCTGAGTCGGGTGCTGAGTCTAGTTCTGAGGCAACGGAGTAGTGATAATGGATTGTTGATGTGTTAGACTTGTTTTAGACATGTTTTAACTTGTTTGGATCACTATTCGGATTGGATATGTTATGTACAATGTTAAACTTTCTATTTAAAGGCAATAAGCCTTGTTTAGACTATTATTAAGGCTTGAGAAGCCTAATCTTCTTCTGGGTGCTGTTTTTTCTGTTTTTTACAGGTGGTGTAGCTCTAATTGCAGGTTTTTTATTGCAGGTATTACACTGCCTACCGACCGCAGCGGTCCGAAAGCGGTCCGAAAATTGGCAATTCCCAGCCCAGAAATAAGCAACTTCCCACCGCAGCGGTCGCCTGGCCCACCGACGCGGTCGCCTAGCCCACCGCTGCGGTCGCCCAGTTTCCCAGTTTTTGTGCAATCTCCCACCGCTGCGGTCGCCTAGTTCAATATTATTTTTTCCGCCTATAAACTAGGCGACCGCCGTCCGACCGAAGTGCGGTCCGACGTCCGACCGCGGCGGTCGGAAGGCTGTGAGCGACCATTACTTAGCCTACCGCCTTGTTAGGTCGGACAGCGGTCGCCTAGCCGACCGCTGTCCGACCGTATAGGCGGTCGGAAAAGCCCTGATTTTTAGTAGTGTTTGAGTTCAATCAAACAACCAATAAATAATTAAAAACATGTAAATAAAGTACCATATTCTATCATTTGTATAAGAAAAGCTACTTATCTTTTATTGTTTCACACAAAATGTTACTACTATTCTTCCTTTTATATTAGGAAAGTTACTAATTTCTTTTAACCCACTCTATAAGTCACTCAAGTCACGAAGTGATATATACAACAATTTTTGTAATACCCTGTACAATTTTAAGCCAACAAATAAAAAGTAATATTTCATCCATTTTAATTAAGAATTTCACAAACGACCAAATGCCGTTTGAATGCTAAATAAACATACCCCAATAATTTAAACCTCTTTTGTATATTCGGTGTTGATCATTTGCAATATTGCAAACTCTAGAAAAGCTTTTCAAAATTCATGTTTAGCTACCTTGTCCATTTTGAAGCTGTGACAATTTTTCAGCTACTTTGCAAAAATTTTATATATTTCAACTAATAGCCCTAAAAGTTGCTGCATGATTGGTAAGTTTACTATAAGACTGGCTGTATTATCAATTAACAACCCTAAAGGTAGCTACTTGAACAGTAAGCTGCGCTAGAACAGGCTATATACTTATAAAGTTAAAACCCTAAAGTAGCCATTTGGTTGACAAGCTATATCCATAAACTGACTACTTTTTTAATAAACAATCCTAAAAGTGCCTATGCAAAACCTAACTACATTTCATTTGTGATTACTTTGATAACAGTAGTAAGGTAAAGTAATTTAGTCAAAATTGTAGTGAGTCATTTATGCCATGCAAAGAAATTAATGCTTTGATGATAAGTAATTCAGAAGTTCGCTACCATGCATGTATCCCTAATCTTCTGATTATTCTCAAAATCAAGTCCAGTAAACAGTTATCTGCGCCTCTACAAATTATACAAGAATATAGTAACTCTATTAACAGAGTAGAAAAAAGATAGTGTGAATGTGTGTTAAATCGAGAGTTGTGGGTGGTCGCAATGTTTATACATATAAATCATAAGAAATCGGAACGTAAAGAAAGAAGCCGCAAGTGCGAAAATCAAAGTCATGCAAAGACTGTTATATATCCAGCTTTTTCTTTGGGAATCTAGTATGCTTATATGTCTTCTGCTGGTGAAGCAGAGCCAGATAACTATGAGACACATCCATTTCCAAAAAGTTATCCCCCATACCACCGAACAACAAAATACATTTGGCTACAACACAAACAATTTTTTAGCCTTTCAAAGTTTATAAACAAGAAAGTTTTCCAGCACATTATATAAAAGAAGATAATATTGAATATTTGTTATGTATGGACAAAAAAGACAATTTCCTAACCAAAATTTCCTTGATGTTGAAAGTCAGATCTCGATAAGAGATAGTATTTGTGGTAGTTCCTTAAAACTACTCTTATAGCATTTTCATTTCTCGGATACAGATTAAATTCTTAGCAAATTTTTTTAAAAAGCGATAGAGTTTAATAAATACGAATCGTGTTAAAAGTATTAATACGATTAAATAAATTATAAGGTCGTTACAGGTAAATTTAGGTGAAAAGAAAGCCAATTTATCTTACTTTCATAGCTGACGACGTCCACATCATCCAGCTGAGATGATGTGTTCTTGTAGTAATTAAGTTACAATTTTAATAAACTATTACATTTTAAGAGGCTTATTCAAGGTAAATTTCAGTATCACAAACTTTAGAGGTATTCCAGTTTTGTATAGCAAAGGAATTCCCCTAACCATACACTTACCTGTTGGATTAAACAACGTTTCCAAAGGAAAGGAAAATTGAGAGGAGTACCAAACTGACCTAAAGTTATATTATTTCAAAATATATATAAAGATATCATTTTCTTTGGGACAAACTAAAAAAAACTAAAAAGTAAGGAGTAATAAGAGAGAGTAATAAGCAACTTAAAGTGAATAATAAAGTTTAGTACTAGAATTTAAATGAACTGAAATTTAAAAACCGAAGAATGCAAGATTGGAATTCTTATTTCATCAACGATTCTTTTCATCAACCAAATCAATTTATAAACTACATAATCGACCATACTAGAAATGAAAAC
The DNA here is from genome assembly GCA_037355625.1 of Petunia x hybrida. Classification (NCBI taxonomy): domain Eukaryota; kingdom Viridiplantae; phylum Streptophyta; class Magnoliopsida; order Solanales; family Solanaceae; genus Petunia; species Petunia x hybrida. The sequence continues at coordinate 47,394 of JBBBVM010000168.1, forward strand.
TTATTTCCAGCAGCAATTCTGAGCATCAAACATTTGTAGCAAAGTGCAAAAGCCATTAAAAAGAGACCATTATATTGGAAACAAATACTACTACTAATATAAATTATTATAAAGTGAACGGAGAAAAAATTGCATCACATAACCTGATGAAAGTAGTATATAAATGAACGTCCTTCTGATTTTTCATCATCATGTCATCAATTAAAGGCAAGAGCTGCAAAAACAACTTTAGTTTCAGATAACCATGCAAATTGCAACCGCTTGAATTAATGCTTTTGTGAATTCCTAATCTTTCCTCTCTGGAAACTCAACAGTCTACTATAAAATCGGAAATTTGACCAGAATCAAAATTAACCTCCAACCACATTGAGTATCCTAGAGGTTCTAGGGGTTCGATCGAACCTCTTAACTTGAATCGAGTTGAAACTCTGTATATGTCTTACAAAATTGTTGTAATAAACTTAAATAATTAATGTAGAACCCAATAACTTTAAAAACCTCCATAACTTTAAAACATAAAAACCCGAAATACATAAACTTCATATCCTGGCTCCGCACCTGGGAGTATCAAACAGTTGAGCCTTTGCATGTAACTCAAAAAACAAGAAATCTTGTTCTAAGCCCTCTTCAAAATATTGCCTTGAAACCTAGCCTCTTTCAAAAATCAAACAAAAATTGATCATTTCCATAATCCCAAATATGAGCAGCTGAAGGGTAACCATCATCACTAGTAGGCCATAAAACTGGAGATCCTTGACTTCCCACCGCCGCCACCGGATCGGAAACAACCGGTGCAGCAACCGTACTTTGAGTAGAACATAAAGACAAAGATGAACCAACTGACCCCACTAAGGAGTTTATTTCATCATGATACAAACAATTGTTAATATTTTGGTGCTGATGATGATGATGATGATGATGTAGTTGATTTTGATAATCTTGTTGATGCAACTGTTGTTGTTGATATCTAGGGTTAGGGCTTGAATCCGCTTCAAGATATCCCTCACAAGTACCATACTCATGTTTCGGTAATTGTTGTTGTTGTTGATGGAACTGGCTATTTTGTGACAATATGTCAGCATATTGTACGGTAGGGTAAAAACCGTATGGTAAGTGACTACTCGCTAACGCGGTAGTTAATGGTACTGTAGTAGTAGAAGAAGAGAAAGAAAGGTCAAACCCCGAAGGTTTAGGTAATAAAGGACGTAGGGTTTGAGTAGACAATGATGAATTTGAACGTCTCGAAGATTGTGAAGAAGAGGATGATGATGAGCTAGTGTTTGCACTAGAAGGTTGAAGATTTAACTGAGCCCTTGAACCATAGAGTATAATAGCGGCACGGTCATACGCCAGTGCCGCGTCTTCAGCGGTGGCAAAGGTCCCGAGCCAACGTCGTGTCCGTTTACGTGGCTCGCGGATCTCTGCCACCCATTTACCCCAACTACGTTGTCTAACCCCTCGATACCTAAATTTGTTATTATCAGGTCCTCCTTTACCTTTACTTCTCTTATTGCCGCTGTTGGTGCTACTCGTGGACGTTGTTTCACTTGTTGTTGTGACAATGGTAGTAGTGGTGTTTTCTTCTTGATTTTGGTTTGCATTGGTGCTATTCATAGTGTATAAAAGTTTCAAAGAGATGAAAATTTAGTAAGAAAAAGAGATGTGGTGGAGCTAGGGTGTTGGGTGGCCGAGTTAGCTAGCTACCTCGTTGTTTGTTTACCCAATGAGTTGCCCTGTGGAAAGCTGGTTGTCAAATAGATAATGTCTATAAATGGTGGAAGAGGGCGGTGGTCTTATATAGATACTACTAGTGTGTGGACTCTGCATGGAAGGCTGGTATATATCTGTAAATGGTGGAGAAGGGCGGTGGGCTGATACCAGAGAGCAGGCTTATTTATATACTACTACTACTCAGTACTCAGTAGTAATGTAAACTATAGACTTTGAAAGGAAACTTTCTTTTGTCCATAACAAGTTTCTTTTGTTTCATTTTGGCCTTGACACTATCTCAGTGTAAGATTTGATCACATAATATTAAAAATTTATAAATAGAAACATGCACAATGAAAATTACGAAACTTAGGAGTACTAAGGTGGTTTACCGTATGCTATTCTAATGTTTGTATTAGTTGACTCGTAGGAAGTTAAGAAAAAGATTAAGATTTTCTAAATTTATTTAATTTAATAAAATATTTCGGTGCTTATAAGTTGATTGAAACTTGATCATAAACACACGTTAACATTTCTATAGGACTATAAAAGCTTTTTACTTATTAGGGTAAGATTATAAAGACAATATTAAATTATTTTTAAATATAAAACGTTGTATTATTTTATTGAACTATCTAATATGGAAATAAAGTCAATTGAAAAAGAGTGAGTAAACAGCGTCATATTTTGCTTTCATTTCTAATTTGAATTCTCATCTGTCTAATCGGTACATATATATATGCTTTTTTGGAATCGGTGCTGATGAACACTACAAAGAAGAAATTACGACGGTTAGGTTTATGTACTCCATAATTAATGAAGGTAATGCAAAACAGTGTGCGATTAGAGAGTTGGTTAGAATAATTGTTCAAATTAAATGATAGTAAGCCAGCTGGAAGTCGAAAAAGAGACTACCTTAATTCCAGTCATAATTTCGAGTCAATGCAAGTGTTAATTCTTATGAAGAGTTCACTCCATTCGTTGAATGAATATATTTGACTTAATTTGCAGATGATGAACTACCATACGCATTTGTTTTAGAATATATGAAATGATATTCTATGCCATTTCACAATTTGAATGGGAAAAATGATCAAATAAAGATTTGTTATGGAGTACTATTTTTGTAGAATTTCTTCTTCTTTGTAATATGATATGAAAGCTGTTCACAGAAATAAAGAAGTCCACAGAGCTGCTTGGTGTTCACAGTTCTTTAGTGGCTCGAATTATATTGAACTCTCTTGTTCACAATTTATGCGAGAACTCGTGATCTTGAATACTATAATGCTTAATTACATAGGTATATGTTATGATTTTTGTATGGCTGCTAAAATGATATTTCGTTAAAGCTAATTAAAATGAAAATGTTGAAATTAATATCTTTGATAATATGTGTAAGTTGCATAAAAAACATGTGTAAGTTGCAATGGGCTAAATAATTTACTATTTTTATTCTATTTTATATGTTATAATTTGATTTGATACGAAGTTAAAGAAATAAAATCAAATTTTCTTAACTTACGATAAAAAATATGCCATAACATGCACTTTTGGGTTACGTACAAAAGTATTTCTTAAAGATAAAAATGGAAGTTTAAGTTAACTTTGTTTTTAAATTTGCAAATATATATATATATATATATATATATATATATATATATATATGTATATATATATTAATATTAGAAAATTATTGATATTTTTTTAAAAAAAAATTTAAAGGAGTAGTATAATATTCTACATTAACATTGGTAAGCGATCATTCTTGTAGTGTACTTTGCTTTTAAGTTTCTGCCAAACGGATTCCTTACTAGATTAAGTTTCAAGCTTTTTAATTCTAGCAGTACTTTCATTAAAGGAAAAAGTCTTTTCCTTTGGACTTTAGGTGACTTAGTACTCTGGCCTAGTTTTTCGTTATAGTTTGACTTAAAATAAAATTTATTTAATAAGAAAATATAATTTTATAATTTATGATCTAAAAATAAGATACATGCATTTATGTGACTGTAAGTAATAGTAAAATTTTGAATTGAATTATTTTTATGACAATTTTAATTTTTGTGAATGAACTAATGAAGAAAGTAAGCCAAGTAAGACAAATGGAAAACAATTAGAATTAGGTTCCGTTTATTCGATGTCAACAGCTTGTTTAGAAAATTGTTGAACAAAAGACTTTAAAAAGATGGTTAAACTAGAGGCACAACGGTTCTCCTTCTTAGCTAAGTAGAAGTAGTATAGAATTTAATCCTCCTGCTCATTTTCTCCTTGAAAGGCTCTAGAAAGGTATTTTCAACGACCTACCTTTGGCTGCCTTGGAATTAATTCTCTGTCTTCAATATTCATCAACAACAAAGTCAGGATCGAATAACAGAAGTCGAACATGGTAACATTTCTAAGGTCAACCACTCGATTGGACTTGTGGTAATTGATTTAAATACTGCTAAAAGGTCTGGATCTGCTCTTATAATTAAGTTTTAGTTTGCCATCCGTTAAAATTTTGATTTATTCAATTTCTATCGTTACTATTTTGATTAAAGATTACATTAATCATATATGAACCAATATTATATAGGGAAAGGTCAAAATATGCCTTTTATAGTTTGCGAATATTCCCTCCGTCTATTTTTACTTGTCCAATTTCATCAAAGTCAAATTCTATTTTTACTTGTCTTTTTAGCAATTCAAGAAAGAAATAGCTATATTCTTCCTATATTGCCCTTGATATTAATTACTTCATTAAAGACCTTGTAATTTTCAAATTCCTTCTCAATTAATTGAATCAAGTAATAAAGGTATATTAGTAAAGTAAAATATTTTCTTGGTGGAAATAAAAAATTAAAAATGGACAAGTAAAAATGAATGGAGAGAGTATCTAACTTTACTCATGTAGTTTGCGCAAGATCTAGCTTTACACTCTTATATACGCTCCTTAAAGAAAGGAGAAAATGTTGTAGCACGTGTATCATACCATGTGTGCTAATGATGCATGGCCAATTGGGTTAACATAAATTTAATCTCTACTTATAATTGTGTGAGGCCTAGAGCATTTCTGGTGGCTCAGAATTTGTAACCTTAGTGACTCCGATCAAATACTTGAGACTTAGTTTAATGTTAGCTATCTTAGTGTGTTTCCAAAAGATCATGTACATGAATGCAGTTTGGCGAACATATTTAGAAAAGCAGTTGAGCTAATATTAAAAGAATCGTGAGAAATGGAAGATCATTAATGAAATTTGTGTGCATAGGTGCACCAGTTATAACTTGTTATAATTGTGAATACAAAGAATAATGATATTTGAGATTTTTAGAGGATATCAAAATGTGATTCATATGATCTAGGGTACTGCATACTTTATAATCTACTTGCAGGTTTGTGCTCGTCGAGAGGCTATATACTCCTAACAGATGTATAGCACCAAGCTCTCAGAGTATGTTGGTCGCACGGTCACTTCACTGTATAAATATTTGCAGAGATGGGTTGAGAATATGTTTCTCATATTGTAAGAACACTCCCATTATGTGTGAGTGAGAGATGTTGAGTTTAAGAGTCCACCCATAAAAGAGTGCTCTTAAAGCCTTTATGGGTGGACTCGTAAACCCTATCTAAATAAAAGATAAAGTTACCTAATCGAGTTTTATAAGAGAACAACTACTAGATAATGTTATATATAATGTTATAGTATATAGTATGAAATACCTTGAGAAAAAATACATACTTTTCTACTTCTTTCTACCAAATATTGAGCATTGACTGTGGAAAAAATGATTATTGCGTCAAGAACGTGACAATCACCGATGACCAATAATTTTAGCCGTGATCAAAATCAACAGCTTCCACTAACAAACATAACAAATAAATTCTCGAGTTACAATTATACCTTATCTATTTAATACTATAAATTTATGTGATTATAAACCTTCACCGAATGGACCAAATTTTTAATGGCTGAGATAGTTTTTTCAGAAAGTATACAGAGAGATATCTAAACGCTCCCTTTTAAGTAGAGCAAGTAATTGAGTGGTCTTTTATTCGCAAAATGCTACTCTTTTTTAAATTCCCCCCCCCCCCCCCCCCCCCAATATTACTAGACTAATTTTATCATGTATCACTTCTTCCTTTATCTCAATTTTAGTAAATGGTGAGAAAACTCCTTTTTTTACACCTTCTAGAGGTATAAGGCATGGTGATCCTATGTCTCCTTATATCTTTATCTTATGCCTAGAACTTCTTTCTATTTACATAAATCACAATGTTGATCTGGCCCTTTGGAATCCTATTAAATTATCCCCTAAAGGTCCAGAAATTTCCCATCTTCTTTTTGCGGATGATCTCACTTTTATGGCCAAAGCAAATGAGAAATATGTCCTAGCTATTAAATCAACGTTGGATTTATTTTGTGACCTTTCAGGAGAAAAAGTTAACAAAGCCAAATCTAGAATTCTTTTTTCAAAAAATACAATCCCTTCCTTAGCAAAGCATCTAGGATCCCTTCTTAATATCAATATTAAGAAATCTTTTGGAAAATATCTTGGTTTCCCCATTCTCAATCGCTCTCCTAGGCATACGGATTATCAATTCCTTATAGATAATTTACAATCGAAACTTGCAAAATGGAAGCTGAATTTTCTCACTCTGGCTGGGAGGACCACTCTCATTAAGTCAACTCTAAATACCATTCCTAATCACATTATGCAGTACCATATGTTACCTGCCAAGACTCTTGATCAGATTAATAAAATTCAGAGGGACTTTCTATGGGGATCCACTAGTCATAATAGAAGACTTCACCTGCTATCATGGAAAACGGTGGCTAAACCAAAAGACCAGGGAGGCCTTTCTATTGTTCGAGCTAAGACTAAAAATCATGCTATTATTTCCTCCTTAACTTGGAGATTTCTTACAAATCACTCCTCCCTTTGGGCTACCACTCTTAGAAATAGATATTTAGACAACAACTCAAAATCTCCATCCTTCATTTGGAAGAACATTTCTAGGAGCATGGATTTCTGCAACACCAATACTTCCTGGATAATTGGTAATGGTTATCACACTTCCCTCTGGTACCAAAGTTGGCTTCCCAATAAAATAACCCTCAGAAGTCAGTTTATTGGTCCCTTTACCTATCATGAGTCAATTGCATCTGTCGCCTCTCTTATCCAAGATAGTAATTGGGCCTACTCAAAATTGTCTTTTGAGATTCCTTTTGAAACAAAACTCCAAATCCAGATGACCCTATCTTCCTCCATTAAGGATAATAAAGATTATCCGATTTGGAATGCCACTAGTAATGGTATATTTAAATTAAATTCGACTTATAACTTGATAGACAAGATCCCTACCGTCAATGAAGACTTCAATTGGATATGGGATCTAAAGACTATCAACAAAATTAAATTCTTCCTGTGGCAGTGTTATCACAACCGTCTCCCTACTCGATTTTATCTTAACAAAATTGGTATCAATATTGATGGTAACTGTCCTATTTGTAAAAACATAAGTAAAACCATGTTTCACATTTTTATCCAGTGTCCCATTGCCCAATCTTTTTGGATTACTACTCCTTATAGTTTTACTATTAATGAGTCTGATACTTGGATGGATACTTTGAGACACCTTTCTTTCAACGCGGTTACTAAATACTCTAACTGGTTAGATTATTTTCCCTTTGCATTATGGAATCTTTGGCTTAATAGGAATTTTAACAATATTAACAATCAAACAAGGCAACTCTCCCATCAAATGGTTAATTCTCGACTGATAGAATTTCTATTCCTAACTTCGAAAGATGTTAGACAAAATGAAGTTAGAAATGTCCTTATAGGATGGAAACCCCCGGAAGAGAATACCTTTAAACTTAATATAGATGGGGCCTTTAACCATATTACCAAAACTGCCAGCATTGGGGGAGTTATCAGAGATTGTAGAGGTCATTGGGTTTTAGGGTTTCATAAGAAAGTCAATGCCCTGAATGCAACCCATGAGGAAATCCTAGCCTTATACTATGGTCTTACTCTAGTTATTGATCAAAATCTTGTTCCTATAGTGGTAGAATCTGACTTCACAGATGTGATTAATTTGTTACAGCATTCTCACCCATCTTATGAACCCATTATTCAAAAATGTAGGTCAATGATGCTCCAGCTGCAGATGCCAACGATCCAGCATAATCTCCGGCAGGGTAACGAAGTGGCTCATCTTCTTGCCAAGGGAGCTCCTGGACAATCCAATGAAGCTACTCATTATCACTATGCCATACCTCCAAATTTTGTGCAACAGGCGTACATGGATGATCTAAGGGGGAAATCTTTTGCTACTACTATATCGGAAGCTAGTTTTAATCATTTAGCTAAATTAGGTTGTGCTTATGGATTAACATCCACAGCTGTTTCAAATTATGCTAGTAGTTCAGGCCATACGGAAACTCTTACTAGAAGTATGGTCTCTCTATGTAACCCCAACTTAATTTTAAGTTTATGTTATAATATGTCGTACTTACAAAAAAAAAAAAAAAAAAAAGTAATACTATTACTGACGATATTGGCACATCGGAGGATTTTCACACTTTGAGAAGACCACAAATTTGCATGGGAGATAAACGACGTGTGGCCAAAAGTTATGACACCATGTGAACAGCAGCATTTTTCACCTTGGAACTCGCAAATCACTTTTGGAAAGTTAATGAAGAAGTTTGGACCCAGACAGATAAAGTAAGAGAGCAGTCAGCCCTTGTCTGATATCTTTAATGGAGTATTCCCTACTGCTATTAACTTGCTCTCCAGCAGTTTGCTTTGATTGGATAAGAGATTTAAGAAAATAATAATAATTATATAATTAGTTCGTTATTAAAAACTATTTACTTATTTATTTTTATATATAAAAGGTACTGTACTAGATAATAGAATTTAGTCTCTTTACTTATTAATTTATTTCAAAATAAATAATATAACACTCATACACACTCTCTCTCTCAATTAATATGATAGAACACTAAGTTTTTAAAAAAATGACAATTTTAAAATTTCCCGATTTAAACAAATCTTAAGAATTTATATGATTGTGAATCATTTTATAATAAAGTAAAATTATTAATAGATATAAAAGTAGATTATTCTTTTTTGAATTAACTAAAAAAATATGTCACATAAATTGAGACATAAGATAAGAAAGAAAAACTATTGAAACTTTAGTAGGGCTCCTGGATTCAGCAAAACCATCGAAATTTTGGAACTCGCAGAGGATCTGATTCATTCACAGCCTCCATCTTTTGATCACTTTTTCCTTTTCTTGTTTCAGTGGTGTTGCCAAATAGAGTAGATATTTTGCCCTTGAACATTGGCATTTCCAGACTAGAGCATTGACATTTCTATGGTTGGAGAATTTTTCTACTTCAATTCAGAGTTTTGGTTATTCCAATATAAGTACGGCTAATACACTACACACATTGATATTAGTTACGTTGTAAATATAAGATTAAATAGTGTTCATCAATTATGCAAAAACTAGGAAATATAGGCTGGCTATTTATGTTTTTTTTCTTTTTCGAATTCTAAACTTTGGAACGGCGGGTAAAGAAGAGATAAATTAATTTTAAAGGCCTCAGGTACAAATAGGGTCATCGTCTCCTACTGTGCCATATTTTAGTGCAAGTATGTGTATGTATATGGGGAAAAAATGGATAATCTAGTGTAGTCGATCAAATTACCGAGCATGTAAGCATTAATTTCAAGTAATAAAATTTTCGTTGTGTCACATTTACCTAATTACTCTTTTGTTACTTAGAACATCTATTCCTGAATTAGCAATCCCTTCCCAAACTGAACTTCAATTTAGATGGTCCTTTACCATTTTCAATAGGGTAGTGCATAATGGCGCTAGGGAACAATCGGCTTTTTTCGAGAAAATAAAAAAATAAAAAATAAAAATTGTTCTCACTTTATTAACTTCAAAGTCTTCAACACATCAAGATTGAGGTTGACCTTTACTAAAGTTGATCTGAGTAAGCAATTCAACGTCAGACTGGAAGTTGGCCTCAATGACGAATCTGAATGCAAGTACTATATGCTTAAATATTCTTTAAAGTGGCTGTATTTTAAATAACATATACAGATAAGTTGCCGCTTGGATGCGGAGTTTCATGGGCTGGCCTCTGCTAGTAAGAATCGTAATTAGTGACCCAAAAAATTTGGGCGAAGTGCGCAAAAGGCCAGTTTGGCCACTGGTCTTATAGCAGAGGCCACTAAACCCAAAACATTAATTTTGAGGCCACTTTAGTTACATCCACAATAAATGAAAAAGGAAAAAGACTAAATTACCCCTCGTTTTATATATACAACAGAGAGTTCGTTATTCTCCATACTTTGTCGCTGCTGCTGCTGCTGCTGAATTCTCCACCAATTCTTCACGCCCCAATCGCAATTTTTCAAATTTCTTCACAAGTTTTGCTTCAAAATTGTAAGTATTCTACGTTTAAATATTACGTTATGCTGCATTAGGACTGAGTTTCAACTAAATTCATTCAATGTGAACTGAATTCAGAGAAATTCGTTTAAAATTTACTAGTTTTAACACCTCGATGTGCCGTTGATGACTGAACATCAGTATCGCCATTGTCGTATTTAGTATCAGCACACTAGCACTGAAGTTTGAACTAAAATTCAGTTCATTAAGTATACTACGTTTGAATTTTACGTTATGCTGCATTAGGACTGAGTTTGAATCTATATGAACTGAATTCAGAGAAATTAGTTTAAAATTTAGAAGTTTTTATACCTCGATGTGCTGTTGATGACTGAACATCAGTATCGCCATTTTTGTGTTAAGTATAAGCATACTAGCACTGAAGTTTGAACTAAAATTCAGTTCATTAAGTACTTTACGTTTGAATTTTACTTTATGCTGCATTAGGACTGAGTTTGCATTAGGACTGAGTTTGAATCTATGTGAACTGAATTTAGAGAAATTCATTTAAAATTTACTAGTTTTTATACCTCGATGTGCCGTTGATGACTGAACATCAGTATCGCCATTTTTGTGTTAAGTATAAGCATACTAGCACTGAAGTTTGAACTAAAATTCATTAAGTATTTTACGTTTGAATTTTACGTCATGCTGCATTAGGACTGAGTTTGAATCTATGTGAACTGAATTCAGAGAAATTCGTTTAAAATTTACTAGTTTTTATACCTCAATGTGCCGTTGATGACTGAACATCAGTATCGCCATTGTCGTGTTATCAGGATACCTCGAAGTTCAGTCTTTGAACTAAAAATTAGTTAATTATGACTGAATTTCAGTGCTTAAGGGATGAAAAAGTTCATTTATAAACTGAACTTCAGTTCATATTTGCGATTGCTTATTGGCATTGGCATGTTAAGTACCAGCACACTAGGACTGAACTTCAGTTCATAAGACTGAACTTCATTGGTTCAATCCTTATGCATATAACTTAAGTCCACGTGAACTGAACTTCAATCCACATGCCGTAAAAGCTTTTTATAAACTGAAAGAAGCAACCTCAAGACTTTGTGATTACTTATTGCCATTGTTATTAAGACTGAACTTCATACTAACACAATTCTTTCTCTGGTTTACTTATTCAATGCAGAATGGATACAGTTTGTTTAGTTATTGCTTTCAATGGGAATTGGACAAAAGATTACAAGTACTTGGATCATGAAACAAAACTTCTGCTTGTTAATCAAATGATCGAATTCAGAACATTCATGCACAAGATTTATGAAGCAACACATTTCACTGGCACTGTCAATATATGGTTTGATATTGGAATGGACTCGAGCAGGGGAATGCTTGTAACTACAGAAGAAGAATTGAGAACATGCATGCTTTTGTTGAAGAATGATCCAACTTTCAAGAATAGTCGTTTCGTGATTGAGAAGCTAGAGAATAAAACTCCTCGTACAGAAGTTTCACCCCAGGAGGGGACCCTTATAATGCAGATCGACTGCATTCAAGCAGTTGAAAATAATCATACTCCATGCACAGAGCTTCCACAACAAGAGGGAAGCTTGATAATGCAGATTGACTCCCACCTAGCACTTGAAACACCTGGCATTGCTGAGATACTGCAACCAAACAATACTCAATTTCAGTCACCAGCGCCAACATTTGAATGCCCTACTAGCACACCAGCTGCCAAGAGCAAACGGAAAAGGTCCAGGGTAAAACAGAAACAATCTCCAGCGATGATATTAACAGGAGATGTATCATCGAAAGATGTAGCAGCATACTCAACATTTGACACCAAGGAAACCATGATGAAGTGTTTTGTCAAGATGGCAATCAAGGAGCATTTTGAGTTCAAGGTTATCAGATCAAATAGAACGAGATATGAACTGAAATGCATCGATCCAAACTGTGATTGGAACATTAGAGCAAGAAGGATAAAAGATTCCTCACTGTTTAAGGTAATTAAGTTTCAGAATACACATACATAATCTGTTGACGTTAAGAAGGCTGATAAAAAATATGCCACGTCAACATTGATATGTGAGTACTTTCTTGAAAACATCCGCGACAACAGAACAGATGTTAGACCGACATTTATTGTCAACGAAATGAGAAGGATACACGGGGTTGAAATAGGATATCACAAGGCATGGCGTTCAATTCAAGCAGCAAACGCATTAATTAGGGGACGGCCTGATGATCATTATCATCTGCTCCCTTCATACTTGCATGTGCTGAAAGAGAGAAATCCAGGTACTCACACAAATCTAAAGATAGACAGTCTTAATCGGTAAGCATTTCTCAAAAGTCAGTTCGATTGCTATACGGAAATTGAAAACTTTCTGAGAATTTTTTAAAATGTTTCAGGTTTATGTATATGTTTGTTGCTTTCAAGCCATCAATAGACGGGTGGAGGTATTGTCGACCAGTGATAGCAGTAGACGCGACGTTTCTGAAGGCGAAATATCTAGGTGTTCTCATCATTGCTGTAGCAAAAGATGCAAATAATCAAATCTTCCCTCTAGCTTATGGGATTGCAGACTCTGAAAATAATGAAGCTTACACTTGGTTCTTCACTGAGCTGCGAAGGACAATAGGTACTCGTTCTGAATTGGTGTTTCTATCAGACAGAAACAAATCAATTGCGCATGGAATTGCACAAGTTTATCCTGATAGCCACCATGGTATCTGCATCTACCACTTTGAAAAGAATCTAAACCAAAAGAACGTGAGAACCACAGTGATAAGTCTGTTTCAAACTGCTGCAAGAGCTTATAAGCGTGAAGAGTTTCATTATTTCATGTCCGAATTAGAGGGAATGGATAAAAACACGTACAACTACATAATGGAAGAACCACCTGAAAGATGGGCTAGATCTTACTCACCGAGGCGACGATATGATATGCTTACAACAAATATAGTTGAATCGATGAATTCTGCATTACTTGAAGCAAGAGAGTTGCCCATTTTAAGCCTTTTGGATTTAATCATTCTTAAGAAGCAGAAATGGTTTTGTGAAAGAAGAACTGCTGCTCTAGAGACTTTTCATAGCTTATCAAGGTGGGCAGAAGATGAATTGAACAAGAAGATTCAGCTGGCCTTCACAATGAATGTAAGTATACAGCGCCAAATATGCAATCCTAATAGTGTATAAAAAATACAGATAAAGATAGACTGAAAATTCAGGACTGTGATTGGAACTTCAGTAAAAAAAAGGGGGATGGGGGGTTCAACCTTTTGAGGATAGCACTTCTGTACATAACCACTGGGGGGTGGAGTTCAAATACTTGTTGCTACAAAATTCAGTCCATAACATTAAGCAAGTTCCAGTACAGACTGTTCGATCCTTGTGGGATTGAACTTCAGTCCATATGATTTAAACTCCAATCAGTCCATTAGAACTGTACTCATGAACTCTTGCTCTGACTCACTAATAGCCGATTTTAAATAACATCTGTACTGACTCACAAAAGTTGTTATTTTTCATTTCAAATAGGTATTCCCCACAGGTACAGCAACATTCAATGTGCAGGATGAAGGAAAAAGCTTCAACGTCGACTTAAAGAAGAGGACCTGTGACTGTCTTCAATTCCAGACTGATGAACTCCCATGTGTACATGCAATTGCATGCATTGAGAAAAGACGCCTGCTGAAATCTAAGTTCTGTTCAAAATGGTATTCACGAGAGTTTTGGTTAAACGCATATCAAGGTGAGGTGAATATGATAGGGCACAAAACCTCTTGGACTGTACCAGATACCGTGAAAAGCCAGAGGATAGAGACTCCTAATGTCAAAATACAACGAGGAAGAAGGAAAACAAAGAGATACATCTAGATTGCTGAGGCTGTACGGGTCAAAACAAACAAATGTAGTCGATGCAAAAGCAGCGGACATGATAGAACCTCATGCATAAATACTCCAGTAGTCCGACCCTATTCAAGGATATATAGGTACTGCTACTTCCTTCATTAACCATAAACTTTTTTTTACTAAATATGTCCCTCCTACTAATTTGATTTTCTAACTTCTTTTTGTTTCATGAAACTGCTTCGCTGTCAATGATGGTGCAGAAATAAATGAAGATATTCAAATTGCTGATAGTTTCTTATCAAACATTCAAGATAATGAAGGTATTCAAACTCTGAATGCATTGCAGTTTATTTTTTTATCTGTGTGTATGTTAATAAGTTGGATACTAGTATACGAAGCACTTTCAGTCCATATAAGACTGAATTTGTAGGTACTTATGGAGTGTAAATTCAGCCTTTTCAAATATGAACTGAAAAGTGGGATGTAGGAACTTCATTCCCATAATGATAGCACTTCAGTCAACGAGGGTAGAAGAGAACTACAGTCGATATGGTTTGAACTTCCATACTTGGAAGCAAATGTTTATTCCTGGTGGATAGAAAGCTCAGTCTATATTCTACAAACCAAAAGCGCATAAGTTTGAGTAGCATGGCAAATTACAATTGCTGGAACATTACGTCTGGGAAGCCTAATTGCCAACAATGCTGGCAAAACCTTTGCAACAAAAAGAAAAATGACCAGTGTTATTTTTTAACAACAAATAACAAAAAATAATACTTTTGAAAGACAAAAATGTTATGAATAACTTACAAACTGATCTGATTCAGTATCCAATTGAGTCAAAACTGCATCAATGAGTGCTGCCATCTTAGAAATAGAAATAGAAATTATTTGGTTGTTCTCTTCAATAATAGTAAGGTCTATTTCTATTGCTATAATTATAGAAAAGATATTCTGTACTTTTGTGTTGTCATTTCACTGTTGGATAAAGCTGAAGATTCTTTCTTCTGTTGTTCTGTAGTCTAACCCAACACACCTGACAGGATACATGACCCCACTACGATTTAACTACACAATTCACAGAATACATGACCCCAGTAGGATTTAACAACTGAACTGCAATTTCAGTCCATGAGGGGGGAGTGAAATTCAGTCAAAAAACTGCAATTAAAAAAACAACATAATCCCGGTAGGATTTAACAACTGCACTGCAATTTCAGTCCATGAGGGGTACTAAAGGTCAGTCAATTTGTGGGTTCTGAAGTTCAGTCAATGAGGGGACTAAAAGTTCAGTCAAAAACTGCAATTAATAAAAAAAAAAAATACATAACCTTCTATAGGATTTAGCAAAGTGCTGTGCAATTTCAGTCTCCATTGAGGGGTAGTGAAGTTCAGTCCATATCTGGTTAGTGAAATTCAGTCAACGGACGGGTACTGAAGTTCAGGTCAAAAACTGCCATTAATAACCATAACTGTACAGTTTCTGTAAGACCATAAAAAGCATAACTGTATAGAAACTGTAACAGCATAGAGAACATAAACTTCTTTGACTATATTTAATGAAGCATAGAGACCATAACCGTACAGAAAACTGTAAAAGACCATCCACTTGCCAGTTACTGATTTTTTAACTATAAATACCCCCTTTGCATTTAGAGGAAACTACAAAGTTTATTCACTCTTCATCTGATACATACTACATAGTTTTTTTTTCAGAAAACAAAATATGGCAAACGAAAACAATCGTGTGGAGGGACTAGGCAGTTTCAAGAGGAAAATAACATCGTCTTACTATAACAGAGATGATTTTGTATGTTAAAACAAATGACCAGAGTATATTTTATATTTTTCATTTAATTTTTCAGTATTTTGTGATTTTGTTTATTAATTGTAAAATATTCTTGCTTTTAGATCTTTCCAGACAGTTGGAAGCACAGGCTGCCAAATATAAATGGGCTGGCATGCATAGTTTGTGAGGGTGGACATGATGATGTATATTTGATGCACTTCAAAGTTGGGAGACATGCAAGGCTGTGTAACGGTTGGAAGGCTATGCTTACTAAAAAAGGCTTCAGGATAGGTCATACACTTCGTTTTGATCACCTATGGCACGAGATGATCGATGGTGTTCCATCTGTTGTTTTTGGTGTTTCTCTCATAAACAATGATGCTGGTGAAGGAGATGATGATGATGATGATTTAAGCAGTGATGATGATGATGACGATGATGGTGGAGCATCAGCAGACAATCCAATTTTAATTGACTAATTTCTAGTACTTGTTTGTTGTTTTAGTTTATGCAGTACTGTTTGTTTTGTTATTACAATGTCTATTTTTAAATATGAACTTTAACCTAATTATGTTTTATATATTTGAATCTCTCATTATTAACTGAAAATAAGTAAAGTAGAAGCATCCTCATGGACAGAACTTCTGTCCATGAGGATTAGAAGCTCCATGTTTAAGTAAACATAGAACTTAAAACAACATGGAACAGAACTTCTATCATCATGGACAGAACTTCTGTCCATAAGGATTAGAAGCTCCTTGTTTAAGTAAACCTAGAACTTAAATCAACATGGAACAGAACTTCTATCATCATAGACTGAAGTTCTGTCCATGAGGATTTTAAGTTTCAAATTGAAATAACTCGATTAGAAGCTCTGTCTTTAAGTAAACACAACTCATCATGGACAGAACTCTTATTATCATGGACTGAAGTCTCTAGCCACTTGCATTTGATTATCTTTTTTCACAGAATTAAAAAAAAGACTATACTTGGAATATATGTAAATGTAAAAAATTAACAATAAACATTAATAACTGTTGTTACATATATATAGTCGCAGAACTTATAAAAAACTCTACACCATAGGAACTTCATACATATTCAGTTATGGAGATGGTGGTGGAAGAGCAGAATGATCAAAACGAACATGTGCTGCTATAGCTTCAATAGCCTGGGTGATGATTCGCACTTGTCGCCTTTGGACGTTGCGCATATGCAAAATATCATTTTGCTTTTCCTGTATTGCATTCTCCTGGTCCTGCATCTGCCGCTTTAGGACTGCAATCTCCCATTGTATATTATTTGGAATCCTTACTGGTACTGGTGCAAATCCTGGTGCTGGGGCAAACCCTGGTGCACCTGATTGTTCTGCTTGTGGTGGTTGATTCACACTACTTTCAGACATTCTTGCGCCTGAAGTTTAGAAATCTCAAAAATAGATAATCCTAAAATAATAAGATGATAAGAATTAACAGTCTGTTATGTATTTATAGAAAAAAACCAATAAAATTATAACAGTTGCAACTTGTAGTTCAAAAGGCACAATAAAATACTAACAGTTGCAACTTATAGTTCAAAAAGGCACAATAACATTTTAAAAGTTGCAACTTATAGTTCAAAGGTCACCAGTCCATAACAGGTAAAATAAATATTGAACAGTCACAATGAGGGTAATAAAGTTCAACCAATGATGATAGAAGTTCAGTGCATCAATGAAGATAAAACTTCTGTCTCTGAGGATAAAACTTCAGTCCCCCTGTAGATTGAAATTGAAGGCATATAAATAGAAGTCCAATCTATGTGTGGTAGAAATTCAGTCCATGTGGTTTGAACTTCCATCCTTGGAGACAGAAGTCCCAGTGGACTGAAAACACACACAGACACAGAGTTGATGTAAATTTCTGTCATAAGGATAAAACTTCAGTCCTCTGTGGACTTCAATCAATTGGAGACAGACATTCATCCATGGTGGACTGAACACACACATACACACAAACATACACACACAAACACATGGGGGGTATAAAAAAAGTTCACTCCATAATTGCATCACTACAACAAAAATGGCATTTACATAATTCTGTGCATAATAATCTGTTCATCTGTACATAATATCTGTTTCACCATACTTTACCAAAAAACTTTACAAAAAATATTACTAGGAATTCTTAAGATAAAAACAAAAATATTTACAACTGACACATGTCCTCATTATGTTGCCCATAATCATGCTCAACAAATTCGGGTGGAGTCTCAAATCCATCCCTAGCCTTTGCACGACCATGAGCCCAAAGCTGACAACCAAACCGCTCCCTGTAATGATGAATTTGACTTGGTTGAACCTTGTCAACACTTTTACCTCTGGTCAGCAGATCAGCATACCAAATTACAAAAGCGCCACAACTAGTCCTAAAAAATGAGGCACCAAAACAAAGAGTAAGACATAAAGTAGGCAGGGGGTTATAAGTTCAGTCAATTATATCAAATTTTGCACTAAAACTTGCACAAAAATGAAAAGACTTACCGATCTAGTTGATTCGGTGATAGTACCCAATGGGCTTTATAGGCAGCATTGAACTTGTCGTTTTTGAAAGAATCATGCAGAGACCCGAAGTTGACATACTTGAACAGATGTGGGAGCACAACAACATAAGCCTTGACGTGGTCGAATTTGTCTGCTGGTGGCTTCTTTCTTTTGACCATCGAATCATATACACGTATTTTCTTGTCGTGCAAATCAAAGACTGCCAAAAAGTAATGTGTCACCGTTTCACAAGGTTTTGCTTGCAATCGGCACGGAAAATAGAGTTTATCAACCCCACCCCAGGGAATTGAACACCTCCGTTCCAGGCCATGAAGGTAATCACACATATACTGTCCAATACCGTCAAGCCAGATTTCATCACCTGGTCTTTTACTTTGTCTTTGAATTCTGACTCATAAATAGAGCACATATAACTATCAAAAACAAGATCAGTAATTGACAGTGTATGAGGAAACTGGAACAAATGGTAGCATGCCCTCTTCCTAAGATAATACATAGCAACATCGATATGCTGCAAAAAAATGAACCTGTTTAGTCAATACACAGAATAACGAACACGGAACAAACCAAAGAACAGAAAATGCACTAACATTATCAGACAAAGGGTAGGCAACATCTACAAACTCCAAAAACCACTGCTTGTCTGGCTTCATTGTTTCCAGCTGATGTGGATTACTGTCGTAATCATTATCGCGTATATAACAAGCACGGTTGTTCCTAATTAAAAAGATACAAAATACAAAACACATATTACTTTTCCATCAGGAATGAACTTAAGAATATAACAGGCAATGAAGTTCAATCTTATAGGGGGACAGAACTTTGCACGTCCTTGTGGACAAAAAGTCCATGGCCTTTTGACTGAGGTTCAATTCTTACAGACAGAACTTACTCCATATGCACAGAAGTTCAATCCATAGGAGCAGAACTCATGGGATAAGAAGTTCAGTCCATAGGGGATTGACCTATAGGTTTCCAAATTCATCCACCATGCACTGAACTTATAAAACTACAGACAAGAAATCATAAAAAATACAAAATAGACTTACTGATCAAGTTCAATGCCATTTCTTTGAAATAGCAAAAAAGATTTAAACTCATCCAACACTGCTGGACTAATCTTCAAGTGGTGGAATGGACAAATACGTCTGTAATTAGCCTTCCAGTCAGTTGTCTTCTTTTTAGTCCTTGTGGTATTATATGGAGATAGCAACCACTGACTGGGCTTTCGGTCCCTTTTCCCCAGAAGACCTTGCTGCTCCGCCTGTTCTACCTTAGTACTTACAGGGGCTTGGTCACTTGCCTTGGCAATCTCCCTAACAATTAGAACAGGCCTCTCATGTTCCTGTGTCGTAACCTCTTCTTTGGGTGCTTTATCAATTGACTGACAGGCAAGAGCCTGCTGATCTTCAGTCATCTCCCCATCTCTTTCAACTTGGTTACTTCTATCAGCCTGTTGTTCTTTGTTCAGCTCATCTTTCTCCTGTTCCTGAGTCATTACTTCTTCTTTGCCCGCTATACCGACTGACTGTTGTTTGTCCACAAGACTTTCAAAAGTCTGTGGTTCAGTCAAATCAACTTCTGTTCTTGTTTGCTCAATAGCCTGTGGATTCTCCATAACAATCTTAAGAGGCATCTCCTGTTCCTGTGTCATAATCTCTTCTTTGGGTGCTTCATCAATTGACTGACAGCCAAGAGCCTGCTGATCTTCAGTCATCTCCCCATCTCTTTCAACTTGGTTACTTCTGTCAGCATTCTCCATAACGACATCAGCAGGCATCTCCTTTCCGTGCGAAATCACCTCTTCTTTTACTGTTTCGTTGACCGACTGCCCTTCTGGTTCTTCTCTTCCTGCTTGATAACTCACATCAACATTATACATTTCAACGTCATCGATCCTCTCCTGTTGCAGAATTATGCCTTGTTCTTTTCCAAGTTCAACCTGCTGCTGATTTTTCGACATATCTTGCTGAATTTCTTCAGCTCTTGGTGTATCTTCAGCATCACATGAACCCCCGCTAACACTTTCTTGAGTCGGTGGCAGTATATTAAAAGTAGGCATATCAGGATGTGAACTATTTTTCTTCAACTTCTTCCTTTTCCTTTCATAGGTTTTTGGTTGGATGGGTGCAGAAGTTGTACCTGATTTCTCCACAATCATATCCTGAGGGAGCGAGCGAGGTGTCGACAGATCAAGCTCTCCACTTATAAATTGCAATTGAATTTCCAGCACCTCCTTCTGGGCTGCAGTCAACTCACCAAACATGTCTAATTCACTATCAATTCGTTCATGAATTTGTCTAGGGGTTTCATTGACAAACGCACCTTGTAACGCTCCATGCAATTGTATAGCTGAATTTAGACCTGCACCACCACCGCTAACTTCTTTTCTGACATCTGAACAACTTTTTGATTTCCTAACTACACTGCCTTCACTGGAGTCTTGTCTGTCATCTGAAGGAGATTTTGATTTCCCAGATACAGCTCCATGACTGAAGTCTTTTCTTACATCTGGAGGAGACTTCCTCTTCCTTCCATTACTAGCATTGCCTCCACATGAATACAAGTTTAAGGAATTACGAACGCTACCAGATTGTTCCTTGCTCCTTCTTCCACTAACATCTTTCCTCCAACTTGCTTCCTTTTCCTCAAAATTCTTAGCAAACTTCTTCATAAAATCCAGAACACAATCAACCTTGTTATCTACACCACGAACCTTGTTTTCTACACCACAAATATACTTCCTTATGCGCCGTCGCTGACTACGCATCCTCTTCCGGAATTTTATATTCACCTTCTGCAAAAACAAAAAAAAAAATCTATAGAACTGATAAAAATATTCAATTAAAATAAAAACAGAAAAAGATGAATGCACATGATACTTGAAAACTCACTTTAACAATTGCATTAACTAAATCTTGATCAAGCTCTACAACATGTCGAGCATCCTGCCTATCATCACAAGCACCCTCGCCCGCGTGAATATCATCCTCAGTCTCAGCAACATCATCCTCACTCACATCATCATCATCCTCAGTCTCAGCACCACCATCCTCAGTTCCACCACCACCACCATCCTCAGTCTCAGAACCATCCTCAGTCTCAGCAATATCTTCACTCTCAGCACCAGCATCCTCAGTCTCAGTCTCAGCAATATCTTCACTCTCAGCACCACCATGATATCTCTGATCCCCACCAACCTCAAAATCATCAGACGTATCCTCACTATCTTCAACAACTTCTTTTCCTTTTAAAAGTTTACATGCAACAACAGGTACAACAGGACCTGGTTCTGTCACGTTCAATTCCACCGACCTTTTTTCTTCCTCGGACAGAACAATTGGAACCATTTTAAATTTGTCAAAACTCTATAAAAAAAAAACCATGAGAAATATAATAGCACCACAGTAAAATAAGAATAAAACTTTTATATCCAGAAATAAAAGGTTTGTCCTCATGGACTGAACTTCAATTGGTACTATTTTAGAAGTTCAGTCCATGAGGACAGATACATAGATGGAAGAGAAGTTCAGTACATAATGATAGAACTTCAGTAAGGCTGAGAAAGTTCAGTACATTAGGATAGAATTCAGTCCATGAGGGTAAAGAACTTAAGCAACCACACACACACACTGAGACACAGATATAGAAACTTACATTTACATTATGAAAATACTGATCAACCAAAGTGTTATACTGAAGATTTTTGAAACTAATAAACCTAACCATCCTTGGGAAGCCATGTTCATTATATGTACAAAAGTTAGAACGAAGTGTTGGAAACAAATCCAGAAACCAAGCGCATAACACAAGCGGGAATCCCAGCACATAGTAATTTACACCACTTTTAAGAGGTCTCATTGCAGAGTTAACTAGTGCTTCAAAACCCGCACTCCCCCAAGGATAAACTCTATAAAGATCCTCGTTGTCAATGATGTCCAAGTAATGCAGTTCAACCAAGCTTGTTTTTTTGTTAGAACACAAGATGATTGACTGAAAAATATAAAACTCTGCAATCTTCACTGCATCATCTTCATCAACCAGAGATGCCGGGGTCATTGATACTAAAAATTTACGAACGTCTGACACCTGAAGATTGGTTTTGCCACGAAAGTACTGCTTCAGAAGCCTCTGATTCATATTTATAGCAGGTCCATCAAAACAATTCCTCACAGTTTGCAGAAAACCTCAAACCAGTGTAAACATGATATTCTTCGGGACCAAAATGGATGAGATGACCAAAAATATTAAAACTTAATCTATTCGGATCACTGCTCACAATACGTGACAATAATAAACAATGCAGTAACCTCATAGAAGTTTTGTACGACTGCAACTTCAGAAAGCTTCCAAACACACCATCCGAAAGCTTCTTACGCTGTGCTTTACTGAAATTTGAAATGATATTATCCAAATTGTGCTCCCCTTGCCAATATGCATTCATGTTGAACCAGCGGTCAAATGCATACACTAGATTACCTTCCATTCCAGCATCCATATTGCAAAAAGCTAACAATAAAAAAAAACTATCAGTCACACATACAAAATAAACAAATGCAGGTTTGAGGATACACACAGACACACGCACGCACACAGAAGTTCATTCCTTGGAGACAGAAGTATAATAATAGTAGGCTTAGAGCACACACTGAGTCACACACATATGGGCGATAGGCTTCAGTCCACTAGAAATGAACATCTGTCCTATGTGGACTGAGCATACACACATACATAAGTTATTGGTGCTGCACCAGCTATAGGCAACTTGAATCAGGGTGCAATGTACACTAAGGTCAGAGGAAACCAGGGAAATCAAAACTTCAAGAGACAGGCAAAGAAATTCTACTGTGATTTCTGCAAACTGACTAAATGGCGGCTGGAAACTAAAGGCCTACCCTCAAGATTACAAGAAAAGAAAAAGTGGTCCTTCTGCCTATAATGTGCAATCAGAAAGTGAAGATATTCCTTCACATATTGGAAAGATAAGTCAAAACTGGAAGCTGCACTATTCAAACCGTATTCAATGAAGCGCACGCTTCATGTGCTGAAGCGTGAAGCAACTGAAGCATGAAGCGAGTGATTTAAGCGATGAAGCGAGCGCTTTAAGCGATGAAGCGACCGCTTTTACAAACACTGCTTTCTACCTAATGCAATGGTGACACATACTGTGTTTTTTGCTTTGAGATAGTGCTTGTGACACACACACAGAGACAGAAGTTCAGTCCATCACACACAGAGACAGAAGTTCAGTCCATCACACACAAACACACACAAACACAGACAAACACACACACACACTGAGTCAGACGCATTGGGAAGAGGGGGGGACTTCAGTCCACTAGGAATAAACTTCAATCACTGGAGACAGAAGTTCAATCCTAGTGGAACTTCAGTCCATCACACACAAACGTAAATTCAGTCAATCACACACACAAACACACACACACACACACACACGACGATCACAGAGACACACACACACATAACTTTACTACACACACACTAGAACTTGAATAAAAATTAACTACTAAATACGCAAAAAAACATACAAATTTAAACTTAAATAACGTTACTTAACTTAACAACAACATATTTCACAAAAAAATACAAAAAAAAAATACAAAAAAGTAGTATATGAAAAGAGAGAAATGTTATACCTGCGAAAATGCAAAGGTGAAGAGAGAAATGTAATTCAACGTACGTAATGCAACTAAAATTCAGTTCATTAACTATTCTACGTTTGAAGGTTATTTTGCATGAAGATTCAGTGAAGAAGAAAAAAGTTAAA
Organism: Petunia x hybrida; assembly: GCA_037355625.1. Lineage (NCBI taxonomy): Eukaryota > Viridiplantae > Streptophyta > Magnoliopsida > Solanales > Solanaceae > Petunia > Petunia x hybrida. The sequence goes on from JBBBVM010000168.1 coordinate 71,504, forward strand.
ATGCATGAATGAACGGTTAAAATGAAGAAGAAGGGTTTTAAAAACCCCTGTCAATTCAGAAAAGATGAGGGGGTAATTTGGACTTTTAAATATGCCCCGTTTAGTGTACTGCCACAAAAGTGGCCTCTAGTGTAAAGCCACTGAAAAAAATGGCCTCAAATTAAATACCAGTGTTAAGAGTGGCCTCTGGGCGAAATTTTTACAAAAAATTTGGGAAAAGTGCATGAGAGGCCAGTTTTGCCAGTGGTCTTTGGTTTGAGGCCACTTTTTTTTTACTGATTTTGCATGAGAGGCCACTTTTTGGAACTTCAATTCTTGTGGGTTGAACTTAACACAAGTTCAGCCCACAATTGTTGAAGTTCAACTTCAGCTCACCATAAGGGTTGAAGTTCAACTTCATCCCAGAAGGGTTGAAGTTTACGCATCTATGCCTAAAAGTTCAGTCTTTACGGATTGAAGTTGAACTTCATAACTTAGGTATGAAGTTCAACCCACAAGGTTTGAACTTCAGCCCACAAGATTGAAGTTCCAAAAAGTGGTCTCTCATGTAAAACTAATAAAAAAAGTGGCTTCAAACCAAATACCAGTGGCGAAAGTGGCCTGTGGGCTAAATTTTTACAAAAATTTTCACTGGGCGCCGTCCATAAGGAGTGGTTTGCAAAATTGCCCGCGTTAAGGGATGTTTTAGCAAAATACCCTTATTTATCCCAGAGCATAGATTTCAAGGCAAAAATTTGTAAATATTAGCACGGGGCCAAGATTTCAAGAGCTAGTGTTGTTTTGCCAATACTTCAAGTTACATGGTGAGAATGCAGGAAGAGACTAGAAGGGGTAAGACTTACGATCAAGTGGGGCAAGTGTTGCATTTTGGCAACACTTAACCTTCAAGTGTTGGCAAATAGAAAGGGGTAAAAGGCAAGTCTTGGCCTTTTGCCAAGACTTACGACTAAGTGCTGGCAAGTATTACCTTTTTCCAACACTTGAAGGATAAGTGTTGAAAAGTAGAGAGGGGTTAAAGGCAAGTCTTGGCTCCGACCCAAAAGTTTGATAGGGGCGTTTCCACCCAGATTTTTTTCGCATTATATTCAATTGTTGTCATGTCTTAGAAATTCCCAGTTAGACACTGTGGTGTAGATGTGATTTTGATGTCAGTCTTTCAGTGTGGGGAAGCCGGGAAGGGATCAAAATTGATTTCTTTCTACTTTTCAGGTAGATCCTCAGCAACCTGAAAATGAGCAAATTAAAAAGCTCAAGATTCTCAAGGTTGTGGTGGAAAATTTTTTGCTCTTTTTGCTGCTTAACAAGCAAGATATCCAACTTTCTCATAAGGAGAAACTGCTCGAAGTTGAGAAGGGCATAGATTTTGTTCTTGGTTCCAATAGAGGCAAGCCTTATTTGTCTCTGATGCAAGGGCAATATCCTCAAGCTCCCCTGCAGCTTCAACAACCACAATCACTTGATGGTCCAACCCATCCTCCGATGTGACCGAGGGTACAGGGTTTCATGGAAGCTATGCAGTAGAATAATCTGACCAACTTGCAACATAATTCCTTTTCTTGTGTATCAACAACTTCCAACTCTCAGCAACACATGATAAATACCGTAAAACCTGGTTCCAGTGCGGATTTGGCACATGTTAATTCATTGAATTCACTGCAGCAGGTGGGTACTTGCTCTTTACGACTGAATCTTGTACAGTCAAACCTTGGTTCCTTACAACCAAACTCAAATGTCCTACAACAACCACTTTCTAAGCAGCATGAGCATCAAATGCTCCAGAACCGGCTGTTAAGACATCAGTACCAACAGCGACACATGGAGCAGCAAGCAAAATTACTACAGACCGCACAATTGCCAGCCAATCAGATGTCGCAGCTTCACTAGATTCATGATGCTAATGGCCTAAAGATTGGGCAGAAAATGGGTATAAAAACAGGGATTTTACAGCAACAACAGTCAGTTGGCCAGCATGTCGGATCTCATCATCCACATATAAAGTTAGGGAACTCTTCACCTCAAGTCCATCAAGCACTATCTCCTCAGGTTTCCCAATCTTCAAATTCACTATTTGCCATCCCATCTCCTTCAACATCCTGGGCTCCATCTCTATTGCCAGGGGATTCTGAACAAGTTAGTACTGGCATTGCATCACATACTGGGGCTGGAAATATAACACATCAGTAAGCTATTGTTGCTTGTGCACCTGTTCAATCCCTTACAGTTGGTACACATGCCAATGCTGAAGCTGTTGTTTCTGGCAAGTCAAGTGTTGAACAACCGTTGGAACGCTTGCTGAAAGTGGTTTGTATAACACCATTTTCTCAGTTATATTTTCTGGAATCATAGTATATCTTTATTTACAACTTTCCTTTGATTTGACGCTATTATATTCAGGTCAAAAATATGTCAACAAAAGCATTGAATTCGTCAGTTAGTGACATCAATTCGGTTGCCAGTATGATTGATAAAATAACAGGATCTGCACCAGAAGGTGGTTCAAGAGTAGCTGTTGGCGAAGATCTGGCTGCCATGACCAAACATCATCTCGAAGCGGGAAGTTACTCTACTTAGGATGGATATACAGGAACAAAGAAACTGAAACGATATATATCTTCCAATGTTGTTTCATCAAGCGGCAGTGGAAATGATAGTTTCTGGCAGTTGAATGGGTCTGAAGCATCTGAGTCAGAAGGAACAACAACTCCCTGTGTCAAAATACCTAGACTTGAGGTAATCTTTCTGCTGCCTTTCTCTTTACATCTAAATATGAAATGAGTTATGGTAAGATTATTATGGTTCTTAATAGAAAGATGAGATTCATTAGGGTGCACTTTAGCCTTTGCAAAAAGAGACTAGAATTAAACAGATGTAATATAGTGGAATATCTGTTGAAGTCTTGGCTGAAACTGAAATTTCCGACCAAGTGTTGACAAGTATTGTCTTTTCCCAACACTTGAAGAGATAATTGTTGAAAAGCAGAGAGGGGATAAAGGCAAGTCTTGCCCCGACCCAAAAGTTTGTCAGGGGCGTTTCCGTCCAGTTTTTTTTATTAAACTTAATAGGGACATTTTTTCAAAACCAAAAAGGCAAACAATTGCTTATGGTGTCATATGTCTGCAAATCGACCTACTTGACCCCATAGTCAGTTTGCACAGCATTAAATTAGAAAAGTCAGTGTTTGAATTTCTTTTAAAAAGTAGTCACATTTAAAACAGAAATATTCAAAAAAAAAATTATGGGATTTTGAACTTATATTTTCAAATTTCAAGAAAATTTCACGAGGAATGCCAAACATGAACTCCCAGCAAATTTTCTTAGGACTTTGAAAAGATTAGTTCAAAAGTCTCAGAAAAATTTCCTGGAATTTTGTTCAAAGATCCAGAAAAAATTTTTGGGACTACAAATATGAAGCTCCAAGAAAATTCCCTGGAGTTTAGTTCAAAAATTTTAGAATTCTTTTTAGTGGCTAGTCTTAAAAAAATGTGTGTTTAAAATATATCTAGTTTTTTTTTTTTTTAAAAGTTTGTAATTATTGATTGTTTTTCTTTAAGTAGTTTAAAAACATGCTAGTCATCAAAATTACCTGAAAAATTTTGTTTTACAACTAAAAGTAGATCATTCGATAAATCCTCTCTGATCGATAATGACTAAATAGTAAAACCTTATGAATTTTCTGACAGAATTAAACAAAAATGACCATGGTGTTGAATTCTTCTCAACCTTGAGCGATTTTTTCAGGGTCTTGAAAAAATAGCCAGATATTACAATATGTTTGGAGTCCAACAGAATGGCACCTGATTCGAATCATCAATGATATGCTAACTTCAACCACACTGTTGTTGTCGTCTTCCCCTTCTTCAACTTTGTCGTTGTCTTCTTTTTTCAATTCCGCCGTCGTCTACCTCTTCTTCAATTCTACTGTCGTCTTCCGCCTGTCCTAGCCTTCTTCCTCCATCGACTGCTTCGCACGGTGGATATGTCGTTTGGGGATCTGATGGCTATGTTGTTTGTATATAGGAGAAGATAAATTTCAAAGCTAATAAATGCAACTTAATTGAATTTATGGAAAGTAATGACGACTTGGCATCATTTATATATAAAATGTATAGAGTATTTGGCTTTGTATATGAATAAATACTACAAGATTGGTTTTATGTTATTCATTTTTCTTTGAATTTTTGTATATGACCGAAATAATGACGATTTGACTTCATTTGTTTAAAAAATATTCATTGTATTTGATTCCCACTATGAATAATTATTCTGATTGGCCTTATGTGTTTGTTTTCCTTTGATTTTTGAATCTGAGTGAAGTGCTGACGATATAGTCTTATTTATTTGTAAATATAAAGAGTATTTTTGTTCACTTATAAATAAATGCGAACGAATTGTCCTGATTTTATTTTTTCGTATGTGTTTTTGTGGATAAATGAGTGAGGACTACTTGGCCTCATTTATTTGCAAAATAAACAGAACATTTTACTTATCGTATGAATAAATACGACTTAATTGTCGTTATTTCTAAATATAAGCACTTGAAGTTATTTTTTAAGTGAGACCAATTTAACCTCATTTTACGGACATAACTTTTGGTACAATATATACATAAATACAGACGAATTAACCTAATTTTTTTACTTTGTATGGAGTAGTGATATTTTTATAACTGCGGTTTCATTAAATGTAAAAGGTGAGTTGGTATTTTTGAAATTATGACTTCATTAAATATAAAAGGTGTGGTGACACTTTTGTGAGTACGGATTCATTAAGATGCGGTTGCAATTTTGTAATTACGAAAAATACTCAATTTTTAAAGACTATTTTTAAAGTGCTCAATCTCTCAAGACCATGCTCTTGTTTGAGATTTTTACACATATATATAAAAATACACCCCTAATTACACAAAAATAGCAATATTTTTAAAATTACCAAACATAACAATACTTTTTTATCACATTTCTTCAATAATCATCACATTTCATTTTGGATAACTACACTTACACCCCACTCTCCAAAAAACCCTAAAACACTTTCTCCCACTTCCTCCCCAAACAAACAGCCGCCACCCCCACCCCCTACCACCTCCACCGCCATCACCCCTGATCCTCCATTCAACCCTTTCTCCCTCTCTTACAACAAACAGAATATCCGTCTTCTTCAATCCTCTTAACCCATCTCCGGCTAGTTTGCCGGAAAATCTAACCAAGGGCACGCTCCGTCGGATCTTCTCTTCGTACAGGAGCTGGTATGGGCCTTCTTTTCTCCTTATTTTCTGTTTCTTTCTCCTCGTGTGAGCATGGAGTCACCGGCGTTTCTGTTACTTCCGGTGGCTATGGTTTTTCCCGATCTGCGATGGAATGAAGGAATGAGATGGGTAACGATGGAACCTCCGGCTAAATGGCGGTGTAGCTTCAATAGTGACAGTGATGCTTCAAGGATTCTTATTTTTGGAATGGATTGGGATGAATGCAATACTGATATTTGTACTGGGAGCACAAGGCATCTTTGTTGGTTTCATTTGTGTATAGTGACAGTATGATACAGTCTGAAACCGTTTCTGTTTCTTTAGATTTGTTTCATTTTTGTTCCGTTTCTGTTTCTTCAGAATTGTTCTCTTTTCTGTTTCTGTTTCTATTTGTACAGATTAATAAATTTGAACTCTTATTTTCTATTGCTCACGACTGATGGCGTTGAAACAATATGATACAGTTTGAAACATCATTGAAACATTGAAACAATTGTTGCAACAGTTTGATACATCTGAAACGATGTTGAAACAGTATGATACTGTCTGAAACGACATTGAAACAATCTGAAATAACTGTTGAAACAGTCTGATACGGTCTAAAACGGGAGTTGATACAGTGTAAAACAGTATGATATAGTCTGAAACGGGACTTGATACAGTTTAAAACAGTCTAAAACGAAGTTGATACAGTCTGAAACGAGACTTGATACAGTTTAAAACAGTCTGATACAGTCTGAAACAACATTGAAACACTATGATACGGTCTGAAACAGTCTGATACAGTCTGAAACGGGAGTTGATACAGTTTAAAATAGGCTGATACAATCTGAAACGGGAGTTGATACAATTTAAAACAGTTAGATACAATGCTGAAATGAACCGAAACGGTGCAGAAACAGTTTGATACGGTGCAGAAACAGTTTGATACGGTGCAGATACAGTTTGATACGGTGCAGAAATAGTGAGATTCAACGAGATACATTGAGGATGGATGAGGAAAAGTGAAATTGGAGAAAATGAGAGGAGTAAAAGTGAAATTGGGGGAAATGGTGGGAGGAAAAGTGAAATAGGGGGAAATGGGAGGAGCAAAAGTGATAGTGGGGGAAATAGAAGGAAAAATGTAAGAGTTTGGTATGTTATGGGAAAATATTGCTATATTTTTGCTATGTTTGTAATTATCTTGTGTTTTCCTATATATAGGGTAATTTTACTAAAATGTTGCTATGTTTGGTAATTAAGCTCTAAAAATTGTACTTTTATGTAAAAAATCCCTCTTGTTTATCTTTTTGTGTAAAGGGAGATTTACACAAATATACAACCCTAACACCATATTTACAAAAAATAACAATACTTTATAACTTTACACAATATAACAATAGTTTTTTCACATTCCATATACAAATTTCAACAAAACCTACAATTTATGGTTTCATCTCCTTCTTCCTTGCTTTCTCCCACCCAACACCCACCCAACACTGCCTGGAGGTGTTGCCACCACTCACCTGCGCCGGCCAGCCACCGCTGACCACCGGAAAGCCGCCGCAGGCGCCGCTGCTACCACCGGAAACTTTTTTTTTTTTTTAGATCTACAAGATGTAACATTCAAAAATACAAATATATACATTCCAAAACTTTAAAAATTTACTGTTTTAAAACTATACACAACCAAATATACACAAACATACAAAAGATATACACTGCACATACACAAAAATACAAAAAAATACAAAATACAAATAACTATCCATTCTACACAAACATACAACACATACACATATATACAAACACATACACATACAAAAAGGGGTGAATATAGACATTTATATACAATATACAAAAATATACAAAGATAAATACGAATTTATATACAAAATACAAATATATACATAAACATATATATATATATACACATACAAAAAGGAAAAAAGAAAAAAGAAGAAGAAAGGGAGCAGATCGGGAAAAACTCACCGGAAAAAACACCAAAAACACACGTATCGGAGCTGCTTGCCACCACAGTGCAGCAGCGCCGCAACAGAGACGGGGGCAGCAGATCCGGCGAGGAACAGCGAGAGAGGGGAAGGGGGAGGGGCGGCGATGGGTGGGGGATGGTGGAGGAGGGGCGGCGATGGGTGGGGAATGGTGGAGGAGGAAGAGAAGGAGAGAGAAGAGAGGAAATTAGGGTTTAATGTTTGGGAGAGGGGACATGATAAAATTGTTATGTGGGGTAATTAGGGAAAAGTATCGTTATGTATTGTAAATATTCAAAAAGTATCGTTATGTTTTGTAATTAAGTTATTAGGGTAGTTATATGGTGTAAATTTTCCTTGTGTAAATCAACCAAAACATAGAGTAGTCCTACTCCCCGCCATATTTAGGTGCTAGCTATTTTTGTAAAAGTTTTTCAAATCATAGCCACCAACTTGAGATCTTAGGACATAAAGTTGAGTCCAACCTTTGTTTAACTTCATATCAAAGTTTGCTCAGTTTCGGATTTGGCAAAAGTTTGAAGTAGAGTCCCACTTCAATCCCTGATTGAAGTTAAGACCAATTTCAACTAGGTAAAATCAAACTTGAACTTTTGACCACGGATCTAAAGTTCGCCTCAACTTCAAAGACCGTAGGATCGGAAATAATGCCTTAATTTGCGAGTCTCGAGTCTTAAATTAGTCTTCCCTGGGATAGATTTTTACAAAATGACCGGGCGTGCAATAACAACAACTACATACTCAGTGATATCTTCTGAGGAAGGTGAGATGTACGCAGACCTTAATCCACCAAGGTGGAGAGACTGTTTCTGATAGACCCTCGGCTAAAAGAATATTTTTGAAAACATATTTAAAAAAAAAATGAAAATACCATGGTAAGGAAAATACTGGCAAAAAGGATATCCAAGAATAAACAGAACACACCAAAAGTACTAAAAACGAGAAATTATATAGAAACAACATATATAGAAGTAATACTATTGTTATATGGCAAAAATCACTCGGCTACTAACTAACCATCTATCCTAATCCTCGACATCCAATTTTTCCTATCTAGGGTCATTTGCTCGGTAATCTGAAGGTGCGGCATATCATGCCTAATCATCTTGCTCCAATTTTTTTGTCCACCTTTACCTCAGCGTACACCTAGCACACCCAATCTCTCGTACCTCCTCATCGAAGCATATGTGCTTATCTTTTCACATGCCCGAACCATCAGACCCTCGCTTCTTGCATCTTATCCACCTTTAAGGCAACTCCCACCTTGTCACGAATGACCTCATTCATGATCTTATTTATCTTAGTATGCCCACACATTCACCTTAATAATTTCATCTCAGCTATGCTCTCATATTCTGAATATGTGTGTTTTTGTAAAGTTGTTGAAAAGTAGCCGGGCCTTCTAACCATATAGGCTATTTATATTCCTCATATTCTTAATAAAATGCCAACAGAGTATGCCAACAAAGTATGCTAGCGCATTTTTATAATGGATAGTAAGTTCAAAAATCTTAGGGTGACTTGGAAATCATTTTTTTCCGTTCTTTTATTACAGAAAGGACCATAGAAATTGAATACACCATCTATTGTACAGGAAAAGTGAAAAATATGCGTCATCTATTTTAAGTTAGATCTTGGATCCCTCCAATTTATTCTTAAAATTACAACAATAACAATGCATCCAATAATTATTTCAGAAATAAAGTTAAGAGGAGTAAGATTTATACAAACCTTATCGCTATCTTGAAAAAGATAGAGAGCTTGTCTTCAATAGACACCCAACTCAACTATAACATTCTAATTTACTCTTAAAAGTTATGGAAAAATAATCTAAATTTTCAAGTTTCGAAAGACTTATCTTAAGATACGGAAAATTTCATCATAAGTATTGACACGTTCATAAATGCTGTTTTTGGAGGGATCTTCAGAGATAATTAGGATACTTAGAAAGATAAAGCCTGCATCCCGTCTAACAACTGAATTGTGGAGCATACAAAAAAAAGGTTAAAGATTGTAATACAAATTGATTATGAAGCACTTGAAGTTGAATCAGATTGCCTAAATGTGATCAAACTTATCAATGAAGACGACATCTGATATCACCTACTTAGACCGATTATTGAAGATTGTAGATATCTATTTCAAGTTAACAAGGCAACACTTAGACATATTTGTAGGGAGACAGATTAGTGCGCTGATTATCTCGCAAATGAAGGACTTCACCATAAAGAAGCTTTTGATATTGTGGAGTAACACATTCAAAGGCATGATGTTTCTTCTCTTAGCAGACTTAAGCCAATTAGCTTGTGAAAGTATTTAGTGTCACGACCCTTTTTTCAACTTAAAAAGAAAAACTAATAAGTTTTAAAAGGTCTGTGACGGTGTTGATAGGTACACGAATTATTAAGAGATTTTCAGAGTCGCCACTTGACAAGTTAAAGGTGTGCCAAGTCACCAAAGTGGTGTACCTAGAACACCTTTGACTCGTAAATGGTCTGCGTCAGAGTTCTGGGTAAGGATCTCGGTTGACTCTCGGGAAGGTGTTAGGCACCCTCGAGTCCTGTGCCGAGCACAGTTGCTTTATTGACGCATTCCGACTCTTGAAATCGTTTGTCGTATTTTGCCTTGGGTTTGTCACATTTATTGATGAACTTCGAAGTGAAAAACTAACTATCTAGTTAAATTAAGTTTACAACATTTGTTCCACTTCCTGACTTGCTTAAAAAAAGGATTAGCGCTTTGTTACGAAAGGAAAAAGATGTGATATGTACACAATTATTTATTAATCTAGACATTATATACTGATGCGTGAAGAAAGAAAAGAAAAAAAAAAACTGCTTCTATAAAGAATGAAGTAAATAGTTCCCTTTTGTATCTTTATCAAACGAAATGACCTATTTTCTTTAATTAGAAATCATAGAGTTAACTTAAAACCAACTTAAAACTAGAATTGATTGGCAAATCTTGTTTATTAAATTATCAGTCAGTTTTGCACGTTGGGTCTGGTTTAAAAGTTTGCAATTTCATATCCTAGCCTTTTTTTTTTAAATAAGTTCAGAATTAACTACAAGTTGCCTCATCACATATACTTTGTCTTCACTTCAGAAGCAACCTTGAAATAAGCCCAAAATTACAATTTTTCATTTGTAAAGAAAATAATGAAGCCCAGCACTTGGTTACAACCCAAATGATGAAAGACTTGCTCTTTTCATTTTGTTTGTTATCCACACAGCAGAAAGAAAAATGTAAGACAAATCGTTCATACACACATGGCAAATGAAAAGCTAGGCTACTGCCAACGGAAAAGAAAAGGTTATTTTGTACATATTTTTTCAAAATTTAAATCGTGACTAAAATACACAAAATCATGATCTGAAACACATATGACACCATCAAAGAATATTCCTACAACTACAAGGTTCAAAGGAATACTCGAGGAATACCTGTAATGTGTAATTCCTAGCAAGACCCAACAATGCCACACCAAAACAGGACAGCAACAGCGACTTACAACAATCCCGTTAATCCTCAACTTAAACTAAAAATCAAGACTAAACTTCAAAACTCTTTTTTTTTTTTTTTTTTTAATCTTTCTTGCTAATAAATTTTTTGGAGTAGTTATTGTTCTAAAATTTCAGTTCTTTTTTTTTTTTTTTTTTTGTATTTTTTTGGGAGAGTAGTTGGTATGTAGGAGAGTAGATTGGTGTCCTTAAAATAGAGGAGGAAAGGTCCTATTAATAGAAGAGAGAATTGGGGGGAAAAATGGGGTAAAAATTGGGGTGAAAGTGATGGAAAGGAGGGGGAAATGGGCTGGCCTTTGTGAAGACCAAGGCATTAATGCAAAATTACCCTTTTCATGTCTAAACTACACCAACCCCTAAAGCAAAAGCAAAACAATGCTATTTTGGTTATTTATTTTGTCCCACTATTTGACTCTCTTGATTCCTTTTCTTTTCTTCAAATTTTCAAGTTATCATATTTCAAATTAAAGTCAAAAACTAAATCCCAACAATCATCCTAAAACTCATATAGTTAGTCTGAGTTTTCACTTAAACCAACTGACGGATAAGTCTAGCCAATTTATTTCCTAAAACACGGTACCACAAGAAATATGCAATTTCCACTCCTTAACAGTGAGTAAATAAGCATTTTAGACAATGAACAAACACAAACAATATACATCCTTAAAGGAAACAATGGTAGTAAATATGCAATTCTATTTCCAACTAAGAAAGACACAAAATACAGATCATTCTTAACTTGGGATGATTCGAGCACCATCATACTTAAATAAAGCTTAGCCAATAGATGAAGGGAAATGACATAAATCATAACTAATTGCATGAACTGGACATGTGACATATACTAATAAACTAAGCCTAAACATATTTGTATATATATATATTTTTTCTTTTCTATCATTTATCACCTGGATTAATGAAAATCATGGACAAACAAGAAAATTAAGAAAGGAAGCTGATTTCCTCTAAACAACGCCAACAAGTTGCCTTACCTCCATAGCATCACCATTGGAATATCATCATAGCCATTACTCATTACGTCTCCAATGAATCAACCAACACACACAACTTTCACACCACCACGGAACATCTCACCACCACACCCTCATCTCCTGATACTACTACATCATACCCTTACTGCCTCCACATAACAAACTCAAAGAAATCAAGGCATGGAACGGACAGTGAGAAGAAAGGAAAAGTATTAGGGGTTATCAAGCGAAAACACCTTTAGAAATGTGAAGATGAGATAAAGAGGAGTCCATTAATGCGTGATTTGACCGGAGAAAATGGGGTCTTCACCGGAGTTGAAGTTTGTCCACTACTTTTAAAAGCCCGATCTACGTTGATTGAGAGTCTTTATGGGAAATCCATGGCCAGAAATGGAAAGTGGATGAGAAGAGGTTTCCAACTGTATATTCTGTGTATTTTACGGTGCCGGCCGGTGGTGGCGCACGGTGGCAGGCCGGCGGACTTGTGGTGGAAAGAAGGTGGTTCGGTGGTGGAGGTGGCGTTTCCGGTGAGCTGGAGAAATTTGGGCAGAGTTTGTTTAGTCCATTAGAACTAAAGGGTGTAATATTTGGCCGGAACGGCGTGGGTGACGCCGTCGACAGTGGCGGAGCACGGTGGAGGCGGAGAAATCGCCTGACCTCTGTGTTTTTGTGAATTGGGAACAAATGAGTGGGGTTAGGGGAATTGACAATGGAAGTGGGCCGGGTCAAAAATTGTGGGTTGGGCTTTTCAAATGGGCTAGATTGAATTTATAAATAACTATTTAAAGACAAATTATTTTAAAATATGCATAATTCTCATGAATTTAAATCACACAAATTATCACAATCAAAATATGAGGTCACAACTAAACACATAACAAGTATTTTAGTTAATTTTCATTTTTTCATTTAATGACAAAATTTAGCTAAAAATAAAAGGCTAAAATTCTAGGAAAATTCGGCGAAAATCCTAAAATATCAGCTCGCCTAATTTGAGCTATTTCAAGCTATTTTTGAATTGTCGTGCCAAAATTAGGTGATTACAGCTGCCCCTCTTTGTTCGAGAACATCGAAGAGTTTTCGGACAAAGATATAATCACAACTAATTTTGGCTTTTTGGTTCTAGCCAAGCACAAGCAAAATGTGACCGTACCCCGACTTTGGTCCTAACCAAGCACAAGGCTACCTACATATCCCCGGACTAAGGAATCAGGTCAGTGTAGTTCCTCACATGCGATATCTGGGACTACCGCATTTAAACAGACACCGGACTCTTCTAGACTAACACTAAGCACTCTAGACATACACAGACTAACTCTAGACACTTTCAGAACTAACTGGGACTGACTCGACGCTCCTAGACTTACCAGGACTGACACAAGACCCTTTGACACACTAGAGTTGTTGCTGCTGGTCACTGTCGCTGGTTGCTGGCTGGTGATCACTGCTTTACAAAGGAAAAAATGAAAATACAACATTTGAAATGTAAAATTACAATTCCTAAGCTAACTTCTTCATGCTTCCCAAGCTGATAAACTGGTCCGAAGCTCCCACTACCAAAGTAGTCTTGAAAACTTAAAATTGCCGCTTTGACGGGCTTTGACTTGAAAATTGAAATTGCCGCTCGGGCGGGCTTTGACTTGAAAGTAAAATTGCCGTTTTGACGGGCTTTGACTTGAAAGTTGAAATTGCCGCTTTGACGGGCTTTGAAATTGCCGCTTTGACGGGCTTGACTTGACAATTGAAATTGCCGCTTTGACGGGCTTTGACTTGAATGAAATTGCCGTTTTGACGGGCTTTGACTTGAAAGTTGAGATTGCCGCTCGGGCGGGCTTTGACTTGAATGAAACTGCCGCTTTGGCGGGCTTTGAATTGAAATATTGAAATTGCCGCTTTGACGGGCTTTGACTTTAATGCTGAAATTGCCGCTTTGACGGGCTTTGTCTTGAAAGTTGAAATTGCCGCTTTAACGGACTTTGACTTGAAAGATAAAACTGGAACCACCACTCTGGTGGGCCTTGGTCATGTTGAATTGAAAACCATCACTCTGATGGGTCTTGCTTTATCAGAAAATTAAAAACCATCACTCTGATGGGTCTTGCTCTTGTTGGAATTTAAAACCATCACTCTGATGGGTCTGGCTTCTTCTGAAAATTGAAAACCATCACTCTGATGGGTTCTGCTTCTTCTGAAAATTGAAAATCATCACTCTGATGGGTCTTGCTTCTGCTGAAAATTGAAAACCATCACTCTGATGGGTCTTGCTTCTTCTTAAAAATGAAAACCATCATTCTGATGGATCTTGCTCTTGCTGAGTTGAAAACCATCATTCTGATGGATCTTGCTCTTGCTGAGTTGAAAACCATCACTCTGATGGATCTTGCTCTTGCTGAGTTGAAAACCATCACTCTGATGGGTCTTGTTCTTGCTGAAAATTAAAATCATCTCTCTGATGGGTCTTGTTCTTGCTGAATTGAAAATCATCACTCTGATGGGTCTTGCCACTTTACATAAACGGATACCCTCGTTCTTCATGTGGGCGCCTGGACTTTCTCTAAACTACTCCCTCATTCTCCAGGTGGGTGCCTCGACTTTCTAAACTACTCCCTCATTCTCCAGGTGGGTGCCTCGACTTCTCTAAACTACTCCCTCATTCTCCAGGTGGGTGCCTCGACTTTCCAAATTACTCTCTCATTCTCCAGGTGGGTGCCTCGACTATCTCTAAACTACTCCCTCATTCTCCAGGTGGGTGCCTCGACTTTCTCTAAACTACTCCCTCATTCTCCAGGTGGGTGCCTCAATTTTCTAAACTACTCCCTCATTCTCCAGGTGGGTGCCTCGACTTCTCTAAACTACTCCCTCATTCTCCAGGTGGGTGCCTCGACTTTCCAAATTACTCCCTCATTCTCCAGGTGGGTGCCTCGACTTCCTCTAAACTACTCCCTCATTCTCCAGGTGGGTGCCTCGATTTTCTAAACTACTCCCTCATTCTCCAGGTGGGTGCCTCGACTTCTCTAAAACTACTCCCTCATTCTCCAGGTGGGTGCCTCGACTTCTCTAAAACTGCTCCCTCATTCTTCACAAGCTGATGAACTGGTCTGAAGCTCCAACTAATCCAGTGGATCTTTGAAACTTGAAATTGCCGCTTTGACGGACTTTGACTTGAAAAATTGAAATTACCGCTCGGGCGGGCTTTGAAAAACTTGTAATTGCTGCTGGGGCAGGCTTTGATTTGAAACTTAACTGCATCTTGAAATCTGCATGTCCTTTGATGATCTCCTTCATGGTACACTCCTTGGTGTGGCATACTTTGTGCCGATGTGGAACATTGGGCTCCAATTATCAAGGTTGGTCCTGACTTGCTCTAGTACAACTATGAAATTATAACAAGTTTTGCAAAACTTTCTTTGCTCGTTTGATGTTGGAGAAACTGAAACGAGCTGAAGTAAGACAAAATGATGGAAACGACAAAGCTTCCAACCAAAAGATGAAAAAATGATGACGTCCCTTACGGGAGAGGTAAAGGACTGAAGAGATGACGATCTTTTTAACATGACATGTATTTTGGAATCAACTCTTAATCCGCTCACATAGTCCATCCATGACTGTGTACCCAGCTTTCCCAATCTCGTTTGATGGCAAATCTAACGACCCTCATTCGACTAGCAGTGCCCTTTCGGGTTTTCACCGACTAGCCTCTCTCTTTGTTCTTTTAACTCACCGTTGTCTTGCAGCGCCCTTTCAGGTTTTCACTGACAAGACTTCACTTTTTTTTCTCTTTTTTTTTTTCTTTTCATTTGTCATTTTTCGCTCTTTCCCAATCGACCTCCGATCATTCCTTGCTGCTCGACCCCGTCTTTCTTTTCTTTCTTCAATTTTGGCCTTTATCTTGATTCCCCGGAGAATTTCTCCTTTAATGACCTTGGTGCTCCCAACTCCTAATGAGATTGTCGGCTTAAGAATGCGACTTTACAGCGTGGATCTTATCCCTTGATACCCTACTCGGCTTAACATTCTCAATGATCGGTCAGAAGGGTCTTTATTTGGACTGTAATATCGGATCTGGTTAGGCTATGAAAAGAAGGATACAACACAAAAACTCAAAACATCTCATGAGACGACTAGAATGAGCATTACAAGATTTGAAATCACCGCTTTTGAAAAATGAAACAAACATTTCCCCTGTTTAGGCAAATTGTGGATTTTTTTTTTCTTTCTTTTCTTTTTCTTTGATTTTTCTTTTCTTTCTTTGTTTTGAAGATTGGTATGAAAGCATCTCATGAAACGACTTGGTAAAATATTACAACCTTTGGAATCATTTCTTTTAAAATAATAACTAACTGAGACCCCAATTTATTGAAAAACCGATGAATTATTTTTTTGAATTTTCTGATATGAAAACATAGGGGATATTGAGACTTTCCCCCGAGATGAAAACAAAGAAAGCAAAAGGAATTGACTTTCTCCCTTTCTTTTTCTTTTTTTTTTCTTTCAATAAACTAAACTTCTGCCCCAGTTTAGGATAAACTGGGGCGCTTTGAGTTTCTTCCTCGGTTCCGAGACAGATTTCTCATGAAACATATGAATAGATGATACAAAACATAGAAGTTTGTTTTTATTTTATTTTAAAAACAAACTTCTGCCCCAGTTTAGCATACATTGGGGATTTGAATTTCTTTTGACATTGGCCGCAAACTTGGAGGCAAGCTTTTGCGTCAACAAGGAATAGGGGAAAAATGAACTTTCCCCTATTATGACCGCACCCGAATGGTTGCCTACGTATCCTTTTGAGAGGAATCAGGTCAGACGTAGCTCTACCACTGAGGTAGATTTTGTTGTTGTATTCTGTTTTTTTCTTTTCCTCTTTTTTTTTTTTTTCTTTTCTTCAGTCATATCAAATTGATTCCAAGGGAGGGTAGGCCAAAGAAAATACAGAACAAGGCTAAAAAGGACTGTCAAAAGGACATAGTGTTTGGGTAGAAAAAATGAAAGCCGTTCGTCATCCCGACCAGAGAATGCCTCGCACAAATAACGATTCAAAGAATTGATCTAGACTTATCCACGCACGTCATCGACTTCTGCTTCATTGATGGTTCTCAAAACTGGTATTTCAACTTCGGTCGAAGCGACCGTGCACGATCTTGAACTTCTTACCGATATCCCTTATCGGATAACTACAGATTAATTCCCAACTTATTTCGCTCCCTCCATTGTCCCTCGTTACTACTCAGATAGCTCACAATGTCAGACCACGTGTTTAGATCAAGACGTAAATTCCGCACGCATGTCATGTTATTAAGGCCGACAAAACATAAGACAGAATATTAAGAAAACAAGACCGAGAAAGAGAATAAGAGAAATAATGTCGAGACGAGAGAAAGATCTCGCTTTTCATTGAATTAAAGATAGAAGGGTTTGAACATCACAATAAGCAAAGTAATGCACTTGGATTACAACCCTTAAATAACCAAGTACACAGAAAGATTAGCAAAACAAGCTACAACATTTCACAGTCACTCAATTGCAAGTCAGGGCTAGTTTTCCTGTGTTAGGAATTGTTGAGCCCTTCACCAGAATGTACCATGCTGATACCAAAGAAATTCCCTGAATCTGGCAACATCTTCTGCTTTTCCTCATTTTCTCCAACTTCCATTGGGGTAGACTTCACTTCTTCGGGACTGATGAATGACCGGGTAAGATATGGAATCGGCTTCTCGAGAGACATGTTCATCTTCTTCATTTCTTCAACCCTTACTCTGTCTGCCACCCTTGGCACAATTTCAGGAACACAGTTCACTGTCACAAGCATTTGGTTAGCCCGAATTGACACATCACCACCAGGTACTATCGGCATTGCAGATTCAGCTCTCAACTCTTCTACATCCACCATACCCACCATATGCACATCATCATAGACAGGCAATGAGTTCCGATTTAAATCTGGTGCATCTGAACCCTCAACTTGAATCTGACCGTTATCAATCAAAGCTTGGATATCCTTCTTGAGAAAATGGCAATCCTCAGTGTCATGCCCCGGTGCACCTGAATGGTAAGCACATTGACGAGAATCGTCAATCCTATCCCTAGGATGCATTCCTCCATTGATCGGTTTCAGTATGTCCAAATCTTGCAACTTCTGAAAAAGTTCGACATACGACTCTCCAATTGGCGTGAACTCATTCTTTTTCACTTGATGCACCTTTTTATACTCAACCTTTGGGCGAAAGCCTGGAGGACCTCTTGGTCGGTGGGAAAGGTTCGGTGGAGGCTGGAATTGGTTATGTGGAGCTTGGTGAATAGGATATATAGGATGTGGGGCTGGAGCACGCCATTGGGGATAAGATGATATTGGAGCATATGGCTGCACTGTATGGATTGAGTATTGGGGTGGAGGGACGGAATACTGCGGATTTTGTGGGGTGTAGTAGTGTTGTGGAGGGTATATTTGTGGAGCTTGGTATGAGTGGGTTTGATTGTATCCTTTCTCGCTCCACTTTTGTGAACTCGAACCCACCATGGCTACATCATCTTGATTCTTCTTCCCAAAGGCTCCTGCCTGCACAGCCTGTGTAGTTGCTTTCAGTGTGGTCTGGCTCACAATCTTACCAGCTTTGACTCCCCTCTCAATCATTTCTCCCATCTTGACGACTTCACTAAACGGTTTCCCAAAGGCGGCGATCAATGCACCATAGAACGCCTCATCTTGCGCCTCGATGAACAAACGGACCATGTCGTCGTCCGGTATTGCGGGGCTCACTCGAGTAGCCTGCTCGCGCCATCTGAGGGCGTACTCCCTAAAGCTTTCACTTGGCTTCTTTTTTATCACATCCAAAGAGGATCGATCTGGCAAAACTTCAATGTGGTACTTGTACTGGTCGTAGAATGCCTGCGCCATGTCATCAAATGCCAGCCATTTAGTTACATCCTGCCTCATGAACCATTCAGCAGCTGCACCCCCCAAGCTTTCGGAAAAGTAGGCTATTAACAGCTTGTCTTTCTTGACCCCTCTCATTTTGTTGCAGTAGGTCTTCATATGAACTCTTGGATCTCCTTGCCCAGTGTATAGATCGAACTTTGGCACTGTGAATCCCTCTGGAAATTGCAATTCGGGGTAGGGGCAAAGATCCTTGAAAGAAATGTTGGTATGATCTCCATAACCCTGAATGATCCTTACTGCTTGTTCTAGGCCCTTCACCTTTCTCAGAACCTCGCTTTCATCAAGCTTTCCTGATCGATCAACCTCAACTTGAGACTCGCGATGGAACCCCTGATCATATGAGTCACTGTTGCACCTGGCCGTGACTGGCCTAGCTGGGCCCTGAAAAACTGGCACTTGTGCTGGAGGTGGGCCATATTGTCCCTCTGGTGGAGGTGGTGCATGAGGACGCACTTCAATTTCGTTTGTTACGCCACCGATAGGGGCAAGACCAGTAGGATAAGTGGGATCCTCAACTGCCGTAGATGTGCCTGGTGCTCGTTGCACCGCTGTCGGCACAACCCCATCTAGGTTGGTTGGAATAGGAGGAGGTGCCCGTCCTGTGGTCAGTGCGTGATGCATGTCGGCCACGAGTTGTTTCAAAGTATTAACCTCCCTAGTCAATCTCTCATTTTCCAGTGCCAAGAGTTCCTGGGCACCGGTCTCGGATCTTTCTCCATCGGATGGCATGGCTACGGGTGAAGTCACAGGTCCTTTTGATTTAATTCTGTACGGATGGGTCGATGCCAGGATTCCGTACCGAATCTCCAACTCCAAACTATTGCAAACAAACCGGGTTAGCACAAAAGAAGCACATATTGCAAGCCTAGGGTTGTTATGCGTCATCCCGAAACGGTTAACGGCGTAAGCCGAGTGTACCGATCGTATCCCCGAGAGATTGCTTATGCGCCTTGATCAAAATTAGAACAAAATTGTAACTGATACATAATCCGCACAAGGACGAACTTGGATGATTAATATATTTATTTTTTCCTTTCCTCTTTTTTCTGACTCAACAAACGTAATTTAGACAGACGACACGAGACAAACTCAAAATAAAAGTGCTTGACATGATGCACAGATCAAAGATATATACAAACTGATACATTGGGCGGGTGCACTGGACGGTAAAAATAATGAGACTCGACTTTTTAGCGGAGTCAAATTATTCTACCAAGATCAACGCAAAATACAACTTAACTAACTGCAATTTATCGTATGCACCCTGACTTGACCTTAAACAAAACAAATAAAGTGGGACCCTGAAATAAACACTTTTTTTTTTTTTTTTTGAAAATAAAGACTCAACTGGAGATTCGAAACGGAACTTAAGAACAGATTATGAAACAAACTATTTTCTTATCCGAAAGGTGACTCCAAAATCGGCCATTACGACAACACAAAGACGGACACAATTTTTTTGTTTTTGTTTTTGTTTGAAACAAACTCTTCAATCTAATTCGAGAAAAAATCTTTAGAGTATTTACAAAATCTGGCAATTAAGACGACACAAAATATTACACAAATTAGACGCAAAATTGATTTCTAAAATTGGCCATTTTGACGGCCTAAAACCCCGATAAATTAATTTCAAAATATGAACTTGACTCAGATACAAACTCAACACAAAAGAGTCCCAAAATTTCGCCATTATAACGGCGCAAAGCTATGACACATTATTTTCTAACACTTGGGACCAAGCCCGGACGTAAAATGAGACTAAAAAATTTAAAAAATTTTCGCCATTATAACGGCGTAAAATGACAACTAAATAAAAAATATTTCAAGACACGGGACTAAACCCAATTTTCTATCATTTTTCCTTCTTTTTTTTCAAAATTTGATTCTCGCCCCTCGGTGATCGGTCAGCATAACAACCCTTAGACTAGAACAAATGCAACACATAATATGCCCATGATGTATCTTTCGGGGACACGGGCCCCACTGACACGAGGGAGTCAACCTAGACGAGTGCGGTACCGGTGTACCGCACCTCACTAAGTCTAATGACATGCAAATAAATCGGCCTAGATAAAAGCGCAGGTTCAACTCTAGGTGACTCAATGGGTTCATGTTCTACAGTTTCTGGCAATTTGGAAGTGCCTCGGGGGTACCGGTCGACAACGTCTAACGGCCTAACCCAACGCACCTCCTCCTAAAAAAAGGTTAACTTTTTGTGTCCTAAGACACGACAGAAATTCCAGACGCTGAAGCGAAACTGGCGTGCATGTGTGCAGTGTTCCAGAAGACTCAGAGGTGTACGAGAGAAGACAATTGTGTATATACAGTTCAAACAATATCAAAGCAGTAACATTCAAGGCAATATATACAAACAATATTCAAAGTCGAAAGCGACAAATTTTAAAGCCTGAGACTCTCAGTTTTCACTTTCCTCCCCAGCAGAGTCGCCAAGCTGTCACGACCCTTTTTTCAACTTAAAAAGAAAAACTAATTAAGTTTTAAAAGGTCTGTGACGGTGTTGATAGGTACACGAATTATTAAGAGATTTTCAGAGTCGCCACTTGACAAGTTAAAGGTGTGCCAAGTCACCAAAGTGGTGTACCTAGAACACCTTTGACTCGTAAATGGTCTGCGTCAGAGTTCTGGGTAAGGATCTCGGTTGACTCTCGGGAAGGTGTTAGGCACCCTCGAGTCCTGTGCCGAGCACAGTTGCTTTATTGACGCATTCCGACTCTTGAAATCGTTTGTCGTATTTTGCCTTGGGTTTGTCACATTTATTGATGAACTTCGAAGTGAACAACTAACTATCTAGTTAAATTAAGTTTACAACATTTGTTCCACTTCCTGACTTGCTTAAAAAAAGGATTAGCGCTTTGTTACGAAAGGAAAAAGATGTGATATGTACACAATTATTTATTAATCTAGACATTATATACTGATGCGTGAAGAAAGAAAAGAAAAAAAAAACTGCTTCTATAAAGAATGAAGTAAATAGTTCCCTTTTGTATCTTTATCAAACGAAATGACCTATTTTCTTTAATTAGAAATCATAGAGTTAACTTAAAACCAACTTAAAACTAGAATTGATTGGCAAATCTTGTTTATTAAATTATCAGTCAGTTTTGCACGTTGGGTCTGGTTTAAAAGTTTGCAATTTCATATCCTAGCCTTTTTTTTTTTTAAATAAGTTCAGAATTAACTACAAGTTGCCTCATCACATATACTTTGTCTTCACTTCAGAAGCAACCTTGAAATAAGCCCAAAATTACAATTTTTCATTTGTAAAGAAAATAGTGAAGCCCAGCACTTGGTTACAACCCAAATGATGAAAGACTTGCTCTTTTCATTTTGTTTGTTATCCACACAGCAGAAAGAAAAATGTAAGACAAATCGTTCGTACACACATGGCAAATGAAAAGCTAGGCTACTGCCAACGGAAAAGAAAAGGTTATTTTGTACATATTTTTTCAAAATTTAAATCGTGACTAAAATACACAAAATCATGATCTGAAACACATATGACACCATCAAAGAATATTCCTACAACTACAAGGTTCAAAGGAATACTCGAGGAATACCTGTAATGTGTAATTCCTAGCAAGACCCAACAATGCCACACCAAAACAGGACAGCAACAGCGACTTACAACAATCCCGTTAATCCTCAACTTAAACTAAAAATCAAGACTAAACTTCAAAACTCTTTTTTTTTTTTTTTTTAATCTTTCTTGCTAATAAATTTTTTGGAGTAGTTATTGTTCTAAAATTTCAGTTCTTTTTTTTTTTTTTTTTTTTGTATTTTTTTGGGAGAGTAGTTGGTATGTAGGAGAGTAGATTGGTGTCCTTAAAATAGAGGAGGAAAGGTCCTATTAATAGAAGAGAGAATTGGGGGGAAAAATGGGGTAAAAATTGGGGTGAAAGTGATGGAAAGGAGGGGGAAATGGGCTGGCCTTTGTGAAGACCAAGGCATTAATGCAAAATTACCCTTTTCATGTCTAAACTACACCAACCCCTAAAGCAAAAGCAAAACAATGCTATTTTGGTTATTTATTTTGTCCCACTATTTGACTCTCTTGATTCCTTTTCTTTTCTTCAAATTTTCAAGTTATCATATTTCAAATTAAAGTCAAAAACTAAATCCCAACAATCATCCTAAAACTCATATAGTTAGTCTGAGTTTTCACTTAAACCAACTGACGGATAAGTCTAGCCAATTTATTTCCTAAAACACGGTACCACAAGAAATATGCAATTTCCACTCCTTAACAGTGAGTAAATAAGCATTTTAGACAATGAACAAACACAAACAATATACATCCTTAAAGGAAACAATGGTAGTAAATATGCAATTCTATTTCCAACTAAGAAAGACACAAAATACAGATCATTCTTAACTTGGGATGATTCGAGCACCATCATACTTAAATAAAGCTTAGCCAATAGATGAAGGGAAATGACATAAATCATAACTAATTGCATGAACTGGACATGTGACATATACTAATAAACTAAGCCTAAACATATTTGTATATATATATATTTTTTCTTTTCTATCATTTATCACCTGGATTAATGAAAATCATGGACAAACAAGAAAATTAAGAAAGGAAGCTGATTTCCTCTAAACAACGCCAACAAGTTGCCTTACCTCCATAGCATCACCATTGGAATATCATCATAGCCATTACTCATTACGTCTCCAATGAATCAACCAACACACACAACTTTCACACCACCACGGAACATCTCACCACCACACCCTCATCTCCTGATACTACTACATCATACCCTTACTGCCTCCACATAACAAACTCAAAGAAATCAAGGCATGGAACGGACAGTGAGAAGAAAGGAAAAGTATTAGGGGTTATCAAGCGAAAACACCTTTAGAAATGTGAAGATGAGATAAAGAGGAGTCCATTAATGCGTGATTTGACCGGAGAAAATGGGGTCTTCACCGGAGTTGAAGTTTGTCCACTACTTTTAAAAGCCCGATCTACGTTGATTGAGAGTCTTTATGGGAAATCCATGGCCAGAAATGGAAAGTGGATGAGAAGAGGTTTCCAACTGTATATTCTGTGTATTTTACGGTGCCGGCCGGTGGTGGCGCACGGTGGCAGGCCGGCGGACTTGTGGTGGAAAGAAGGTGGTTCGGTGGTGGAGGTGGCGTTTCCGGTGAGCTGGAGAAATTTGGGCAGAGTTTGTTTAGTCCATTAGAACTAAAGGGTGTAATATTTGGCCGGAACGGCGTGGGTGACGCCGTCGACAGTGGCGGAGCACGGTGGAGGCGGAGAAATCGCCTGACCTCTGTGTTTTTGTGAATTGGGAACAAATGAGTGGGGTTAGGGGAATTGACAATGGAAGTGGGCCGGGTCAAAAATTGTGGGTTGGGCTTTTCAAATGGGCTAGATTGAATTTATAAATAACTATTTAAAGACAAATTATTTTAAAATATGCATAATTCTCATGAATTTAAATCACACAAATTATCACAATCAAAATATGAGGTCACAACTAAACACATAACAAGTATTTTAGTTAATTTTCATTTTTTCATTTAATGACAAAATTTAGCTAAAAATAAAAGGCTAAAATTCTAGGAAAATTCGGCGAAAATCCTAAAATATCAGCTCGCCTAATTTGAGCTATTTCAAGCTATTTTTGAATTGTCGTGCCAAAATTAGGTGATTACATTTAGTATTCCCAGTGTACCAAAAAAAAGAAGTCAAAGTCACTAGATCAAGATAAATGTGCTTTTAGGTCACACCTACTTGTTCTAGTGTGGGGTTAGACATAGATCCATGTCCGTACATTAGCTAAAAGTACAACGTAAAATTACAAGTACAAAGGAGGGGGACATATACCTCACCTCCAATCCAATGATGATCTATACTTAACTAGAAAAGTCAAGTACTAACCATGTATGTATGGGGGAAAGGAAAATAGATATATCGTTAAGCTTTTCACTACCTTAGGATAGGTGTACCTGTATACAAAAAGAACCTAGGATTTTGGTGGGAAGGAAACTCTCCCCTTACAAAAAATGGTTAGCCGGGCTACTCTTACACTCATCCCTTAAATTGATAAAATATAAATCACACACTTAAATGTTCCTATTTATGCAAATTTTTCCAAATGGTATTCAATTCTCAAACCCGAATCCCCTCCATACACCATTGAACAAAAAACCCTAAAAAAATGCTAACAATTCGCAAGCTCCAAACAGTAAAATCATCGCAAGTTCTCTATTCATTCACCATTAAATCCCCAATTTGTTGTGGATCCACAACAATCCCAGACATTCCCAGCTGCACGTACTACGACGCGCGTATCAACAAAGCTGGCAGTGAAGGAGATTTCGCGACTGTACACCACCTCCTCAACAAGCGCGTGAGCGATGGGTTTTTCAACACTAACAATACTTTCAAGTTTATTTCCACTACTAACGTCTCCACAATACTCGACGATTTGTTGAGCACGATTTCGAGCTTAGGAAATGGCTTCGCGAGGAAGAGTGCGTACGACGCGCTCATCGCCCGTCTCTCGAAGATGAAATGCGTTAAAGAAGCCGCGCGCGTGGCAGAAGCGATGGCGCGTGAAGTCCACGCGTCGAATTGTGTTACTTTTCACCCGATCATCAACGCGCTCACGAAGATGGATGAGTTCGAGGACGCGCGGCGCGTGATGGAGTTGATGAGGTCGTGCGGCGTTGGGCCGGACTTGACCGCGTATAATTTTTTACTGACAGGTTATTGTTACACCGGAGATTTGGCGTCGGCTGCGAAGGTGTTGGTGGAAATGGAGGAGGAAGGGCTCGGAGCGGATACGAGAACGTACGACGCTCTTGTATTAGGCGCGTGTAGAGCGGGAAAAGTGGATGCGGCGTTGGCATTGTTGAGGAGGATGGTGGAGGACGAGGTGTCGCCATTATATTGCACTCACGCGCACATTATAGGCGCGTTGTTGAAGCATAACTCTTTTGATCAAGCAGTAGAGTTTGTTAGGAGTTATGCAGGGAAGGATGTGAAATTGGATTCGGAGAATTTTGGAATATTGGCGACTAGATTGATCGCTCGAGGTAAATTGGAGGAAGCTAAAGAATTGGTGAAAGAAATGTGTGAAAGGAGATTGGTATTGGGTCCGAGATTGAAGGATTTTTATGCATTGCACGTTGAATCATGATAGATGTGTATTTAGATTCAGACGTCTTAATCTTATTAAGACAAATTAGGTCAAGTAGTATTAATTAGCTGTGATTATGTATATGGATTATGAATTTGATTCATGGTAATGGACAGTTGATTTGACTCGAATATTTAGAAAGAAAGAAGAGCTTATACATTATGCTATGCAGTTACCCTTTTCATCTAGAATTACGACTGTATTGATTTAGTTTATCAAATGTTAGATCAATTTTGCAAGTGATACAGACTGCGTATCTTTCTTAAATTTATTACTACAAGTTTGTTGCTTCTCTTTCAATTTTGATTTTTTTAAAGATAATGTGGCTACTAAAGTAATTAGATGATTGAGGAAATAAACACAATCAAATGATCCAGGAAGAACATGGTTGATGTTATAAGTAATATTTTCTCTCATACGTTTTATTAGTTTTATTCAAGTTCTTTTTGCATTGGCGACTTTTGAAGTTTGAATGATAGATGAGAAGATCTGAGAGCTCGAAGCAGCACCAGATAATACAGTTGGAAGAAGAGGATCGCACGAAGGATGAATATGTTTGTGGAAGCTTAATCATAGCTTGAGAGATGGAATTGTATAGCTTCCATTGATATGCCGGTTTTGTGCTTTATAAACTCATTGTCAGAATTTATTCTCAAATTTCCAGGAAGTGTGGATCAGAAAAGATGGCTGATTAGGAGGCAAGTATATGATTATATGTTCTTCGTATTTAGTTCAATTTGATATCTGATTAGTGATTATCCTATATGGTTGGTCTGCCTTGTATTAGTTTTGTTTTTCCTATTTCGCCTTGACTTTGTTGAAATACAAGGTGGGTGATAAAAGTTGAGCAGATTATCAACTACGGCTGGAACCTCGCAGTACTTAAGTCATCAAAAACGTTCAGGTCTCAGATGAGTCACTTTTCCTTTCTGTTTTTTTCTGCTAGTCATTAGTATGTTATATGATTCTGGAGATATTTTTTTTGATAAAGTGATTCTGTAGATATTAATGTTAAGTCTACAAAAATTGTTCATATTTTGAATATATTAGTTGTTGCACAAGGAAACAAAACTGGAGATAAGACATTGCCATCAAAACTGATGCTACCTATTATGCGGTTAGATTAGTACAATTATTGGTAGCATTATAGTCTAGTCAGTATTCCAAGAAATGCTGGCTTTTTCGATTGCCCCTATGCATGTAATGGAATCGAGTACTATACCTTTTTGAGGCGCGCATACTCAAAGGGAATTCCTTTCTTGTCCAATACAAAATTGAATATAAGAAAATACTTTCCAGAAAAAACAATTTATTTTTCTGGCTACGGATTTGTATTAAGATTTTAGACCGTAGGCATTTACTTACTATCCAGACCCCACTTTGTGGGATAGCACTGGGTATGTTGTTGTTGTTGTTGTTGAGGCATTTTACTTACTAAATTCTAGTCAGCTCATGTAAAGTTGATACTTGATTGAATGGGAGACCTATGAATGAATCTGAGCAGGTTGTTAAGACTGATTATAAATAAAGGAAATGTGGATATTAAGATGGATATGTGATCATACAAGATTGGACAAGATTAGGAATGACGGGGTGCAATTATGACACAGAGAGGATAAATAAGAGGTCTATTGATGCACCAAATCTGCTTGTTTGACAACATGATAGTTGAAGGTGCTAAAGGAAGAGGTAGACCTAAATTCACATTAAAGTTGCGTAAAAGGGCCTATAATTTTTTGAAATCAATGCGCACTTTACGAAGAAAAAAATACACAGAAAGAATAGATAGATTCATATAAGTAAATCCCAGTAAGTTGGATTAAAGCTTAAGTTCGTTCAGTTAAATAGAAAAAAACTTAGTTTGTTGCACTTTAGGGCCTGTGTTTGCTAAGATGTCTTTTACTGTTGTTGGAGACATATTAGTCAAATAAAGATAAAGTGTGAGATTTTGAGTCTTTTATTTGCCAAAAGATGTATTATCCATCATTATTGCAATGAAATGGTTCTGAATATAGATATATTGATATAGAGATTCATATAGCATAACCAAACTATATTTTGGGTTGACACATGAGTTGATTGAATGATTGATTGACTAAGTCCTACTAAATTCACTCATTTGAAAATACTGCTGACCATTTTGTAGATGTTCCTCTTACTGCTAAAACTAATGTTTCGTTTTATTGTGTTGTGTCCCCCTGTTGAACCATGTACAGCAATCACTGTGTTCCTAATGCTCTTGCATTGAGTAACTATTGCATATCTGAACAATTGAAGCTCAAATATAGGATGCATATGATCTATGAGGTATTGTTTTATAAGTAGACTTTGGGTATCATGTGAACCAGAAAAGGTTAATTTATTCTCCTCTGCTCGATTCTGTCATTCAGTTCAAATTTATTTAGAATACGGGATCCTGTCTAACAACCTAATTTACCCCTTTGCTTCTGTCGGACATGAGACTTCTGCTAATTAGCATATACTGGACTAATAGTTCTTTGTTACAAGAAATGCTTTTACTGAATTTCGACAATTTGGCTTATTTGATTCACTGGTATGAGCAAAGCAGTGGTTTGATTGGGTGAGGCTTTGATTTCCCGCAACTTGTTTGGTTAGTGAACAGTACTCAGAGAACTAGTATGTGTTTGGTTGCTGAGAACAACTGGTAGAAGGCATTAGTTTTAATAAGAATTTGTAGTGAGTGCTGTCACTGGCAAACTGACAGTGAGATCAGTGCGTCTGCTGCTTTATTTGTTACTATTATAAATATACATATGTGAAAGAAAAAAGAAACTGTGTATATCCTTGTGAGTCTCCCATTACTTCATCAATATCATCCCTGTAAACATAGTTTTATTTTCATTCTGAGAAGCCACAGAACTAGAGCTTGTGAGACAGATTGCACCTATGTTGTATCATGGTTGTGCATATCAATATTCAGGGTACTGAATGAGATTGTGTGCTGCTTGTGCATGGTCTTTTGTCCACTTGTGTGCAAAATATTGAGCATGATTCAAGTTAACTTGCATTATTAACTTGGGAATTTTAGAGCAGTGGTACTTTAGACCACTTTTTTAGCATAGGATTCTCCCTCCTTCCCTGACTCTCGCTATCACGTAGGACATAGTATGATCAACTACTCTGCGTGCCCTTTTAATTTTCCACTTTTAGATTGTACTTTTCTTGTTTTCCTAATGATTAACAGTTGTTTAAGTGCCTAATTTCAATGATGTTAATATTGCTATACACTTGAAGTTTATTAGCTTTCCAGAAATCTGTAGTTATGAGCAGCAGTTGAATTTAGAAGGACAATCGACGAAGTTCACTGCTCAGCAAATTTTAATTCACATAGTTGCTGGTAAATTGTCACGTGATATGTTGTGATTTATTTTAGTAAATACTTAAGTGTTGGGAAAAAGGACGTGTTTGTAAGCGCGGCTCCCCTGGTTTTGTTGCTGGGGCAGTGTACAAAAAGCTTGGCAGAGTTCTATCACATGGTGGGTGCAGTAGTACATAACTGGATAATGTGGCCAACTTGCAAGCTGGGACGGGTTTCAGTCGCCCAATAAAAGAATGTGGAACCTTTCTACCAACTGCTAAAAAGCTGCTGGATACTTGTGAAATTATTTCTGTGGAGATTCAGTGATACAATGCTGCTGGATATTTGTGAAATTATTTCTGTGGAGCTTCAGTGATACAATATCTAAAATGTACTTTATTATTTTTCCATCATTGCACTGTATTAAGGCTACTGGATTATCAGTTTTTGTTATAATATTATGTATAAATCATGATATGAGATCAGTGCTGATGTATGAGGTACCCTGGAAAGTTGTTGAATGTCAGTGGTGTTTCTGGTTATTGTGGGACTGCAATTTGTTGCTAGTTACTGAAAAGTTGTTTACATGCTCATTCATCTGTAGTTTATGTCATTCTTGATTTGTCTTTCGAAAACATTTTCAATTTTTTCCGAATATGAATATCTCTATTCTTTCGTTTTCCAGTTGGGAAACATCAAAATGAGCTAAAAACACTTGCGGTCTTTAGCAGTTTTGAGCTTAGCTGTTCCATTGGCCGATGTAGCTTCGGAGCATAAAGAAAAAATGGCTTCAGCCGTTTTAGCAAATGACTAAACTTGTTCACTAGGCAAATTAAAAGGAAGAAATGTACCTTTGAAGCGCCTCTTCATTTTATATATACAATGAAATGCTTAAAAATCCATTCTTCAAAGATGCAGTCTGCAAAGCTAAAAGATAACTAATGGAGTAATAACACTAGATGCAGATAAGAAAAATAGTGGGAGCTGAAGCAATCATGGAAATGGGAGTTGACCAAATTCATTCGTGGATCCACCATGGTCCATGGCAAAGGAATTCTGGGTGAAGGTATCCACCAATCCATTGGATGGAGAAAAGTCCATAAAAGCAGAAGTCACATTGAAATTGTGAGGATCATAATCCAAGAATGAACAAGAAGCACTGCTAGGCTTGGTTTCATAATAAGCAAGATGAGCTCTAGTAACCATCAGATCATGTTGTAGCTCCACCATTTTTCGTTGTAACGATGCTATGGCTCCAATGCAACCATAAACAGGATCCTTTAGCCTTACCTCAGCCTCATAAACCAACGAGTTGACAGTGTCTTCTCGTTGGTCTTGTGGAACTTCATTCAGGATCTTGATCACGTTACTAGCTCCAAACACCTTGTGAACGTTGGCAAACTTCTTCGGCTCGTCCGACCGGAAATATGGGGCGAATTGGCAATTGGGAGTGCATCTTCTCTTCAAGAACTTACAAGCTGCACAAGAAGAGCTTGAACGAGGCTCATTACTTTTCATGGTACCCTTTTGTCTAATAACTTCAGTTCCACCTGACTTTGGCTCTTCATTTATAGAGTTGCACGAGTGTCATACTGTGAGTTCTTATATATACTCTATTACAAAACAAACAGCTGGCCCATTAGCTCAGTTGGTTAGAGCGTCGTGCTAATAACGCGAAGGTCGCAGGTTCGAGACCTGCATGGGCCATTTTTTAAAATTTTTTGACCATAGTCTTCTGTTCACACTCTTCCGGAAAATAGGGGATGTAATTAAAAATCTTATCCGTTTTCTTCAAGAGATTTAGGGAATAGCTTAATTTTTGGTTTCCTCTCTAAGAAAAAAAGTCCTGTGGAAATTCAGAAATGGCATGCTACTTCCTTAATATATTCTTTTCCTTTTCTAAAAAGAAAAGAAAGACATAGCAAATCGAAAAAATGAACCCTGCATTGACAAAAAAATAGTGGGTGAGAAATAGTGAAAGATGGGGTATGTCACTTATGTGTGTCTTGAAGAAGTAAACTTGGGATATGATAGTTCAAGGAAAAGTAAATAAAGTAAATTAAATACATAAAACTACTTCCATTATTTAATTTTATGTGACAGTTTCTTCTACTCCATCCGTTAGGATTTCAAAATATTTTTTGCTAATTCTTTCGGGTTATTTTGATCAGTAGCCATTTTTGGACGCGCTTAATGGGGACTATCCAGCGTTTCAAAATTCTTTGAAGAATAGCCAAAAATTCGCGCGCACACTTAAGCTCCATTAGCGTTGGAAAACATCCCAGATTAGTCCCATAACAAAATACTGGGGCTTTGAACAAATTTTGTTCAAAGCCCCAGTATTTTGTTATGGGACTGAAGAAGTCCCATAACAAAATAATCCCATAACAAAATAATGGGACCTTGAACTAACATGTTCAAAGGCCCCATTATTTTGTTATGGGATAACAAAATAATGGGTTTTATTCCCATAACAAAGGTCCCATCAAAGGGATAAATCCCATTATTTTGTTATGGGACTTTATATATAAAGCTTCAGTCCCCATAACAAAATGCTGGGGCTGTGAACAAAAATTGTTCACAGCCCCAGCATTTTGTTATGGGACTGAAGCTTTATACAAAGTCCCATAACAAAATGCTGGGGCTTTGAACAAGTTTTGTTCAAAGCTAATACTGGGGCTAGTTTACTGAAGCTTCCCCCAGTATAAATACTGGGGCTTTGAACAAAACTTGTTCAAAGCCCCAGTATTTATACTGGGATTTGTCCGGAGGTGGCTATTTCTCAGCGAATTTGTTTTTTACGGCTACAAATCAATGAGCGCGCGCCAAACAGGCCCCTGCACTAAATTTTTACAATTCTTTCCAACTATGCCCATATATAATAAATGAGTATTTCTAAAAAAACTTTAATAGTCTAATATTGAAAATAAGGCCAGCATGGGTAAAATAGTAAAATACATATCTTATTTATTGATTTCTTAATATCATGGGCGAAGCTGAAGTCATCAACTAATTTGGAACAGAGGGAGTATTTAGTAATAAAAGACAAGACACTACTCATACCCCGTAAATTCGATCTTCATTGCCTTATTGCTCGCAGATTGAGTACTTGACAATATTGTTCTCCAACAATGTCCCTTAGGCAAACCGCAAAAGTCACAAAAGAGAAGAATAGGCCCATTGGAGTAACAAACCAATGGCTCGGGGCGACTCCGCTGACACCCTAAGGTTACGTCCGTTGGGTTGGGATACCAACCTAGATCAGCTTTCCGTCCATAGTCTTACCGATTGAGGAGATAATGTTGAACATCTCAAACAAGAATAATACATTTTTATATTTAAAAATTATTTTAGCTTTAGATTTTTCATTGTACCTTTAATGATATAATTTTATTGTCACAATATATCGTTATGCATGCTCAAGTTCACAAGTTTTGTGAATTATTCGTTTTTCTAAAACTCTTCAAATATGTGTACATGAAATGTAACAGAGTGAGTATTCCCTGGTAACTTAATAGGAGGGACGCGGATGGGACATGATGATTTATCGCTAAAGAAGCATGAGATGTTACAATTGATTATGAGAGAAGAGATTTCACAAGAATAGCAACCCTATAGAAAGTAATATTCTCTACAACGTGGAAACCTAATACCTATGCACGACCAGCCTACACAAACATTCAAAGAACAGAACTGCATTATATATGAATCTGGGGTTGAAAGGAATAAAGCGAACATCTTTCCAATTTAGTAGGACCTTGCTTTTCCTTATAAATTTGATCTTGAAATATCTTAACATGTAGTAATTCAATACTTTGGTTAAAAAAGAACCTCTTCTATAAGACATTTTAAAAGCATACTTAGATGTTTGTATTGTTCTTTTATCTTCGTGTATACCTATTTTTCTAAAATAATACTAACAACATAGTCCATTTTAAACTTTAGAATCGGTGTGCATTATATTCACATACATTATAAAATTGATCGGTTAGACGACACACTTCTAAAAAATACAAAACAATAGCTACAAGGGCCGACCTAGCATTAAAGCGTCTGATATGTAAGTATATAATTTAAAACCTATATATTTTTTGTTAATCGATATATTTATGTAAAAAATAGTTGTATGTCGAAGTCCTGAATTCGCCTGCCATGAATATGCTAGATATCCCATCATAGTGATAAGCTAAAGACTGTCATTACATATCACATCACCAGTTAAAAAAAATGATTCTCAAGAAGATAACATATTTCTTTTCCACCACCTAAGTTGCTTTACAACATTTGAGCATGATACTATCATTTTAGTCAGCACGTCAAGCACAATCTAAGATTCTTCTATCATTACTTTGTTTGGCAACTTTTAAGAATTTAATTAATGAGAGTTTACTTAATTTCCTATAACCTAGTTAGAAATGATTGGATTTTGTTTGCTATTAAATTTTATTTAATTCAAGTTCCACCAACCATGAAATTAAAGCAAGGGGCTCTAATTCTTCTTCAAACTCTTGTTTTGTACGGCTTTCATGAGCATGAAGAGATTATCAAACACATAAATCATGTAAAGTGAAGAATATTAGCCAGATTAACTAAACGATAGCCTAACAATGATGAGTAGTTAGGATTGAATTGATTATGAGTCAAGCTTGACCAAGCTCTCTTGATTTTATTTCTCCGTATGATTATCAGATTTTTTTTTATCCAAAGTACTACTCCAATAAGTGCTCCTATATGATACATGTCTTCTACACAACCTTCTATCATTTAATTAAGCATGATCAATTAATGTATATATTTACCTTAATTGTTGGAATGTGGGAAGAGTCCCACATCGGTGAGAGAGAGGGGGCAAGATGCTCATATAAGCTTTGGACAATCCTCCACCATTTGAGCTAGCTTTTGGGGTGTGAGTTAGGTCCAAGCTTATGTGGGCGTCCGTATGTGTGCGGGTGCCCATCAATTTGTTGTGCCCGGATGTGTGGGTGCCCGATTTTATCATTAATATATCACTTAATCAATATAATCTAATATAGTTTGGTCTAAACATCATTGTATGAGATTTTTTATTTTTTGATTTCCCATCCCACCTCCTTTTGTAACATTTCTGTTCATCTGCAATTACTCATAAAGGAACTCGATCAGTTCAATCCCACTTCAATAAGGCAACCCGTCGTATTCCGTCTATCAATTTGCACACTTTGACATAACTCAACTTAAAGAAGCGACCCAGTTTGGTTGCCTTGATAGAGACATAAGCATTCAAATTTCCTTTTTTTGTCATATATATATATATATATATATATATATATATATATATATATACACACACTCATGCGCGCACACATATATAAATGATGGAGCGCGGCTTAATTTCTAAGATATATATATATATATATATATATATATATATATATATATATATATATATATATGATGGAGGGCGCGGCTTAATTTCTAAGATATATATATATATATATATATATATATATATATATGATGGAGGGCGCGGCTTAATTTCTAAGATATATATATATATATATATATATATATATATATATATATATATATATATATATATATATATATATATATGATGGATATGCAATTCTATGACACGAATATTATGGTTCAATGTACTTCCAGTCGAATTTAATTAAATCGCTTTTGTTGGAGATTATACTGACAAACTCTATTGTAAATCTTACATTTTGCAAAGACTAGATATATTTACTAGGTTGCGGTTTGCTTTACTATATGTACAATCATCCAAGCATTATAAAAAGAAACAATAAGCATTTAGCGCTTGATCACTTTAATTTCCTAAAGTAGTGTTGTATATATATGTGCACAAGATATGATATGACATGACCAACCAAATTATCATTTCACAATGACATAATTAAGAATGGCCAATAACAAGAGAAAAATTTAAAAAGTACAGGAAATGAAGTGGCTGTCAAACACCATAGAAGATTTAAACATAAAAGAAAATGTAGAAGGCAAAAAATAGTCACTTCAACGACAAGAAAACAACAGAATCAATATTATTCCACAAGTGAGATCTGAAGAGGGTGAGATGTATGCAGATCATACCTCCACTAAGGTGGAGAGACTGTTTCCGATAGTCCCTCGGCTGGAAAACAATAATTAAGGAAAACATGCTTGGCGGAAACAAGATTAAAGCAAAGTAGGGCTAAGAATAAGAACTAAAGGATACCAAATGTAAACAAAAATACAAATAGAAAAAAAGACAGAGAAATAAGACAGAAATCGTATTTATGGGAATAATACTACTACTAATATAATAAAAAGCGCTTGACTACTACCTAACCTTCGACGCTTATCCTCGGCCTCAACGTTTTCCTATCTAGAGTCATGTCCTCGGTGATCTGGAGATGAGTCATGTCCTGTCTAATCACCTCGACCAAATTTTTCTTCTGTCTATGTCTACCTCTCCGTAGATCTAGCGCTGGCAATCTCTCGCACCACCTCACCAGAGCATCTGTGTTCCTCCTCTTCACATGCCCGAACCATCTCAACCTCGCTTCTCGCATCTTGTCTACCACTAAACCACACTCACTTTGTCACATGTGACCTTATTTCTAATCTTATTCATCCTAGTATGCCCACACATCCATCTAAGTATCCTCATCTCTACTACACCCACCATCTAAAAAAAAGTCACTTCAACGCAATCAAATAAAACTTACTACTATAATTTCTTCTCATTTACCTAATATCTAAATAGACAAGTTATTTATGTCAGGTGGAAGTGTGACATAGAAAATATCTTATGACATAACTAAAATACGTGTAATTATCAATCCAAAATAATTAAGGTGCTAGCATGCAGACCGATCTCTGCATTACTCTTTCTTCTTACGAAACTAGTCAAGGGGAAATGACCATTGACAAGCAAAGGTAATGACTACACCAAAATCCAAATCCCCACTAGGGAAGAAAGTGTTAGAATAATGATTGTCGTTTCCCAACCAAACCAATGAGGCAGGCCTACAATGTGTCATCTCAAAATTCTCAATAAGCTCTGATCACCAGTCATCACCAACTTTTCTTTTTACCATGTAAATTCCAATTCACATTTTGGAAAAAAAGATAACCAAACGTGTGTTCTAAATTCGTTTGAGAGCCCACATTGGATATCAAATCAAAACCAAAGACCAAAGTACTACTTTGAGTTGATATTTAGCATTGCCTTTTAAATGAAGGGTTGTGTCAAGCACTATAGGTTGATTGGTTGTTAGTTTTCTTTTTCCTTTTCTTCCTCCATTATCTTCAATGTAATGATATTTGCAAGTTGCACCATAAGTTTTAATTTGCTCAAATGTTCTTAAAGAAAGATTTCTTGGAAGTAATTCGTTTGTTTGCACCATATATTTGTGTCTTTGTTAATTTTGTGATCTTTATTATTTATATACTTTCAAAAAGTACAGAGAATGTGCATGGAAACTTCTCATCATGAACTTTTACACTAAAATCTACGAAAGGGTCTTGTCAAACTCAAAAGTAAAGAATTGGACCTCTACAAGTTGGTTCCAGCTACCTGCAGATTTTGGAATTGAATGGAATGCCAAGAAAATTTCACTAGATGGCCCTTTAGCATGGCACTGGTTCAGCTTTTTCCTTACATCTGAAATTTGCGCAAGAATAGCCCCATTTTTAAAACAAATGCGTCAAAATTTACACAAGGTTTGAGGGATCCGTTAAAAGATCATTCGTTCATAACTTTTGACGGATCCAACAAGCTTGTTGTAAAAATTTAACAATGGTTTCAATATTTACGAGTCTTCAAAACCCGTGAGAAGACGAAATTCTGACAGTTCCATAAAAAATCTTGATAAGATTGTTCACAACCTTTGACCGATCCATCAAAAATTTAGATGTATACTTGCATAATTTCCAAATAGGGGGACAATACTTAAAAAACATCCAAAAAAGTTCTATCATACAAATAACTGATAAAATGGTAAAAATTTCGCCCAGCAGCCACTTTTAACACTGGTATTTGGTTTGAGGCCACTATTTTCTTTGGTCTTACACTAGAGGCCACTTTTGGGCCTTTATTAAATAAATATTGACTTAAATTCTGATAATTGACTGAAGTTCAGTCCATACGGCCCCTGGACTGAAGTTCCATCTTTAAGGACTGAACTTCTGTCCATATGGCCATGGACTGAAGGTCAGTCCAACTTCAATCCCTAAAGATGGAACTTCAGTCCATGGCCATACCATGGACTGAAGTTCAGTCTATGGCCATATGGACTGAAGTTCCATCTTAAGGACTGGACTGAACTTCAGTCCACATGGCCCTGGATTGAAGTCCAATCTTTAAGGACTGAACTTCAATCCGGCCTCTGGACTGAAGTTCTATCTCTTTAAGCAAAAGTGGCCATAAACTAAATATTTTGGTATTAGTGGCCTGTGCCCAAAGACCAGTGGCAAAAGTGGCCTTTCGTGCACTTTCCCCGATAAAATGCAACTTTTGCAATTTGGGCTAAGTTCGGTCGCGACGGGGTAAAAATTTCGCTCAGAGGCCAATTTTGTCACTGGTATTTGCTTTGAGACTACTTTTTTTTATTGGTTTTGCATGAGAGACGACTTTTTGGAACTTCAATCCTTGTGGGCTGAACTTCATACCACAAGGGTTGAAGTTCAACTTCAGCCCACAAGGGTTAGAAGTTTACACATCTATGCCTAAAAGTTCAACCCTTGCGGGTTGAAATTGAACTTTATATTTTAGGCATGAAGTTCAGCCCACAAGGATTGAACTTCAGCCCACAAGGTTTGAACTTCAGCCCACAAGAATTGAACTTCTAAAAAGTGGCCTCTCATA
The DNA here is from genome assembly GCA_037355625.1 of Petunia x hybrida. Classification (NCBI taxonomy): domain Eukaryota; kingdom Viridiplantae; phylum Streptophyta; class Magnoliopsida; order Solanales; family Solanaceae; genus Petunia; species Petunia x hybrida. The sequence continues at coordinate 109,538 of JBBBVM010000168.1, forward strand.
TAAAACCACTAAAAAAAGTGGTCTCAAGCCCAAAACCACTGGCAAGTATATATCCCAAACATACTGGAATGGGGAAAGTGCACGAAAGGCCACTTTTGCCACTGGTCTTTGGGCACAGGCCACTAATACCAAATCATTTAGTTTGTGGCCACTTTCGCTTAAAAGATTGAACTTCAGTCCAGGGGGCCGGATTGAAGTTCAGTCCTTAAAGATTGAACTTCAGTCCAGGGCCATATGGATTGAAGTTCACTCCTTAAAGATAGAACTTCAGTCCAGGGCCATGTTGACTGAAGTTCAGTCCTTAAAGATTAAACTTCAGTCCAGGGCCATATGGATTAAAGTTCAATCCTTAAAGATAGAACTTCAGTCCAGGGCTATGTTGACTGAAGTTCAGTCCAGTCCTTAAAGATGGAACTTCAGTCCAGGGCCATATGGACTGAAGTTCAGTCCTTAAAGATGGAACTTCAGTCCAGGGGCCGTATGGACTGAACTTCAGTCAATGATCAGAACTTAAGTCAATGTTTATTTAGTAAAGGCCCAAAAGTGGCCTCTAGTGTAAGATCAAAGAAAATAGTGGCCTCAAACCAAATACCGGTGTTAAAAGTGGCCGCTGGGCGAAATTTTTACTACTGGTGCTCAATATTGTAAAAATTTCGCCCAGAGGCCACTTTTACCACTGGTATTTAGTTTAAAGCCACTTATTTTATTGGTTTTACATGAGATGCCACTTTTTTGAACTTCAATCTTTGTGGGCTGAAGTTCAAACCCTGTGGGTTGAACTTCATGCTTAAGTTATAAAGTTCAACTTCAATCCGTAAAGGTTGAACTTTTAGGCATAGATGCCGTAAACTTCAACCCTTGTGGGTCGCAGTTTGAATTTCAATCCTTGTGGGGAGCTGAAGTTAAACTTCAACCCTTGTGGGCTGAACTTGTGTGAAGTTCAACCCAAAATGATTGAAGTTTCAAAAAGTGATCTCTCATGCAAAATCAATAAAAAAAGTGGTCTCAAACCAAAGACCACTGACAAAAGTGGCCTCTCATGCACTTTCCCCCTCAATATTTCACCCAGAGTCTCTAAAATTGATAGATTTTGAGGGTTTGTGCCCCTTTAACATGATCTTAGTATAATGGCCTTCGTTGTTCTGTAAGTAATATTTTAAGTTATCAATTGGCAAGTGATGCCTCTTAGAAAGAGGTCAAGTGGCAAGTATTGCCTAGGCAACACTTCAAGTTATCTGGGATAATGCAGGAAAAGAATGAAGGGGCAAGTGCTGCCCAGACAATATTTTACCTAGGAGAATGTGAGATTCAATGAGAAGCGTTGCCTAAGAAAGATGGGTCAAAGGCAAGTGCTGCCTCTTAGATAGTACTTACGTTGAAAGGGAGGGCGGGGATAGGCGCGTCATTATTAAATTTATAGGGGTATTTTCGTCACAAATTTATTCAGTAAATCAAGCGAACACTAATTTTGCTAAACCACTATTATTAGAATAAAAAAGGCAAACCATTACCTATGATGTCATAGTTCTGCAATTCAGCCATTAGAGAATTACTTTGGATTCCAAAGTACAATAGTCATGTACAAGTTGATCTCAATATTGATGTTTGGAGAATGAGGTTATATTTAAACTACATTAATAGTAATATGCATCACATATTATAAGGATTTGTATACACCTCACCCTTTTCAGACTCAAAATTTTTACTAAGTGTACCTGCATATCACTGGTTATGATTTTTTCTCCCCCACGTAAGAATGATTTAGCAAAATAGCCTTGGAGGAAGCACTTCAAGTTATAAATTGACAAGTGCTTCCTCTTTGGAATATATAAAGGGTAAATATTGCATGGGAAGAGATTAAAGGGGCAAGTGCTGCGGAGGCAACACTTCAAGTTATCTCGAAAAATGTGGGAAGAGATAAAATGTTGCCTATGCAAGAGGGGGTCAAAGTCAAGTGTTGTCAAGTGCTACCTAAAAGGCAACACTTATGAGAAAGGGAGAGCGGGACAACACTTCAAGTTATCTGGGAGAATGTGAAAAGAGATAAAAGGTCAAGTGTTGCCTTAGAAGCAGCACTTACTAAAAAGGGAAGGCGGGATGCGGGCGTCAATATAATATTTCGTAGGGGTATTCCTTCATGAATTTATTCATTAAAAATAGCATAGGTCATTCTAGCAAAATCACTTTAAACGGGGTCAATAAGGCAAAACACTACCTATGGTGTCATAGTTTTGCAAATTTCACCTTCAGACTCTACTTGTGGTATTATACTGAGTATTGTTGTTGTTGTTATATGTATGCTAAATGTAGAAATATGACAGCATAAATGGTGTCTTGAACTTTTAGCCCTCCTTAACAAAATCTTTAAAACATGATCTTTGTTGCCCCTAGGACATAATTTATTGGGTTTAAGCAGGACTAAAAATTCAAGACCATTATTTCTATGCAAATAACCCAGATTGACGTGGGGAAGGGGCAAAGTCTAGAAACTACTTTTTTGTCACTCCATTTAAGTTGGGGAAAAGTTGATGAGTAGCCAATTTTGGAGGGCGAAGTGCACCAAAGGCTACTTTTGGCAGTAGTCTTTGGTTTGAGGCCATTTTTTTTATTAGTTTTACATGAGAGGCTACTTTTTGGAACTTCAATTTTTTTGGGTTGAACTTCACACAAGTTCAGCCCACAAGGATTGAAGTTCAACTTCAGCCCACAAGGGTTGAAGTTTACGCATCTATACCTAAAAGTTCAGCCCTTACAGATTAAAGTTGAAACTTCATAATTTAGGCATGAAGTTCAACCCACAAAGTTTGAACTTCAGCCCACAAAGATTGAAGTTCCAAAAAGTGGCCTCTCATGTAAGACCAATAAAAAAAGTGACTTCAAACTAAATACCGGTGACAAGTGGCCTGTGGGTGAAAATTTTACAATTTTGGACGCCCTAAGTGAATATTATCAACTGTTTCAAAATTAATTGAGAAATAGTCAAAAATCTGCGCGCACACTTACACTCCATTAGCGTTGGCAAAACACCCCGATTAGTCTCAGTATTTTATACTGGGTTCATGTTCAAAGCCACTTTATATATAAAGTTTCAGTATAAAATACTGAGACTTTGAACTACTTCATCCGTCCCAAAATGAGTGTATGGGTTTGACTTGGTGCAGAGATTAAGAAAATAGGGAAGACTTTTGAATCCTGTGGTTTAAAATTAAAGTTGTGTGTAATGTGGGCCAGTGCCTTTAAATCTTGTGGTTTAAACAAATCTTGGAATTAAAGAGTTATTAAATATGAAAAAAACACTCTTTTTGGGACAAACTAAAGGAAAAGGTAGACACTCATTTTGGAACGGAGGGAGTAACATGTTCAATGTCCCAGTATTTTATATTGAGATAGTGTTTAAGTGACCCCGGTATTTTATACTGTGAATGTTCAAAGTCCGAGTATAAAATACTGGGACTTGTCCGGAGCTGGCTAGTCTTAGCTTCAAATAATTTTGCGCCGCTGACTAGTATTCAATTAGCGCGTTACAAACAGGCTACAGGACCAAATATTTACCATTTAAGTTGTTTCTTTCTATGCGAGGTTTGCAAGAAACACTCACGTCATAACATAGGAGTTGAAATTGAGAACAGATTAACGTAGCTTCAACTTCTTTTGGTATTAATTTGGCTGTATTTCAGATTAAAAAAATAATTGACCCTCAACTTAAGTGTCTATTCTTGTAAACGTTTTATAAAAAGTGACTGCAAACTAAAGAGGCCTAGGAAAACAGCCAAGCACGGGAAACATTTACATGGGAAAGAGATACTCCCTTCGTTCCACTTTAGATGAACCTATTTGACTTTGCACGAAGTTTAATAAAGAGAGAAGACTTTTAAAACTTGTGGTCTAAAATAAGTTATAGATATTTGTGTGGCAAAAATCATCTAGGGATGAGTAAAAGTGGATATTTCTTTCCGAATTTAAAAAGAGGTCATTCTTTTTAAAACAGACTAAAAAGGAAATACGTTCATCCTTTTTAAAACGAAGGGAGTAGTATTTAATTTGGGAAACTTCATACAGTACGCATGTATTTTTGTTTTGCTGGTTACAGAATAGAACAGAGATGGCTTCGGCCTATGGTAAACGTTTTATTCCACTAACAAACCAATACATACATAGTTGAATTTATTTTAGTACTACTGAAAAATTCATTCTGTTGTCAGGAAGAGTGATTTTGCCATTGCTGGCATTGGGAGGAATCACACTTTGGATAAATAATTACTTTACGAAAAGACATACTAAAACGTAACTGTATATCCTAAAATTCGATTTCAGGTATTACAATTAAATTTATATTTGGTTGAGTCTTAGGCGACCGTTTTGTATCGAAATTCGATCAGTCGATCGGTAGTCTTACTTTCGCAGGATCGTTCGTTTTAACAAGCACTTAATCGAGGTCACGATGCAAAGTTTTCAATCGATAGCACAAACGATAATAGACTGATTAGCAAATCAACCAAGAAATACGATGAAAGTGATGACGCAATCGAAAGAATACTTAAACGAACAGAAACAACGGATTGAGTTATCGAAGATAATATATAACCGATGGTAATCGAATAAGAAGTTTACGATATTCTACTCAGATTAACTAAACGGACATGCAATGTGTAGACGTCTAACAATGATTTAACAGATAACAGGTCACTTGTTGTCGATTAAACTAGATGTATAATCTTAGTGATAATCAAATGATAACTCTATTGCAACAAGATTCCGATCAAGTTATATTTATTGAATTTGCAATGACAATAATGATAGACGAATGAAGTAAAGCAAACAATAAATAATCAAGCAAACGATAAGCAATGAGATAAGCTAATGAATAATCAAACGAGCAATTTTGAATGGCTGAATAAAATAAAGCTTATTGTATTTCGTAGTCGAAGGCTTGTGCTTCATCAAAGAGAATGGAATCCTCCTCCGCAGCGGAACCAATCAGTAGCAGAACAACGGTGGTGTACTGACAACAATGCTGGTGATATAATGGTAATGGCGGCTGATTATAAAGATGATAGTGATAACAACAGCAAAATCTTAGAGGGAGGTGGTTGTTCAGAAGAACGTAACCTTTACAAGGGGAGATTGGGTTGTATATATAGCCGAATAGTCTAAACCCTTGCAAGAACTCACTCTACACACGTTTCTCCATTATCGGATAGGGTCGTTATCTTAGTCCAACGGCCTCCGAAATTAGCGGAAGTGATTGAGTTGATCTGAACTTATCCTTTAACTTGACTTTGTTTTATAATCGGTCGATATCAAAGCAACCGATTTATTTCTTCGATCCTGCTGACAGCGTGCCTTGCGTCACTTGTTTTGATTCCGATATTCAAGTCACGCTTGCCACGTTGCTGCCGACGTGTATAGCCTTGCATCCGATTTTTGCCCAATACAGTAACAACAAGGAAATTAGTAACATGTTATTGCAGTAAAACTCAATTACTAAATGATGTTTGGCATTTTATGCCTATATTTCCTTAATATTTCCTCACGTTTTAGTACCTTATTCGCTTGTTTTATAGCTTGTGACTGTGGTTTTACACTGATTTTATGTCGTGTGTATGTAGGTTGTTATGCAATGTAATTGGAGCTTTTAGGAGCTTGATTGAGCAAGAAAAGATTGGATTTTGATTGAGGATTGGATCGAGCACACGAAGGCACGACACGAGCGAGCAAAGGAGCGAGAAAACACAAAAATTGGCCTGGCGCTGTAGGGGGCGCCCCGCGGGCCCCAAAGCGCCCACTGTTCCTGCGCGTTTTTTAGCGCGCCGCAGGCCCAAAGCGGATGAGTTTCGACGGGTTCTGTCCATCCTCACGCGTTCCGAGGCGCGGGGCGCCCGTTGTAGCGCCCCTTATGCGCGATTTTACTCCCTATTCCTTCTAGTTTTGGGTCCAACTTATTACCAAGGGTTTGGAAACATTATAAATAGTTTATTACTTAGTTTTTGTAAGGGAGTTCAGACTTTGGAGCAATTGGAGAGCTCATAACATCAAGAACAAGGGTTTTTCTTCCTTCCATGAATCTATTACATCATTATTTCATTATTTCATCAAATCCTTGTGTTGTTATTATGAGTATGCGTAGCTAATTCTATCGTTCTAGGGTTAGAGTATTTCATGAAGGTTGATGTTTGAAGATTGATTCCCATTAATTGAATCCCATTACGGGTTGCTTATTCTTTCTTGATTTCACTTGTGTAATTGTCAGGGCCCGACTATTACGCATTATCTATGGTTTTTAGATTGAACTCGACAGAGGGAATTTATTAACGCAAATAAGAAAGAATAGAACTAGTTTGTGAACCCGGGCATCGGGGAACCAATTCGCGGGTAGGATAGACATATACTTGCTTGCCTAGTTTAACTCATTACAGGATCGTTAATGCGTGCACGTGATTCAACCCATAGACATATAGGGATTGGAGTAGCCTGCATAGACCGTGAAGAATCGAAAGGTTTTTACGGGTACAATTAACCTGTTAGTTAGTAACCCGGGATTTAAGAAGTGGAATCAATTGGAAAACTCAACTGGATTGTTCGTAACTCTGACCCTGGACCGTCTCCTTATTACTGATAACAACCAAGTTTTGCTCCACTGTTTGAATTCACTTTTACCCTCTTAATTACTGTTCCTTAGTTAACTAAATCATCACTATTGGAAAAAGATCCCTGAGTAGTTAGTTAGAAATTGTTTGTTAAGCGTCAGTCTGAATAGTCCTCGTGGGAACGATACTCTACTTTCACTTTATTACTTGTCGACCACGTATACTTGCGTGTGCGTTGGGAGCAACAAGTTTTTGGCGCCGTTGCCGGGGACTAAACAATTGACTGTTTCTTTTCAGACGATTTATTATTTTCTATTCAGGTTTAATTTTTGTTTTGAGTTTTGTGCTGTTTCAGGTATTAGGTCCTGCTTGATCTTTACCTACAGGAATGGCAGAAGAACAAGCTTTAGCTGTGCGAGATGTTGCTCTCCCCAGCCTGGAGGGAGTAGCCTCGAGCATAGTTAAGCCTAGAATTACTGGAAACTTTGAAATTAAGTCCGGTATGATACAACTGTTACATACGACTGGACAATTTGGTGGATTTCCTCATGAAGATCCGCAACAACATATCCAGAATTTCTTGGAGATCAGTGATACTTATACACCAACGGGAGTTCCTATTGATTATGTTCGCTTGACTTTATTCCCGTTTTCACTGATTGGGGCAGCAAAGAGGTGGTTAAAGGCTGAAAAGTCTGGGTCTATCACCACTTGGAATGATTTGGCTAAGAAGTTCTTGGCTAAGTTTTATCCATCTGCCAAGACAGCCCGGGTGAGGAGTGAAATTATGTCCTTCAGACAGTTAGAAGGAGAATCTTTATATTCAGCCTGGGAGCGTTTCAAAGCTTTACTGAGAGATTGTCCACACCATAACCAATCTAATGAGGTTCTTGCGCATACTTTTGTTGAGGGGTTGACTGCACATACTAAGATTGTGGTAGATGCTGCTGCTGGAGGTCAAGTATTGGCCTTAAATTTTGACCAGATCTATGATTTGCTAGATAAGTTTTCGCAGAGCAATCCTGATTGGCAAGGTGATGGTAGAGCTATTACACAGAAAGCTGCAGGGGTACTTCAGTTAGATGCAGTTTCAGAGCTACGGGCTAGGATGGATGCTATTTCCAATCAAATTAGTAAGCTAGCTCTGCCAAAGACTCAGCAACCAGTGGCTCCAGTGCAACAACTCCAGAGCTTTTGTGAGGTTTGTGGTCAAGACCATGTTACAGAGGTTTGCCCTTCTAACCCAGAGTCAGTTTATTACGTGGGTAATCACAACAGGCTGCAGGGTCAAAATCAGTTTGGTAATTCTTATTATCAAGGCAATATGAGAGCCCCGAACAATTATCACCCACTCCCAGCTCCACCACAGCAGGTTAGCAGTTCAGTTGAGGAGATGCTAAAGCAGATAATGGCGGGCCAGCAGAGAATGATAGCTGACACTGCAGCCCATGCACAGGCCATACAAGATCTTGCCAGTGCTCACAAGAACTTGGAGCACCAGTTGGGGCAGTTGGTGGGAGAAATAAGCACTGTGAAGAAAGAGCCTGAACAATGTCTTGCAGTGACTTTAATTGGAGGTGGAGAGCTGATGGCCAAGCCTGAGGAGAAAGCTGAAATTGAAAAAATTGAAAAAGTGGAGAAGGTAAAGAAGAAAGAAGAGATAAAAGAGGCACCTAGGCCACCTCCACCATTCCCGCAGAGGCTTATACCATCGAAGGATTTGGCTCAGTATCAAAAATTTGTGAGTATGCTGAAAGAACTTCATGTTAATATTCCTTTGACTGATGTGTTTGAATTGATGCCATCCTTTGTGAAGTTTTTAAAAGAGATTTTAGTCAAGAGGAAAAAGCCTCAAGAGATAGATTCAGTTGAGTTAGTTGAGGAGTGTAGCACAATCTTGAGCAAGCTACCTCCAAAACTTCAAGATCCTGGGAAGTTTACTATTCCTTGTACCATTGGAGGGCATAGTATCACTGGTGCCTTGTGTGATTTGGGTGCGAGCATAAATCTCATGCCTCTGTCTGTTTGCAAAAGGTTAGGGCTAGGAGCAATCAAGCCCTCTTCAGTTACTCTTAAGATGGCGGATGGATCACTCACTCACCCTGATGGTAAGTTGGAGGATGTGTTGGTAAAAGTTGGTAATTTTACATTCTCTGTTGATTTTGTAGTCCTAGATTATGAAGAGGACTTAGAAGCTCCAATTATTTTGGGGAGACCATTCTTAGTCACCTCGAAGGCACTTATTGACATGGAGCTGGGTGAGATGACTGTTAGAGCGCATGGAGAGAAGGTTACTTTCAAGGTGTATAATGAGAAGGAGCACATAGCTAAGGGTGAAGAGTGCTCTATGATTGAATGTGTTAGTCTGGAACATGGAAGTACACCACATGTGAAGTTGAAGGTGGATTCTCTCAAAGAAAGGAAAAAGGCAAAAGTTCGGCGTAAGAAGAGAAGACGTAAATGCTGGAAGTGAGCTAAAAGTGTCGTCGTGCCACGACGTTAACTAAGGCGCTTCTCGGGAGGCAACCCGAGTTTGTACTTGTATTATTTTATTTATAGTGTCACGTAGTTTTTGTTTTTCCTTGGATTGCAGGTTCATGTAATGTCGAGGCTAAGTGTGGGGTGTCCTCACCCTTGCCTAATAGTGATGACCTGATGAGGGAAGTCTGAGTACCTCATACTATATGGAAGCTTGGAGGATGCTAGCACCAAGGACTAGAATCTTCAGGGAAGTTTTCTTTACCTTGCACTTTCTTATTTTTAGCACTGAGGACATTGCTAGTTTTAAGTGTGGGGTGGGGGAACTACCTTTTATTTATTTTTGAGGTTAGGATGCATGTACCATAGGATTTTTCTTTTGTCACTTGACTTTATTTTGATTTATTTCTTGCTTTAATATATGAAAAAATTTGAAAAAAATTAGAAAACCAATGAAAAATTCCAAAAAGATTTTTCTTTTAGTTTTTATTAGTGGTACATGTCATCCACCCCGTGGTTTTTCTTATGACCTCGGTTCTTTTCCACGGGGAGACCTTTGAACCGGGTAGTTTTTTATTTTTAGGATTAGAATAGTTAGTATAGGTGACCCTAGACGAAGGAAATAGGTGCTAGGTAGAATGCTAGGTGCCTTTGATTTGTTTGATACCGGTGGACTTGACTTGATTGCATGTGCTATTTGTGGTGTCCTTGGTTTTATTTTGATGCATGCCTAGAGGAAAAAAATGGAACGACCCCCTTGAGATGCTTGAGTCCGCTTGCTTGATTTTATTGTAACTTTTGTGCATGAGTGCTTAAATTTCCACAAGTTGCATTCTAGAAGCTTGGTTGAGAGTTGTTGATGGAGCCTTTTTGTGTGGATCATGTGCAATGTGTGTGTGAGGCATGTTCTTGTTTGCTCCATGTTGCATATTAATGTCTAGAACTTGCCCCGTGTGTGTGCAAAGCGAAATCCTAGGTTTGCTCTAGTCGGGGAATGATACAAGGCCTTCTTTTGTTAGCCTACCCTCACATATATACCTTGAAAAATTGTTGTTGTGATTTCATTGACCCTTTTTGTTGGCACCCACACCCCGAGCCTACCCATTTGTTTTAAATTGACTCTTTTGGCCCTTTACTCCTTAAGCACTTTATTAATATTGTGTAGATGATTGGAGTTGTGGTTGGATGTTGGGAGGTTCTTGAGTGGAGCTAATGAAAGGGAATATTTGTAAAAAGTGTGAAGTAGTGAAAAACATTGGCAAGGTTGGAAGTTGATGAAATTGAAAAAAAAAAATGAATTGAAAAAAAGAGAAGGAAAAAAATGCAAAGAAAGAAAAAATTGTGAAAAGAAAGAAAAAAAGAGAAAGATATCCCTTCCTTGCTAGTGTGTGCTTAAAAAGAAAATATGCTACTTGTTGAGAAGGTGTATGTGTGAAAGTTGTTGATTGGGTGGCTTGTTGAGAATTGTGTTTGAAATTAAATGTGATGTATTAAAGTGCTTAGGGAGGTAGTCACTATTACCCATATGTATCCTACCCACACCTTAGCCTACATTACAACCTTTTTAAAGTCCTAGTTAATCCCGATTGGAGTGAGCTTACATTAGTGGAGTCCTACACTACGGGCAAGCCTATGGTACATTGTGTGTGACATGTGAGATTCTTATGAGAGTGAGTGAATTCTTTCTATGCAATGGTCCCCATTCTATTCTCGATATTCATTGTTGTGTGTGATATTTGGGGGACACTCTCTTGCTTCATTTTTGTGAGGGCACATGGTTTGCATGAGATAGGTGAAGTCGTGGCTTTTTGGTTGAGTAGATAGGTGTGATTTTGTGGGAGCATGGTTGCAATGAGTTGAGTTTGTGCATTTGAGCTATTTTGGGGTGGTTGTTCTCATATTTTTAAGTTTGTTAAATTATTGGCATGTTGTGGATCCATAGTAGTCATGTGTGCATTGGTTCAATGGTCGGTATCAACCATAGTCATAGGCAGACCCGTTTTACCTAGGTTGGGAAGTGAGATGTGACTTGCTCGAGGGCGAGCAAGGGTTCAAGTGTGGGGTGGTGATGTTTGGCATTTTATGCCTATATTTCCTTAATATTTCCTCACGTTTTAGTACCTTATTCGCTTGTTTTATAGCTTGTGACTGTGGTTTTACACTGATTTTATGTCGTGTGTATGTAGGTTGTTATGCAATGTAATTGGAGCTTTTAGGAGCTTGATTGAGCAAGAAAAGATTGGATTTTGATTGAGGATTGGATCGAGCACACGAAGGCACGACACGAGCGAGCAAAGGAGCGAGAAAACACAAAAATTGGCCTGGCGCTGTAGGGGGCGCCCCGCGGGCCCCAAAGCGCCCACTGTTCCTGCGCGTTTTTTAGCGCGCCGCAGGCCCAAAGCGGATGAGTTTCGACGGGTTCTGTCCATCCTCACGCGTTCCGAGGCGCGGGGCGCCCGTTGTAGCGCCCCTTATGCGCGATTTTACTCCCTATTCCTTCTAGTTTTGGGTCCAACTTATTACCAAGGGTTTGGAAACATTATAAATAGTTTATTACTTAGTTTTTGTAAGGGAGTTCAGACTTTGGAGCAATTGGAGAGCTCATAACATCAAGAACAAGGGTTTTTCTTCCTTCCATGAATCTATTACATCATTATTTCATTATTTCATCAAATCCTTGTGTTGTTATTATGAGTATGCGTAGCTAATTCTATCGTTCTAGGGTTAGAGTATTTCATGAAGGTTGATGTTTGAAGATTGATTCCCATTAATTGAATCCCATTACGGGTTGCTTATTCTTTCTTGATTTCACTTGTGTAATTGTCAGGGCCCGACTATTACGCATTATCTATGGTTTTTAGATTGAACTCGACAGAGGGAATTTATTAACGCAAATAAGAAAGAATAGAACTAGTTTGTGAACCCGGGCATCGGGGAACCAATTCGCGGGTAGGATAGACATATACTTGCTTGCCTAGTTTAACTCATTACAGGATCGTTAATGCGTGCACGTGATTCAACCCATAGACATATAGGGATTGGAGTAGCCTGCATAGACCGTGAAGAATCGAAAGGTTTTCACGGGTACAATTAACCTGTTAGTTAGTAACCCGGGATTTAAGAAGTGGAATCAATTGGAAAACTCAACTGGATTGTTCGTAACTCTGACCCTGGACCGTCTCCTTATTACTGATTACAACCAAGTTTTGCTCCACTGTTTGAATTCACTTTTACCCTCTTAATTACTGTTCCTTAGTTAACTAAATCATCACTATTGGAAAAAGATCCCTGAGTAGTTAGTTAGAAATTGTTTGTTAAGCGTCAGTCTGAATAGTCCTCGTGGGAACGATACTCTACTTTCACTTTATTACTTGTCGACCACGTATACTTGCGTGTGCGTTGGGAGCAACTCTAAAAGATTACTTTCTCTGTCCCAATTTATGTGGTACTTTTTGCTTTTCGAGATTCAAACTGCATGAATTTTAACCAATATTTTAAGATGAATTTTCTCACCAAAATGATATGAGAAAAGTTGCAACTTAAAGTCCGTATAGTTTTCAAATATATAAATTTTAATATTAAAATATTGAGTTAACTTCATCCAATTTAGCGTCAAAATTTAGTCAAGTTGACTTTCAAAAAGCGAAAAATGGGTACGGAGGAAGTATTACTTTAGCCCAGTAAAAAAGGAGGAAGTAGAGGTATGTTGCAAAAATCTGATTTTTCATTACTGTCTTTCTTTTCATATATATATATACACACTATGAGTAGGTGTATATATTTATGAATTGGAATTCGTTATTATTTAAGATGATTAAGTGTTGTCAGTATTTCTTTATCATGGTATTTCATCTTGTTTTTTCAAACCTATTTTCAAGAATGTTTTTCTTTAGCCGAGAGTTTATTGGAAATAGACTCTCCACCTTGGTAGGGTAAGATTTGCATACATCTCACCCTCTCTAGACCCCACTTGTAAAATAACACTTAATATATTGTTGTTAGTGCTGCTGCTGATGTTGTTTGATTAGGTGTATCTATTTTTTCTATTTACCCCTTTGAAGTCTTGAACTTTATACCATTGAATTCGAGCTTTTTTAATACTTTTTGTGAACGATTGGAATTTGTTTTTATCAACTTTTGTCGTTGGAAATTGAGACCTTGCGTGTAATTCGGATTTTATTCGTGGTATGATGTCGTCTAGAATATAGTTTTAGCTTATGTTTTTTAAGAGCGGTTGAATTTGAACTCAGCTTACCGATAGGTTGGCTTGTTGAAATATTTTGTTTTTCAATTCAGGTTGGTGTTTTTGTGCTAAAAGTTGGACCTTTTGTGTATATTTAGCTGTTTGTAACATAAGATTGTGATTTTCCATGAATTATATGTCAATTGGGATTTTCGTGAGTAAACTAATGAGTGAGGTTATTCACTATGACTAGGGATATATATTTTATCTGCATGCTGTTGAGCTTTTATACAATTGAATTGGGATTATTTACTACACTTCGTGTGAATGATTTGTATTTTCTCAGATATTTTTGTTGGTGCTTTAGGTTCATGATGGAGAGGAGGATTACTTACAGTGAACTAAAGCCACATTGTTGTCGAGCCCTTCCTAAAATGATTTATTTTGCCATGATAAAGTTTATTTTGGATGTAAGTTAATAGTTATATATGCAGATGTGTAAAAATAAATAAATTATAATTATCAATACAAATACATTTAACTGATTGCAAAAGATTATTACGAGCCTGTTTGGGTGGGCTTATAAGCAGCTTATTTTAAGGGACAATTACATTGAGAGACACCCCACTCATGAAAATTACCAAAAAAGACCCCTATTTTGCTACCTTACATGACATAGCACCCCCTCCCTTTTTTTAATTTTTTCTTTCACTCCATAGCACCCCCTTTATAAAGAAAAAAAACCCTAGCCCCCCATTTTCCCTCTCTTCTCCTTCTCTCCTTCACATTTTTCTCTCTTCTCTTCCCCCATAAACCCTAACGCCGCCGCCCCCCCCCCCCCCCACTCTTCCACCACTGCCCCACCATCATCCCCTCTCCTCCAAACCACCGATGTCGCCGTCGCCGAGGTCGTCACCACCACCACCGCCGCCGCAGCTTCTTCTTCTTCTTCTTCTTTTCATTTTTTTTTTTGCTTTTTGAATAGCAATGTTGATTTTCGTTGTATAATCCGATCCAAACTCCGGTGAGGAGTTTATTTATCGAGTTTCTTTTTTTTCTTCACTTTTATCATAAAAATTCATTGAGATCTACTAGTTTTTTATTAAAACTTTTGTTTAATGTTTAGATCTAGTGTTTTTCTTGTATAAAACTGTATAGATCTGGGATGTTTGTTAAGCTTTTGTATAAAAGCTGCATGAAGTACTGTTTAAAGTCAGTTTTGCGAGTTTATACACTTTTATACATTTTTATACAAGTTTATACAATTCTGTAAACGTGTATAAAAATGTATAAATCTGTATATGTACGCATTAACAGTGTATAAAACACATTCTATGCATTGTGATAAAAATGAAGAAAAAAAAGTGAATTTTTTATGATAAAAGTGAATTTAATGTTTAGATCTAGTGTTTTTCTTGTATAAAACTGTATAGATCTGGGATGTTTGTTAAGCTTTTGTATAAAAGCTGCCTGAAGTACTGTTTAAAGTCAGTTTTGCGAGTTTATACACTTTATACATTTTTATACAAGTTTATACAATTCTGTAAACGTGTATAAAAATGTATAAATCTGTATATGTACGCATTAACAGTGTATAAAACAAATCCGGTGAATTTTTTGGTTTTCCGGCCAACGGCCACCGCCGGCCGGCGGCGGCAGCGGCGGCAGGCCTATTTCTGGTGGTGGGGCAGTGGTGGGGGAGGGTGAGGGAGTGGTTCCTAGGGTTTTAGTTTAAATGGGTGCTATGTTGTGTAATTTTGAAAATAAGGGGGTGATATGTTGTGTAATGTAAAAATAAAGGGGTGCTATGGATGAAATGTGGCCTCTCATTTGTAATTTTGTGTTGAGGGGTGCCTAGTTTTGAAAATTCTCCTTATTTTAAGTGGCTTATAAGTCAAAAAATGGCTTTTAAGTCATTTATGGCTTATAAGTCCAAAAATTTTGGGAAACTTTCATAACTAGGCACCACACAACACAAAATTACAAATGAGGGGCCACATTTCATCCATGACACCCCTTTATTTTTACATTACACAACATAGCACCCCCTTATTTTCAAAATTACATAACATAGCACCCATTTAAACTAAAAACCCTAGGAGTCACTCCCTCACCCTCCCCCACCATTGCCCCACCACCAGAAACCGAGCTGCCACCGCTGTCGCCGCCAACCGGCAGTGGCCGGAAAATTAAAAATTCACTGGATTTGCTTATTTTATTTGTGGATTTGTTTAGATAATTATTTTGTGATAATTTTATACACCTAAATCTATCAAAATAATAAATTATACATGTAAATACATAGAAAATTGTGTATGCCAGAAGGAAAATACAAAAATATACAAAAAACATAAATTTTATACAAAACATCCATAAAAAGTGCACAAATCTGAAATTTATACAATTTTATTCATTGTTCATACACGCATATACAACTTTATACAAATTTTACAATACATAGAATGTATTTTATACACTGTCAATACTTACATATACAGATTTATACATTTTTATACACGTTTATAGAATTGTATAAACTTGTATAAAAATGTATAAAAGTGTATAAACTCACAAAAATAATGTTAAACAGTACCTCGGGCAGATTTTACACAAAAGCTTAACAAATATCCAAGATCTATACATTTTTATACAAGAAAAATAATAGATCTAAACATTAAATAAAAGTTTTAACAAAAAACTAGTAGATCTCAACGAATTTTTATGAAAAAAGTGAAGAAAAATCAAAAACTTGATAAATAAACTCCTCACCGGAGTTTTGATCGGAATATACAACGAAAATCAATATTGTTATTCAAAAAGAAAAAAAAAAAAAAGAAAAGAAAAGAAAAAGAAACAACAGCGGCGGCGATGTTGATGACGGTGGTGGCGGCGGCGGTAGCTTGGTGGAGGGGGAGTGGAGGTGAGACAGTGGTGGAAAGGGGGCGGTGGTGGGGGGCGGTGGTGATGTTGTTAGGGTGAAGAGAGTAAAAATGGGAAAGAGAGTAAGAGAATAGGGGGAAAAATGGGGGCTAGGATTTTTTTTTTTTTAAATAGGGGTGCTATGGAGTGAAAGAAAAAAATAAAAAAGGTAGGGGGGTGCTAGTTCGGGTAAAGAAGGAAAATAGGGTCTTTTTTGGTAACTTTCATAAGTGGAGTGTCTCTCCATGTAATTGTCCCAAAAATTTTTAAGTTACCAAACATATATTAATGAGCTTATAAGCTTATAAGCCACTTCTAAGCTCACCCAAACGGGCTCTACATATTGTTTCTAGGTTATCAAATTTGTTACAAACAGTTACTCCACTTTTAATTTGTTCTAGGTCAGATTGACAGAAAGAAAAAAAAACTTTCTCCCTTCATTCCACCTTTATGTGGCATGGTCTGGACTCTGGTGTAGGAAGGTCAAAGTTTTTGTGAATTTAAGATAATATCTTCAAAATTTTTAAAATAAAATTTACACATTTAACAACTGCATAAACTTATTACTAAGTCATACTAATAATTTACGGAAAAGGGCCAAATTTGTCCCTTTACTATGGTAAATCGGACCAGTTTACCCTCCGTTAAGTTTTTGGATCGATCATACCCCTGCCGTTACCAAAGTACACCCATTTGCCCCTAAAAATGACGGGCCTCCAGCGTGTCAAATACGTGGCTGCCACCTCAGTGCCATGTAGATCCAAACCATAGTAGAGGGGCAAAATTGGCCCTTTTCCGTTTTTTCCAAAGTCGTATCTGGACTAAGTTTCAATACTTAAAGAAGAAGTTTCGATGCTTAGAGGAGTTATTATAAGAGAGAAAAATGTGCTAAGAATGGTAGATAAGATATTTTGTGAGAAATACGGAATTAAAATGATACTCCCTTCAGTTTGGTTCCATAAGAAAGATATACTTTTGAATTTTGTGACTAAAATTATCTTTATTAAAGATGAGATAAAAGTTTAAAAATAAAATTATTTCTAAATAAATATATATGTTCTTTTTAAAAAGACTAAAAGGTAAAATGTGCTACTCTTATTAAAGTGGATAAACAGTTCTTTCCGGTGTTTCAATTTAAAAAATATTTTTAAATTTATCACAAAAAGTGATTTTTGCTACATATTGACTTATTAACTTTAGTTTAATCTCTTTTTCTTTAATGGCATACTTTTTGTAACAATAGAAAAAATATAATAAAGTATTATGTTTAAAATCACAAATTCTAGTATGCATTAACGGAAAAAATATAATAGAATATTATTTTTAATACATAAAATCTTATATTTTTTTCTACTGTTACAAAAAGTATGCCATTAAAGGAAAAAAAATTAAACTAAAGTTAATAAGTCAATATGTAGCAAAAATCACTTTTTGTGATAAATTAAAAATATCTTTTAAATTGAAACACCGGAAAGAACTGTTCATCCACTTTAATAGGAGTAGCATATTTTACCTTTTAGTCTTTTTAAAAAGAACATATATATTTATTTAGAAATGATTTTATTTTTAAACTTTTATCTCATCTTTAATAAAGATAATTTTAGTCACAAAATTCAAAAGTATATCTTTCTTATGGAACCAAACTGAAGGGAGTATCTTTTTAATTCCATATTTCTCACAAAATATCTTATCTACCATTCTTAGCACATTTTTCTCTCTTATAATAACTCCTCTAAGCATCGAAACTTCTTCTTTAAGTATTGAAACTTAGTCCAGATACGACTTTGAAAAAAACGGAAAAGGGCCAAATTTGCCCCTCTACTATGGTTTGGATCTACATGGCACTGAGGTGGCAGCCACGTATTTGACACGCTGGAGGCCCGTCATTTTTAGGGGCAAATGGGTGTACTTTGGTAACGGCAGGGGTATGGTCGATCCAAAAACTTAACGGAGGGTAAACTGGTCCGATTTACCATAGTAGAGGGGCAATTTTGGCCCTTTTCCGAATAATTTATAATTCAAAATGGATATAGAATACTAGACATGGTGGAAGAAGAACTTATTTGATTCTCCAAAATAGTGATGTTTTCACATCAATTAAAAGGAAGTCTACTGTGTCTTGCACAAATTTTGAAGTCTATTTTTAGTTGAATACGAATTGTTTATTCCAAGATCATCTGGGATCCTAATTGCACGGTAGTGCTGTCCCATTCAAACTCAAACTTCTGTTTCATTATATAAATATTACACAATCTTCATATCAACTCCATTAATATTCATCATCATAGTATACCTACGCCAAGAAAATTAAAAGTCTCATAAACATGCAGGCCAAAACAACCCTATTCTTTTCCTTGGTTCTTTTCTTCAATCTTTTCTTTCTAGCCCCTCCAGTCAATGCATCTTCAAAAAATATAACAGCACTTTTTGCTTTTGGTGATTCAGTTTTTGATGCTGGCAATAACAATGAGCTTCCTACAATTTTTAAAGCCAACCACTTGCCATATGGCAAGGACTTTCCTGGAAAAAAACCAACAGGGAGATTTTGTAATGGAAAATTGACAACAGATATTATAGTTTCAAAGTTGGGAATAAAGAAAAAAGTACCAGCTTATTTAGACCCTTTGGTTACTGACAAGGAGTTGTTAACTGGGGTTAGTTTTGCTTCTGGTGGTACAGGTTTGGATGATATTACTGCTGGGGAAAATCATGTGTTGTCAATGGAAAATCAGTTGAAATATTTTCAACAAGCTTTGAAGAGGATGCAAAAAGTTGTAGGGAAAAAAGAAGCTAAACGTATTGTTGAGAATGCTTTGTTTATGATCTCTGCGGGAACGAATGACATGTTGTTTAATTTTTATGAGTTGCCAACACGAAGATATCTTTCTTTGTCAGGCTACCATGATTTTCTACTCAATAGACTTGAGACTTTTGTCAATGTAAGTCCACTATTTTCGTCTAGCTCAACTCATTATTTTTTATGTTTAACCATATTCCATATCTCGAACCTAGTTGTTGAACTAATTCAAATTATTCCATATATGACCATGCTTCCTTATCGGATGGAGTTTTTTCATTCTGATAACTTAGAACCCGACACTTCTAATTAAGCCTAGATAGATTCTGTATGTCCCACTACACTCCTTTTGATAATTCGACCCGTTGCCAATCTTGCATGTCTAACATAAAATTTTGATGAACTCGTTAAAAGAAGAAAAAACATGTATTATCTTTCCTTACATTCTCTTGCATGCCACTGACATATGCAATAAGATTTATATTATGTATTTATTTTATTAGTGTAAATATTGAAGGCTGATAGTGTTTTTTCCTAACATGGTTATTAATGATCTTAATAATAGGGATTATATAAAATGGGAGCAAGAAAAATTGCAGTGACAAGTCTTCCACCAATTGGATGTTTGCCTGTGCAAGTCACTATTAATAGCTTTTTACCAAGCTTTCATATGTTTCAACGTGTCTGCGTACAACAACAGAACTCGGACTCGCAACGTTACAACAATAAGCTTCAAGCTCATATTTCCAGGTTGCAAGCTACACTGTCTGGCTCCAAAATTGTGTATGTGGATGTCTACAATCCCCTTTTGGACATGATACAAAATCCTTCTAACTACGGTAAGCTTAAATTAAACTTAATACTATAAATATTGACATGTCTTTGATGTCTTGGTACGACAAAAGTCATATTTATGAAATTCTTTTAAATATGCTTAAAATATGATAATAACATTAGCAAATCAGGAAGTGTTTTTACTTAATATTGGGGTATATATCAAAGATGAATAATATTGGGGTATCAAAGATGAATAATAACGTCTAGATGTTAGCTGGAGCAGAGCAAGTAATAATTGATTTATGACAACTAAACACCAAAAGAAGACTTTCAAGAATAAATTTTCTTTTAAATGACTTCTATTATACGAGTACCAAACACATCCAGATTATTTTCTTTGGATTACTAATTATTTTGTTGGTTTTTCTTTGTTTTTTGAATTAGGGTATGATCATGTCGTTGAAGGTTGCTGTGGAACAGGTGCGTTAGAGATGGGTCCTTTGTGCAATGGGTTTGATCCAACATGTTATAATCCCTCAAGATATCTTTTCTGGGATGCTGTTCATCCTTCACAAGCAGCTAATGAACATCTTGTTCGTATTTTCCAGAAGACAATACTTCCTCAACTTGTTAACTAATTGACCAACATATTTTGGATTTAGAATATAGGTCTTTTAACTAGTATTTTCTTCTTCTTTTTGTTTAGTTTGAAAATTCTAAACTTGCTTTTTTTCTGCCATGGTTAAAGTTTAGTTTTATTGTCACCGGCTTTTGAATTTGATATAGAGGTCTACACATTTCAATCATTATATGAGTTATTATATATCTCCTCAATGATGTTTCTTATTATATTGTTGGATGATTTTGCCCATCTCTTTAAGTTATGGGGTTGTGGCCTGTGGGACAATTCATACTGTTCAAACGTGTATACAACAATACCTAAACATGCAAGCACATGGTTGTCTCTAATTAAAATTAAGAAAATTCAATAATCCAATTAATTAAATATCGATTTACATTGGTTGGCCAAATTGTGCCTTCCAATGTTTAGCAGGTAACTGAGATTCTTAGCTTAAATTAAGTTAGACCTCACAATCTCTTTCTGATATACATATCCTAGCTCCAGTATAATTTAAAGGCCTACGAAGATGCATATCAAGTCTTACAAAAGAAATTATCTAAGGTACATATTTTTGGATACATACTTGCAGCTCCCTTTTTGGCTATATATACCTGAAAATTCTAGAATTACAAATGTCAAGAAACTTTGGAGCAACAAGGCAACCAACTCTTTATATTTTTTTTCTCACAACTCCGCATTTTTCAATAGCGTTAAACTAAGGCCAACAGCAGCAACAACAACATACCCAGTGTATTCCACAAGTGGGGTCTGAGGAGGGTGAGATGTACGCAGACCTTACCCCCATCAAGGTGGAGAGGCTGTTTCCGATAGACCCTTGGCTAGGAAAGGAAACATATTAGAAAACACATTGAAAAATCAAGCCACTGATATCATGCTAAATTAAATGTAAAGCTAATGCATATCCAACAAACAGATACGAATAGTAGATATAAAATCGGACAGCAAAAATGCAAATCAGCTACATAAGCCTAATACTACATCTAATACAAAAAAAGATGCTCGACTATCACCTAACCTTCTACCTTAATCTTCGACCTCCACGACCCCCTATCAAGAGTCATGTCCTCGGTGATCTGGATCTGGGTCATGTCCTGTCTAATCACCTCCGCCCAACTCTTTTTTGGTCTAGCTCTACCTCTCTGTAGACCCAACACATCTAATCTCTCACACCTCCTCACCGGGGCATCTACACTTCTCCTTCTCACGTGGCCGAACCATCGCAGCCTCACTTCTCGCATCTTCTCGGCCACGGGGGCTACACCAACCTTGTCACGAATGACTTCATTCTTAATCCTATCTATCTTAGTGTGCCCACACATCCATCTAAGCATTCTCATTTCCGCAACGCTCATTTTCCGGGTGTGAGAATTCTTGACCGGCCAACACTCTGCTCCATATAGCATAGCTGGTCTGACGACCACTCTATAGAATTTGCCTTTAAGCTTAAGTGGCACTCTCTTGTCACATAAAACACCTGAAGCGAGCCTCCACTTCATCCAACCTACTCCTATACGGTGTGTGACATCATCATCAATCTCACCATTGCCTTGGAGGATTGAGCCCAGATATTTGAAGCTAGCATTCAACCAAGGCTAAGAAAAATAAAAAAGGTAAGTCTGATACAATATTTGATTTGCGGTATAGAACTATCCATAATTAACAAATGCATAACTCGCACGACTACGTGTATGTAAAGCAATAGTAATGCTTATTATTGATTTTGGTAAATGGTATCGTAATATTGATATAGTTGTTGCTCCCAACGCACACGCAAGTATACGTGGTCGACAAGTAATAAAGTGATAAATCGAGTATCGTTCCCACGAGGACTATGCAGACTAATACTTAAAAAACAATTTCTAAACAAACTACTCAGGGATCTTTTTCTTCAATAGTGAGAGTTTTAGTAACTAAGAGCAGTAATTAAAAGGGTAAAAGTGAATTCAAACAATGGAGCAAAACCTGGTTGTTATCAGTAATAAGGAGACGGTCCAGGGTCAGAGTTACGAACAATCCAGTTGAGTTTTCCAATTGATTCCACTTCTTAAATCCCGGATTACTAACTAACAGAGTAAATGTACCCGTGAAAACCTTTCAGTTCTTCACGGTCTATGCAGGCTACTCCAATCCCTATATGTCTATGGGTTGAATCACGTGCACGCATTAACGAATTCTGTAATTAGTTAAGCTAGGCGAGCAAGTATATGTCTATCCCACTCACAAATTGGTTCCCCGATGCCCAGGTTCACAATCTAGCCCTACTCTTTCTTATTGCGTTCATAAATTCCCTCTTTCGAGTTCAATCTAAAAACCATAGATAATGCGTAATAATCGGGCCCTGACAATTACACAAGTGAAATCAAGAAAGAATAAGTAACCCGTTATGGGATTCAATTAATGGAAATCAATTTTCAAATATCAACTTTCATGAAATACTCTAACCCTAGAACGAGAGATTTAGCCACGCATACTCATAATAACAACACAAGGATTTGATGAAATAATGATGTAATAGATTAATGGAAGGAAGAAAAACCCTTGTTCTTGATGTTATGAGCTCTCCAATTGCTCCAAAGTCTGAACTTCTCGCCTCGTGTCGTGCCCTCGTGTGCTCAATCCAATCCTCAATCAAATTCCAATCATTCCTTGCTCAATCACGCTCCTAAAAGCTCCAAATGCACTGCATAACAACCTACACACGCACGACATCAAATTAGTGCAAAACCACATTCATAAACTATAAAATGAGCAAATAACAAGCTCAAACATGCGGAAATATTAAGGAAACATTGGCATAAAATGCCAAACATCACCACCCCACACTTGAACCTTTGCTCGCCCTCGAGCAAGTCACAACTAACTTCCCAACCTAGGTAGAACAGGTCTGCCTATGACTATGGTTGATACCGACCAATGAACCAATGCACACATGACTACTATGGATCCACAAACATGCCAACAATTTACCAAACTCAAAAATATGAGAACAACCACCCCAAAATAGCTCAAATGCACAAACTCAACTTATTGCAACCATGCTCCCACAAAATCACACCTATCTACTCAACCAAGAAATCATCAACTTCACCTATCTCATGCAAACCATGTGCCCTCACCAATATGAAGCAAAAGAGTGCCCCCCAAAGATCACACACAACAATAGATATCATGAATGGAACGGGGCAATAACAAACGAATTCACTCACTCTCATGAAAGTCTCACATGCCACACACAACGTACCACAGGCTTGCCCGTAGTGTAGGACTCCACTAATGTAAGCTCACTCCAATCGGGATTAACTAGGACTTTAAAACGGTTGTAATGTAGGCTAAGGGGCGGGTAGGATACATATGGTAATAGTAACTACCTCCCTAAGCACTTTAATACATCACAAATATTTTATCACAATTCTCAACAAAGCCACCCAATTAACACTTCCACACATACACCTTCTCAACAAGTAACATTTTTTCTTTTTAAGCACACATTATCAAGGAATGGATATTCTTTTTCTCTTTTTATTTCTTTTTCCACAATTTTTTCTTTCTTTTCAACTTTGCTATTTTTTTCTTTTTCAATTTCATTATCTTCCAACCTTGCCAATGCTTTTCACTACTTCACAATTTTAACAATTTTTCCCCTTCATTAGTTCCACTCAAAAACCTCCCAAAATCCAACCACAACTCCAAAATAACAACATAATATCAACTAAAGTGCTTAAGGAGTAAAGGGTCAAAAGAGACAATTTAGAACAAATGGGTAGGCTCGGGGTGTGGGTGCTAACAAAAAGGGTCAATGAAATCACAACAATTTTTTCCAAGGTATATATGTAAGGGTAGGCAAATCAAAGAAGGCCTTGTATCATTTCCCGACTAGAGCAAACCTAGGATTTCGCTTTGCACACACACGGGGCAAGTTCTAGACATTAATATGCAACATGGAGCAAACAAAAATATGCCTCACACACACATTGCACATGATCCACACAAAAAGGTTCCATCAACAACTCTCAATCAAGCATCTAGAGTGCAACTTGTGGAAAATTAAGCACTAATGCACAAAGGTTCACAATAAAGTCAAGCAAGTGGACTCAAGCATCTCAAGGAGGTCGTTGCATTTTTTCTAGGCATGCATCTCAATTTAAAACCAAAAGACACCATAAATAGTACATGCACAAGTTCAAGTCCACCGGTATCAAACAAATCAAAGGCACCTAGCATTCTACCTATTTCCTTCGTCTAGGGCCACCTATAACTAACTATTCTAATCCTAAAAATAAAAAATACCCGGTTCAAAGGCCACCCCGTGGAAAAGAACCGAGGTCATAAGAAAAACCACGGGGTGGATGACATGTACCACTAATAAAAACTAAAAGGAAAATCTTTTTGGAAATTTTTTTTCATTGGTTTTCTAATTTTTTTCAATTTTTCATATATTAAAGCAAGAAACAAATCAAAATAAAGTCAAGTGACAAAGAAAAATCCTAACGGTACATGCATCCCTAACCTCAAAAATATATACAGGGTAGTTCCCCACCCCACACTTAAAACTGAGCAATGTCCTGAGTGCTAAAAATAAGAAAGCGCAAGGTAAAGAAAACTTCCCTGAAGACTCTAGTCCTTGGTGCTAGCATCCTCCAAGCTTCCATATAGTATGAGGTACTCAGACTTCCCTCATCAGGTCATCAATATTAGGCAAGGGTGAGGACACCCCACACTTAGCCTCGACATTACATGAACCTGCAATCCAAGGAAAAATAAAAACTACGTGACATTATAAATAAAATAATACAAGTACAAACTCGGGTTGCCTCCCGAGAAGCGCCTTAGTTAACGTCGTGGCACGACGACACTTTTAGCTCACTTCCAGCATTTACGTCTTCTCTTCTTACGACGAACTTTTGCTTTCTTCCTTTCTTTGAGAGAACCCATCTTCAACTTCACATGTGGTTTACTTCCATGTTCTTGTCTGACACATTCGATCATAGAGCACTCTTCAACCTTAGCTATGTGCTCCTTCTCAGTATACACCTTTAAAGTAACCTTTTCTCCATGCGCTCTAACAGTCATCTCACCCAGCTCCATGTCAATAATTGCCTTTGAGGTGACTAAGAATGGTCTCCCCAAAATGATTGGAGCTTCTCGGTCCTCTTCATAATTTAGGACTACAAAATCAGCAGAGAATGTAAACTTACCAACTTTAAGCAACACATCCTCCAACTTACCATCAGGGTGAGTGAGTGATCCATCCACCATCTTAAGAGTAACTGAAGAGGGTTGGATTGCTCCTAGTCCTAACCTTTTGCAAACAGACAAAGGCATGAGATTTATGCTCGCACCCAAATCACACAAGGCACCAGTGATATCATGCCCTCCAATGGTACAAGGAATAGTAAACCTCCCAGGATCTTGAAGTTTTGGAGGTAGCTTGCTCAAGATTGTGCTACACTCCTCAACTAACTCAACTGTATCTATCTCTTGAGGCTTTTTCTTCTTGACTAAAATCTCTTTTAAGAACTTCACAAAGGATGGCATCAATTCAAACACATAAGTCAAAGGAATATTAACTTGAAGTTCTTTTAACATACTCACAAATTTTTTATATTGGGCCAGATCCTTCGATGGTATAAGTCTCTGCGGGAATGGTGGAGGCGACAGAGGTGCTTCCTTTTTCTCTTCTTTTTTCTTTACCTTCTCCACTTTTTCAACTTTTTCTATTTCAGCTCTCTCCTCAGACTTGGTCATCAGCTCTCCACCTTCAATTAAAGTCACTGCAAGACATTGTTCAGGCTCTTTTTTAACAGTGTTTATTTCTCCCACCAACTGCCCCAACTGGTGCTCTAGGTTCTTGTGAGCATTGGCAAGATCTTGTATGGCCTGTGCATGGGCTGCAGTGTCAGCTATCATTCTCTGCTGGCCCGCCATTATCTGCTTTAGCATATCTTCAACTGAATTGCTAACCTGCTGTGGTGGAGCTAGAAGTGGGTGGTAATTATTCGGGGCTCTAGTATTGCCTTGATAATAACCATTACCAAACTGATTTTGACCCTGCAGCCTGTTTTGATTACCCACGTAATAAACTGACTCTGGATTAGAGGAGCAAACCTCTGTAGCATGGTCTTGACCACAAACCTCACAAAAACTCTGGAGTTGTTGCACTGGAGCCACTGGTTGCTGAGTCTTTGGCAGAGCCAGCTTGCTAATTTGATTGGAAATGGCATCCATCCTCGCCCTTAGCTCTGAAACTGCATCTAACTGAAGTACCCCTACAGATTTCTGCGTAATAGCTCTACCATCTCCTTGCCAATCAGGATTGCTCTGCGAAAACTTATCTAGCAAATCATAGATCTAGTCAAAATTTAAGGCTAATACTTGGCCTCCAGCAGCAGCATCCACCACGATCTTAGTGTGCGCATTCAACCCCTCAACAAAAGTATGTGCAACAACCTCATTGGATTGGTTGTGGTGTGGACAATCTCTCAAGAAAGCTTTAAATCGCTCCCAGGCTGAATACAAAGACTCTCCTTCTAATTGTCTGAAGGACATAATTTCACTCCTCAGCCGGGCTGTCTTGGCAGATGGATAAAATTTAGCCAGGAATTTCTTAGCCAAATCCTCCTAAGTAGTGATAGACCCAGGCTTCTCAGCCTTTAACCACTTCCTTGCTGTCCCTATCAGTGAAAATGGGAACAAAGTCAAACGAACATAATCAGTAGGCACACCCGATGGTGTATAAGTATCACTGATCTCCAGAAAGTTCTGAATGTGTTGCTGCGGATCTTCATGAAGTAATCCAGCATATTGCCCCGTCACATGCAGCAACTGAATCATGCCGAGCTTGATCTCAAAGTGTCCGGTAATAGCGGGCTTCACAATACTTGACGCTACTCCTCCCAGGCTAGGAAGAGCAACATCTCGCACTGCTACTGCTCGTTCTTCTGCCATTTCAATAGGTAAAGAAGCAAGTGCGATTGCTAGTGCTTTTCGATCTCTCGCCTCTCTTCTTACCCTTCTCAAGGTTCTTTCAGGCTCGGGATCAAAAGGTGCGAGTGGTTCGTCCTTTCTATTCCTTTGCATGCAAAACCTGTAGCCTGAAATAGCACAAGAAACTCAACAAAAAAATTAAACCTGAATAGAAATTAAGTAATCGTTCAAAAAGGAATTAGTCAATTGTTTAGTCCCCGGCAACGGCGCCAAAAACTTGTTGCTCCCAACGCACACGCAAGTATACGTGGTCGACAAGTAATAAAGTGATAAATCGAGTATCGTTCCCACGAGGACTATGCAGACTAATACTTAACAAACAATTCCTAAACAAACTACTCAGGGATCTTTTTCTTCAATGGTGAGAGTTTTAGTAACTAAGAGCAGTAATTAAAAGGGTAAAAGTGAATTCAAACAATGGAGCAAAACCTGGTTGTTATCAGTAATAAGGAGACGGTCCAGGGTCAGAGTTACGAACAATCCAGTTGAGTTTTCCAATTGATTCCACTTCTTAAATCCCGGATTACTAACTAACAGAGTAAATGTACCCGTGAAAATCTTCCAGTTCTTCACGGTCTATGCAGGCTACTCCAATCCCTATATATCTATGGGTTGAATCACGTGCACGCATTAACGAATTCTGTAATTAGTTAAGCTAGGCGAGCAAGTATATGTCTATCCCACTCACAAATTGGTTCCCCGATGCCCAGGTTCACAATCTAGCCCTACTCTTTCTTATTGCGTTCATAAATTCCCTCTTTCGAGTTCAATCTAAAAACCATAGATAATGCGTAATAATCGGGCCCTGACAATTACACAAGTGAAATCAAGAAAGAATAAGTAACCCGTTATGGGATTCAATTAATGGAAATCAATCTTCAAACATCAACTTTCATGAAATACTCTAACCCTAGAACGAGAGATTTAGCCACGCATACTCATAATAACAACACAAGGATTTGATGAAATAATGATGTAATAGATTAATGGAAGGAAGAAAAACCCTTGTTCTTGATGTTATGAGCTCTCCAATTGCTCCAAAGTCTGAACTTCTCGCCTCGTGTCGTGCCCTCGTGTGCTCAATCCAATCCTCAATCAACTTCCAATCATTCCTTGCTCCATCACGCTCCTAAAAGCTCCAAATGCACTGCGTAACAACCTACACACGCACGACATCAAATTAGTGCAAAACCACATTCATAAACTATAAAACGAGCGAATATCAAGCTCAAATATGCGGAAATATTAAAGAAACATTGGCATAAAATACCAAACATCAATAGTGCTAGAGGCTGGCGGTTGGGGACATGAGATTGCTAAGTCAGTATATAATGGGATATTCATGGTGAGAGATTAGTAATTTAAGATTTTCGTCTTCCGCAAACTCAGGCAAGCAGATGTCAGGCAGTACTAGTACATCGAATATTACGGAACATATGTTAGTCTCCCAGAAAGAATCTTCTATGCACAAACTTCTCGTTCTTGACAAATTACTCTCTTATCAACTTATGTTTTCTTCGAGTAGCTTTCAAATTGTTTACGGAGCAAATAGTAAAAAGACCATGACAGACTTTTATTGATCAATGTAATCAACAATGTTCTTATTTAAAAAAAAAAAGAAAAAAAGAAGAAGTTATGGAAAGGAGGCTTTGATTCATTCAACTTAAGCACAATTGTCATTATTCACATATCCCGTAAAAGATAATATTTTCTTTTTTCCTATTAATCAACAAAAACGTCAGCTGAATACGTGGGAAAACAAGATCTGGTGGAAATATAGGGGAACTTTTCGAAAATAGTCTTATGGATAAGTATAACAACAAATAACAACATAACACAAATAGCCGGTCCAATTTACTATTTATATTTCCTAACTAATAGTATATATTATAAAAAGATATACGCGTAATACATAAGGATTACACATACATTATACTGACTAGTTTTTGTGTGAAATTCTAATGACTAGTTATATAATATTATTTTCCCAATTAATTACTTGCAAAAGGAGAAAATTTCATATCTAACCAAATAAATATCATGGCCCTACATTTAAATAGACACAAGTAACAAACAACAAAGGCTAGCCAAAAATACGTTAACAAAATAGGTTTATGTGAATCCCTTTTCCTAAAATACAGTAACAAAACTTGCATAATTTTTGGTAGCAATTTCACCCGTTTAAACACAATTAAGGAATCCCAACAGAAACGTAATCCTCTATCTTTGCCTAATATATATCCATTATAATGATGATTTTTAGGCAAATATATCTCAGAAATATTGGAGATATTCACCATAAGAAGAAGCAGGAGTCCTGTATTTATTCCATAGAGTAATCTAAACCATAACAAAAAAGTATCAGAATCGCATATTGCTGATCGTTTTTTTTAATATCAGTCTAATATGTTTCCAATTAAGGTTTTAATTCAATATGGTGGAAATTGGGTTAATGATTTCAAGTTCATCAACTTCAAAGCTGATGGTATTCTACTACAACAAGAATGTTCATACACCATATTTTTGAGTGCAATTGTGTATCCACTGCCTTGAAGAAGGGTTCCAACCGATCTCAATGAAGAAGGACATGGGTGTTCAACTATATGTAGAGCAAAAAAATCAACAAAGATGAGTGAATATCCGCTTTGCATCACAGCAAAAGAGAAAATAATCCATGATGGTAGTTCAAGCATGTGAATACCAATGTTTTGAGAGATGCTGGCCCACTCCATGATATTAACATACCTGAAGTAGTCGACCTGATATTTTCAAGTAACACTGATGAAATTGAAGATGTACCCACTGAGAAAATTGGTGTCATTGACAACCCAGAACATGACTACATAGAAGAAAATCAGGTCTATAAAGACAAGGAAACACTGCAGAGTGTTGTAAAGAACTACGCTCTAAAAGAAATGTTTGAAACTAAGGTTGATAGGTCTTCGACTAAAAGGTATTTAGTTATGATTAGAATATCTTTTATATATTACTAAATATTTTGTGAGTATTTTATATATATTGACATCAACAATTCATGTATTATCCGACTAGGTACTCAGTAATTTGTATAATCAATCCATGTAGTTGGATGCTTCGCTCATCAAGCTTGAATGGCTCAAGGGTGTTCATGATAAGAATGTTCAACAATTTTAACACTTTCCCAATTGAGGAAAGGTTGATTTCACATCGGCGTGCGAGTACAGATGTTATTGGAATTCTAATGAAGGAAAGGTTCGCTGATCCGAAAACAATATACACCGAAGGACATCATAATGGAGTTGAAGAAAACGTATGGGGTCACACTCAACTACATGAAAACGTGGAGATGTAAGGAAAAGGTGATCCAATTGTTGAGGGGAGACCCAAATAAAGCATATGGAAAGATTCCAAGTTACCTTTATGTGCTGAACAAAGCTAACCCGGGCTCAGTTACAAAGCTAAAGAAATTTGAAGATCATTCTTTCCTATATGTTTTCATTGCACTGAATGCCTTTATAACAGGCTGGCAACATTGTAGGCCAGTGATGGTAGTGGATGGAAGTTTTTTTAGTAGTGTATATGGAGGTACAATGCTAATAGCATGCACGTTGGATGGTTCTGGTAAGTCTGTAATTTTGATGTCCTATATATATTTTGTACATATCAGTGATATATTTTATGAATAATCCAGTATTATTTTAATTTTTAATGGTGAATACCTATTTCTTAAAAATAAAATATGAATACTGATTGAATATTCGACCGATATACCCCAAGTAAAACGACATTAATGAAAATAGAATTTTAATCGATTAGATTCGTATAAATATAACACCTTTTATTTTGTATGTAGGTCATATTCTACCGCTAGCATATGTTGTTGTTGATTCAGAAAATGATGTGTCATGGGAGTGATTCTTCGAATGTTTAAGAGAAGCATGTGGTATTAGGGATGGTATGTGTGTTGTGTCTGATGGGCATGAGAGTATTATACGAGCTGTGAAAATGATTTGTCCAGAAATACCTCACTGTGTATGCGTGTTTCACTTATAGAATAATGTTAAGTTGAAGTTCAAGAAGGGTGAAAATAAATTGAAAGATGCATATTTTCTCCTAGTAATGGCATCCACAGTTAAAGAATTTGATAAATCAATGGAGGATCTTGAGGGTATCAACGGTAGAGTGAAAGATTTCCTTTTTGACATTGGTTATCACATGTGGTCAATTGTAACGTCCTATATAGTTTTGCTAATGTATATGCATCTTTACACTTAAATGGCTCCAATTAATAAACGCAAGTGTATATAATAAATACTTGAGTTATGCCATGTTGCTCCCAAACGCACACGCAAGTATACATGGTCGACAAGTAATAAAGTGATAAAATGGAGTATCGTTCCCACGAGGACTAAGCAGACTAATACTTAACAAACAATTTCTAAACAAACTACTCAGGGATCTTTTTCTTTGATGGTAAGAGTTTTTATAACTAAAAAGCAGTAATTAAAGTGCTAGAAGTGTAGTCAAGCAATAGTGCAATACTTTGGTTGTTAACAATATTAAGAGGACGGTCCAGGGTCAGAGTTACGAACAATCCAGTTGAGTTTTCCAATTGATTCCATTTCTTAAATCCCGGGTTACTAACTGACAGAGTAAATGTAACTGTGAAAACCTTTCAGTTCTTCACAATCTATGCAAGCTACTTCAATCCCTATATGTCTATGGGTTAAATCACATGCACGCATTAACGAATTCTGTAATGAGTTAAACTAGGCAAGCAAGTATATGTCTATCCTACTCGCAAATTGGTTCCCCGATGCCCGGGTTGACAAACTAGTTCTATTCTTTCTTATTACGTAATTAAATTTCCTCTTTTGAGTTCAATCCAAAAACCATAGATGATGCATAATTATCGAGCTCTAACAATTATACAAGTGAAATCAAGAAAGAATAAGTAACCCGTTATGGGATTCAATTAATGGGAATCAATCTTCAAACAATCAACCTTCATGTAATACTCTAACCCTAGAACGTAATGTTTAGCCACACATATTCATAATCACAAGGCAAAGATTTGGTGTAATAATGAAGTAATTGATGTAATAGATGAAAGATTAGGAATAAACCCTTGTTCAATGAAGTATGGTGCTCTCAAATTGCTCAAAAGTATGAACTCCTCTGAAAAACGAAGTACAAGAGTATTTATAGGGTTTATAAAGGCCTGGTAATTAGTTAGACCTAAGCCTAGACGAAATATGAAGTCAAAATTCGCTCCAGGGGCGCTATAACGGGCGCCCCGCGCCCACGATCGCGCTGGGACAACCAGTGGACGTCAAAAACTGCCCACGTTAGCCACGCACTGCGCAGCCAAACGCGCCAGAATCTGGGCGCTTTGGCTGGCGCGGCGCGCCTCCTGCGGCGCCCAGCCATTCTGCTCCTCTCCTTGCTCCTTTGCTCGCTCGTGTCGTGCCCTGCTCGATTCAATCCTCAATCAAAATCCAATCTTTTCTTGCTCGATCTTGCTCTTTAACGCTTCAATTGCACTGCGTAACAACCTACATACACACGACATAAAATTAGTGCAAAACCACATTCATAGACTATAAAACGGGCAAATAAAATGCTCAAACATGCGGAAATATTAAGGAAACATTGGCATAAAATGCCAAACATCACCACCCCACACTTGAACCCTTGCCCGCCCTCGAGCAAGTCACAACTAACTTCCCAAATTAGGTAAAACAGGTCTGCCTATGACTATAGTTGATACCGATCATTGAACCAATGCACACATGACTACTATGGATCCACAAACATGCCAACAATTTACCAAACTCAAAAACATGAGAACAACCACCCCAAAATCGCTCAAATGCACAACTCAATTTATTGCAACCATGCTCCCACAAAATAACACATATCTACTCAACCAAGAAGCCACGACTTCACCTATCTCGTGTAAACCATGTGCCCTCACCAATATGAAGCAAAAGTGTGTCCCCCAAAGATCACACACAACAATAAATATCAAGAATAGAACATGGCAATAATAAACGAATTCACTCACTCTCATGAAAGTCTCACATGTCACACACAATGTACCATAGGCTTGCCCGTAGTGTAGGACTCCACTAATGTAAGCTCACTCCAATCGGGATTAACTAGGACTTTAAAAAGGTTGTAATGTAGGCTGAGGGGCTGGTAGGATACATATGGATAATAGTGACTACCTCCCTAAGCACTTTAATACATCACAACTATTTCAATCACAATTCTCATCAAAGCCACCCAGTCAACACTTCCACACACACCTTCTCAACAAGTAGCATTTTTCTTTTAAGCACACACTAGCAAGGAATGGATATTCTTTTCTCTTTATTTTTTTCTTTCTTTCAATTTTTTCTTTTCTTTTCACTTTGCTCTTTTTTTTTTTTCTTTTCAATTTCATTATTTTCCAACCTTGCCAATGCTCATAAACAACTACTACATGATTTTCACAAGTATTCCTCTTCATTAGTTCCACTCAAAAACCTCCCAATATCCAACCACAACTCCAAAATATTATCACAATATCAACTAAAGTGCTTAAGGAGTAAAGGGGCAAAAGAGACAATTTTAGAACAAATGGGTAGGCTCGGGGTGTGGGTGCCAACAAAAAGGTCAAAGAAATCACAACAATCAAGTCCAAGGTGTATATGTAAGGGTAGGCAAATCAAAAGAAGGCCTGTATCATTTCCCGACTAGAGCAAACCTAGGATTTCGCTTTGCACACACACGGGGCAAGTTCTAGACATTGATATGCAAACATGGAGCAAACAAGAATATGCCTCACACACACATTGCACATGGTCCACACAAAAAGGTTCCATCAACAACTCTCAATCAAGCATCTAGAGTGCAACTTGTGGAAATTTAAGCACTAATGCACAAAGGTTCACAACAAAGCCAAGCAAGTGAACTCAAGCATCTCAAGGGGATCGTTCCATTTTTTCTCTAGGCATGCATCACAATTTAAAACCAAAGGACACCACAAATAGCACATGCAACAAGTTCATGTCCACCGGTATCAAACAAATCAAAGGCACCTAGCATCCTACCTAATTCTTCGTCTAGGGCCACCTAACAACTAACTACTCTAATCCTAAAAAAATAAAAACTACCCGGTTCAAAGGCCTCCCCGTGGAAAAGAACCGAGGCCATAAGAAAAACCACGGGGCGGATGACATGTACCACTAATAAAACTAAAAGGAAAATCTTTTTGGAATTTTTCATTGGTTTTCTATTTTTTTTCATATATTAAAGCAAGAAATAAATCAAAATAAAGTCAAGTGACAAAAGAAAAATCCTACGGTACAGGCATCCCTAACCTAAAAAATAGATAAAGGGCAGTACCCCACCCCACACTTAAACTAAGCAATATCCCCAGTGCGACAAAGAAGTAAGTGCAAAAGTAAAAGAAAACTGCCCTGAAATCCGGGTGGTGCGCAGGAGTGTGGACCTAGTCCTCCTCTTCATCAGAGCCACCGCCCTCAGCATCAGTCGCCTCAACCTCACTGTCCGGATCGTTAGCAACAATATCCGAATCCGTGTTCTCATCCTCCTCCGGAGGCATCTCTACAGCTCGAGTCATGCCTAGCAGACACTTCGAGGTCTCCAGTAGAGGGACAGTGCGATCAATAGCTGCAAAATCCACGCCCGACCGCCGGGCCATCTGCTCCATCATCAAATACTGACGCGCAGACAAGTTGGCGTCTGTCTCCCGCCACTCATCAGCCGTCAGTTTCACCGGCGCAGTAGTGGTCACACCCTTGACCGAGGCAATATCAAAAGGCTTCCCTATGTCAGGGACAATGCGATCCCCAATCTCATCTACGGGGACACCAGCCTCCTCTAAGTATCGGGTCAGGATGTTCCCAAAATACAAGCGACTACATGAATCTAACTTCCGTTGCTCCTTCATCACTCGCAACATGTAGTAGCCTATATTTACCGGCTTCCCAGTCATAAAGAAATATACCATGCACGCCCGAGTCTAGGTGACCTCGGAATAATGAGAAGATGGTAATATGCGTGCATTGATAAACCGCATCCACACACAAGCCGGTTTGAGAAACTGCGAGAAGTACATATACTTGTGTCTTTTGGACGAACTGCGCGCCCACTTATGAGTGGAGCTCTCGCCACAAAGTGTGTCTCGCAGAGCCTTGTAGTCCGGCTTTTTAATGAAATCCTTCATATCATCATAATCAGGGTCCTCGACCCCCAGAAAGGCATTCAATGCCGTGTGGTCCAGCTTCACTCTCACCCCCCTCACCGTGACCATATCATCCTTCTTCCATGCGTCGTCCGGCTCCCAGTTGGCATAAAGCTCTTGCACCAAATCAAGATTGGCGTGCCCCGGACTCTCAAATACCGAGTCCCACTTTAAAGCAATTATCGCCTCGGCCACCCCTCGATATTTCTGCATAACCCTCCTTTTATCAATTGCTTGCTCGGGGATGTACCCCGCAAGCCTCACATTTTTATACCACGTTTGGCACTCACCTCTCTTTACAAAAGTGATGCCATAACGTGTCTTTCCTCCGGGACGTGGTATCGGCACTGCGTCCTTAAGTATCTTTGCCTTGGCCTTTGCCTTTGGTTTGGGCTTGGGCTTGGCCGGTGCCTTGCCCTTTTGCTTTGTGGAAGAAGGCCCGGCTTGGAGTGCTCTCCTCGGGCCCGCGGCGGATGAAGAACTCTTGCTTGGTAGAGGTTTGGTCACCATGGTACCTACACAACAATAGATCAATGTGAGATGGATAACTAAGCACCAAAAATACAATTCAAGCTCAATTGGTAGGGTACCACCCCACACTTATCACACGCTCTATGTGTCAAACACTTAACTCAATGGCACGAGCAACCCCACACTTAAACAAAACTAGCTTCGGACAAAGTATGCCACGTTTTTGATTTTTTTCAAGATCAAGCTAGTGTGGGTGCATCATGATCAATTCTTATGTGTGTGCGACACTTAGTGTCCATAATAAGCCTAAGGAATGCATTGCTACTCAAGAATTCACAATGTCATACAATTTTCATCATTGAGGCTTTTTCACAAACACTTGGTGTGCACACTTTGAAGCTATCAATTTCAATGAGTTTTGGAATGTGCCAACCCTCCCAAATTGTTGGGAGATCTCTTTTTACAAGTCACAAGCTATCAATCTAGCACCATGAACAATTTAAGCACAACAAGAGTGAATTTTATGCATAAACTTGTAACTAGCTAAGAAACCTTCCATGAAAAAGAATTAGTTCAACTTACATGTTATTGAGAGAGAAAAGTAGGAATGTACTTACTTGAAGGTGTTAGAGTGGATTGCAACAAGATTGAGAATGATTCCAAGTGTTAGAGGTGAATTGGGGAGTGTTTAGAGAGTAATTAGAGTGAAACTAGTGAAGAAATTAGTATAGAAATCGGGTATAAGGGGTTGGGGGAAACCGGGTCGCGGGTCAAGACCCGTTTGACCCGAAAAATTAAAAAAATTTTGGCCGGGCGCGTTAAGCACCGCGGCGCGGAGCAATCGCGGACCAACTTTTGGAGCTACTGCCTAACCAGGCGCGTTGGGAGGCGCGGGGCGCTCCCAAACGCGCCGGGCCATTTTTTAGTTTTGCAATTGTCGCACGTTGGGAGGCGCGGGGCACTCCCAAACTCGCCCGAGCACGTTTTTTCGCACCAATTTCCGATTCCAAGTGCGAACCCAAGCGCGGGACATGTCTCGAGACGTCCCGTACCCCTCAATGCATTCATTTTACCTTGTTTAGCTCACCCGATTCCTACAAAAACGACACACAAAAACAACAACTACGTGACACTATAAAACAAAAAAATACTAAACTATTACAAGTACAAGCTCGGGTTGCCTCCCGAGAAGCGCCTTATTTAACGTCGTGGCACGACGGGTATTAATCAAGGGTCCCTCAAAGTAATGGAAGTGTGGTGATTCACCGAACCTCCCCAATAACGTTTCACCCTTTGACCATTAACCAAGAATGTGTTCTCAGAATCCGGGGCTCTCAATTCAACCGCTCCATGTGCGGTAACACGAACAACTTCAAAAGGCCCCGACCATCTTGACTTCAACTTGCCCGGGAATAATTTTAACCTCGAGTTGAACAACAATATTAGCTGCCCGGGCTCAAACGTACGACGCTCAATGTGATTATCATGCCATTTCTTTGTCTGTTCCTTATATAATTTCGAATTTTCATACGCATGGAACCGGATTTCTTCAAGCTCATGCAATTGGAGCATCCTCTTCTCACCCGCTAAGGCCATATCAAGGTTGAGCTTTTGAATTGCCCAATACGCCTTATGCTCTAGTTCAACCGGCAAGTGACAGGCCTTACCATAAACAAGCCTATATGGAGAGGTTCCAATAGGTGTTTTGAATGCGGTTCGATAGGCCCAGAGAGCATCATCTAACTTCATAGCCCAATCCTTCCTCGAGGCATTCACAGTCTTCTCAAGGATTTGCTTGATCTCTCTATTAGACACTTCCACTTGGCCACTAGTTTGGGGATGATAAGCAGTAGCCACCTTGTGGCGAACCCCATACTTAGCCAACAATTTATTGAACAACCGGTTACAAAAATACGTACCTTCATCACTGATTATAGCCCGCAGTGTCCCAAAACGAGTGAAAATATTCTTCTTCACGAACTTCACCGCCACACTCGCATCATTTGTTGGAAGTGCAACAGCCTCCACCCATTTAGACACATAATCAACTGCTACGAGGATGTATTTATGGCCCATAGAAGGTGGGAATGGACCCATAAAATCAATACCCCAACAATCAAACAGCTCAATCTCCAAGATATTGTTCAAAGGCATCTCGTGACGCCTAGTAATAGTACCCGTTCTTTGGCAACGATCACATTGCTTCACTAATGCATGAGCATCTTTAAATAAAGTAGGCCAAAAGAAACCAGATTGAAGTACCTTTGCAGCTGTTCGATCTCCACCAAGGTGGCCACCATAAGGAGAGGAATGGCAGCTCTGTAGAATCAGCTCTACTTCTTCCCTTGGAATGCATCTCCTAGCTAGTTGATTAACGCCTATCTTGTACAAATAGGGCGCATCCCACACATAAAATCTGCTCTCATGAAGGAGTTTACGCTTCTGCTCAGCAGTCGTCCCAGGGGGATACACATTACTCACAAGTAAGTTCACCATATCAGCATACCATGGCACCTTAGCTGCATCTAGAACAAAAAGTTGCTCATCAGGGAATACCTCTTTAATCTCAGGCCCTTCATCTACATGATCTCTATTCTCCAGCCTTGACAAATGATCAGCTACTTGATTTTCAGTCCCCTTGCGATCTCGAATTTCAACATCGAACTCTTGCAATAGGAGAACCCATCTAATGAGTCTAGGCTTGGATTTCTTCTTTTCAAACAAATACCGGATTGCGGCATGATCAGTGTAGACAACAACACGAGTGCCAACCAAATAAGATCTGAATTTATCAGAAGCATAAACTACGGCTAGCAACTCCTTCTCAGTGGTGGTATAATTAGACTGGGCTGCATCAAGCGTCTTGCTTGCATAATAAATGGAGTGAAAGATTCTTCCAATTCTTTGGCCTAGAACAGCCCCAATAGCATTATCACTCGCATCACACATCAGTTCAAATGGCAAAGACCAGTCAGGAGCAATGATGATTGGTGTGGTCACCAACCTTTTCTTCAACTCGTCAAAT
The DNA here is from genome assembly GCA_037355625.1 of Petunia x hybrida. Lineage (NCBI taxonomy): Eukaryota > Viridiplantae > Streptophyta > Magnoliopsida > Solanales > Solanaceae > Petunia > Petunia x hybrida. Next base: position 148,635 of record JBBBVM010000168.1, read on the forward strand.
GCCTTTAGACAAGCATCATTGAACACAAATTTCACATCCTTCTCTAACAATTTGCACAAGGGAGTGGAAATTTTGGAGAAGTCCTTTATGAAACGTCTGTAGAACCCTGCATGCCCCAAGAAACTACGCACCCTCTTAACAGAGATAGGTGGTGGTAATTTCTCAATAGCCTTAATCTTCGCTTTATCAACCTCGATCCCTTGCTTTGACACCTTGTGCCCAAGTACTATGCCTTCTTGAACCATAAAGTGACATTTTTCCCAATTCAGCACCAGATTTATTTCTTCACAACGGCTCAGCACAGCATCAAGATTTTTCAAACATTCATCAAAAGAATCACCAACCACTGAGAAATCATCCATAAATACCTCCACAAATTTTTCCACCATATCGGTGAAAATAGCCATCATGCACCGCTGAAAAGTCCCCGGGGCATTACACAACCCAAATGGCATCCTCCTAAATGCATAGGTGCCATATGGACAAGTAAAAGTAGTCTTCTCTTGGTCTTCAGGAGCTATCACAATTTGATTGTCGCCCGAATACCCATCCAAGAAACAGTAATACTCGTGCCCTGCAAGTCTATCCAGCATCTGATCAATAAAAGGGAGTGGGAAGTGATCTTTCCTGGTGGCCTTGTTTAGCTTCCTATAATCAATACAAATTCGCCACCCTGTAACTGTTCGTGTAGGAATCAACTCATTATGCTCATTCTTCACCACTGTCATGCCCCCCTTCTTTGGAACACATTGCACTGGACTCACCCACTTGCTGTCAGAGATAGGAAAAATAATACCAGCATCCAGCCACTTGATAACTTCTTTCTTCACCACCTCCTTCATAATTGGATTTAGCCTCCTCTGCTGCTCTATAGATGGCTTATGGTCTTCCTCCAAGAGAATTTTATGCATGCAGAAAGAAGGTCTAATCCCTCTAATATCAGCAATAGTCCAGCCAATAGCTCTCTTGCGCTCTCGCAATACTCGCAACACCTTCTCAACCTGCACATCAGACAACAAAGAAGAGAGGATCAAGGGCAAAGTATTACCTTCACCCAAATAAGCATAACGTAAATGCGCGGGTAAAGGTTTGAGCTCAAGAGTGAGAGCTCTCTCAATAGACGGTTTAGCAGGAGTTAAGGTCAACGGTCTATCAAGCTCCTCAAATTTCTTCCACCCTGGGATGAATTTACTCTGCATATTAAGAACCTCCAAATATTCTTCAGTATCGTCATCCTTCAGGATATCATCATCATCACATAAGAGTGCCCTTTCTAAAGAATCAACATTAGAAGCCAAGAATGACCTCTCATCAGCAGTCAACTCATCATCTACCACTTTTACCATGGACAACTCTTCATAATGAGAAGGAAGCTGGGTAGCTCTGAACACATTAAACACAGCTTCTTCCCCATTTACCTTCATGATCATCTTTCCAGCTCTGAGTCTAATAACAGCATCAGCAGTAGCCAAAAATCCTCTTCCCAAGATGAGAGGAACCTCAGGATCAGCTTCATAATCAAGAATAATAAAATCCACAGGTAATATAAACTGGCCCACTTGTACAAGCACATCCTCAATAATCCCCTCGGGGCATGTCAATGATCTATCAGCCAGCTGCAGAGTCACAGTAGTGGGTCGTGGCTCACCCAGGCCTAGCTTCCTGAAAACTGAAGAAGGCATTAAGTTCACACTAGCACCCAAATCACATAAACCTCGACCAACCTCATGTTCCCCAATTTTCAAGGGAATGGTAAAACTGCCAGGATCCTTCAATTTCTGAGGAAGCTTACTTCTAACTCTGGAACTACACTCCTCAGTGAGTGCAACTGTCTCAAACTCAGTCAGTCTTCTCTTGTTAGCAACAATATCCTTGATGTATTTAGCATATTTGGGAACATCCCGCAAAAACTCCACCAAAGGAATATTTACCTGAATCTGACTCAATATCTCCAAGAATTTCTTGCATGCTGCATCAACTTTCTGCTTCTGAAGTCTCTGAGGGAAAGGTGGTGGTGGTCTCACAATAGCAAGCTCGGGCTGCTTTTCAATCACTTTCTCAGCTTCTTTCTCCACTTCCCTATCAGCATTGGGCTCTAACTCAGCAACAGGCTTCTTTGGCTTTGGGGGAACTTCTTCCAGAGCTCTTCCATTCCTCAAAGTAACTGCTTGCACAAATTCTCTAGGATTCTTCTCTGTATCACTCGGTAAAGCACCCCGAGGTCTATTATTTTGTGCTTCAGCTAGCTGCCCCAATTGTCTCTCAAGATCTTTCTGCGCATTGCTCAAATATTTAATTATTTGTGCCTGAGATGCTGAATCATCCATGAGCTTTTGCTGCCCTGCAAGAATTTTCTTAAGCATATCCTCAACTGAATTAGACTGTTGTGGCTGAGTCTGCGACTGTGACCCCTGTTGTGGTGCATTTTGGGATCTCTCGTTGCCTTGAGGCTGCTCACGACTATCCCTCCAAGAAAAATTTGGGTGATTACGCCAACCACTGTTATAGCTATTACCATATTGGTTGCGATTCTGACCCTGTGACCTGTTCTGATTACCCACATAGTACACTGACTCTGGATTAGATGGACAGACGTCAGTAGCATGATCATCTCCACAAACCTCACAAAAGACTTGAAGTTGTTGCACTGGAGCTGCTGGTTGTTGAGTCTGCGGCAGAGTTAGCTTGCTGATTTGATTGGAAATAGCATCCATTTTCGCCCTTAGCTTTGAAACTGCATCCAATTGAAGTATCCCAGCAGATTTCTGCGTGGTAGCTCTACAACACCCTGCCAATCAGGATTGCTCTGCGAAAACTTATCAAGTAAATCATAAATCTGATCAAAATTTAAAGCCAGTACTTGACCTCCAGCAGCAGCATCTACCACGATCTTAGTGTGTGCATTCAACCCCTCAACAAAAGAGTGTGCAATAACCTCATTAGATTGGTTGTGGTGTGGACAATCTCTCAATAGAGCTTTGAATCGCTCCCAGGCTGAATACAAGGATTCTCCTTCTAACTGTCTGAAGGACATGATTTCACTCCTCAGCCGGGCTGTCTTGGCAGACGGATAGAATTTTGCCAAGAATTTCTTAGCCAAATCCTCCCAAGTAGTGATAGACCCAGGCTTCTCAGCCTTTAACCACTTCCTTGTTGTCCTTATCAGTGAAAATGGGAACAAAGTCAAACGAACATAATCAGTAGGCACACCCGATGGTGTATAAGTATCACTGATCTCCAGAAAGTTCTGAATGTGTTGCTGCGGATCCTCATGAAGTAATCCAGCATATTGCCCCGTCACATGCAGCAACTGAATCATGTCGGGCTTGATCTCAAAGTGCCCGGTAATAGCGGGCTTCACAATACTTGATGCTACTCCTCCCAGGCTAGGAAGAGCAACATCTCGCACTGCTATTGCTTGTTCTTCTGCCATTTCAATGTGTAAAGAAGCAGGTACGATTGCTAGTGCTTCTCGATCTCTCGCTTCCCTTCTTACCCTTCTCAAGGTTCTTTCAGGCTCGGGATCAAAAGGTGTGAGTGGTTCGTCCTTTCTATTCCTTTGCATGCAAAACCTGTAGCCTGAAATAGCACAAGAAACTAAACAAAAAATTAAACCTGAATAGAAATTAAGTAATCGTTCAAAAAGAAATTAGTCAGTAATAGTCCCCGGCAACGGTGCCAAAAACTTGTTGCTCCCAAACGCACACGCAAGTATACGTGGTCGACAAGTAATAAAGTGATAAAATCGAGTATCGTTCCCACGAGGACTAAGCAGACTAATACTTAACAAACAATTTCTAAACAAACTACTCAGGGATCTTTTTCTTTGATGGTAAGAGTTTTTGTAACTAAAAAGCAGTAATTAAAGTGCTAGAAGTGTAGTCAAGCAATGGTGCAATACTTTGGTTGTTAACAATATTAAGAGGACGGTCCAGGGTCAGAGTTACGAACAATTCAGTTGAGTTTTCCAATTGATTCCACTTCTTAAATCCCAGGTTACTAACTGACAGAGTAAATGTAACTGTGAAAACCTTTCAGTTCTTCACAATCTATGCAAGCTACTTCAATCCCTATATGTCTATGGGTTAAATCATATGCACGCATTAACGAATTCTGTAATGAGTTAAACTAGGCAAGCAAGTATATGTCTATCCTACTCGCAAATTGGTTTCCCGATGCCCGGGTTCACAAACTAGTTCTATTCTTTCTTATTACGTAATTAAATTCCTTCTTTCGAGTTCAATCCAAAAACCATAGATGATGCATAATTATCGAGCTCTAACAATTATACAAGTGAAATCAAGAAAGAATAAGTAACCCGTTATGGGATTCAATTAATGGGAATCAATCTTCAAACAATCAACCTTCATGTAATACTCTAACCCTAGAACGTAATGTTTAGCCACACATATTCAAAATCACAAGGCAAAGATTTGGTGTAATAATGAAGTAATTGATGTAATAGGTGAAAGATTAGGAATAAACCCTTGTTCAATGAAGTATGGTGCTCTCAAATTGCTCCAAAGTATGAACTCCTCTGAAAAATGAAGTAAAAGAGTATTTATAGGGTTTACAAAGGCCTGGTAATTAGTTAGACCTAAGCCTAGACGAAATAGGAAGTCAAAATTCGCTCCAGGGGCGCTATAACGGGCGCCCCGCGCCCACGATCGCGCTGGGACAACCAGTGGACGTCGAAAACTGCCCGCGTTAGCCACGCGCCGCGCAGCCAAATGCGCCAGAATCTGGGCGCTTTGGCTGGTGCGGCGCGCCTCCTATGGCGCCCAGCCATTCTACTCCTCTCCTTGCTCCTTTTCTCGCTCGTGTCGTGCCTTCGTGTGCTCGTTCCAATCCTCAATCAAAATCCAATCTTTTCTTGCTCGATCATGCTCTTTAAAGCTCCAATTGCACTGCGTAACAACCTACATATACACGACATAAAATTAGTGCAAAACCACATTCATAAACTATAAAACGGGCAAATAAAAAGCTCAAACATGCGGAAATATTAAGGAAATATTGGCATAAAATGCCAAACATCATGCCATAAGCGTGATTATTTTATTTTTTGTTAGAATTTATATATACTTGGTGGATGAAAAGAAATGACATAATTATGTTAAAGAATGATCTTAAGTAAATGGCTTCAAGAAGTGTCATATATGTGATTACATTAGTTGGTTTACATTAGTTGTTTCGTGTGATTTGGTCTGTAATAGAGAATAACTTTGGTTAAGCTATACTTTAATATTAATTTCAATTATTATAAATGGGGTAGTTGGTTGACAATTAAAATGACACAAAACTTATGCCCACTTTGTCTCTGATTTCTTCTGAAGCTCTAACCGGAATCCGGCGCCAAAATGGCATTTCTTTTAGTTTTTGTACAAAAATGGGTTGCCTAAAAAGTTACAAAAGGGGGTTTATCGGCATTACTTCTGCCGACTTACAACAATTGATAAATGGCAGAGCTGTAGAAACTAACGAAACAAATTTTTACACAAGTCGACATTTGTTCTGAGACTTAGTAAGTCGGTAGAACAAATGTCGACTTACCATGATTTTTCTATACTTAGAATTCCGAAGCTTCAGTATATTTTCATTGAAGACTGAGAGTACATAAAGTAAATCAAATTGACTTGTATTATTAAGTTTCCCATGGTAGACAACAAAAATAAAGCATGTTTGGAAGAAAGAGGATTAGAAGAAGTTTTACCTGTTCCAGTAGCTTTAGCTTTAGCTTTAGCTTTATGTTCTAGCTCTAGCTTTATATGTGATGTGCGATTGTTGAGGTCTAGTTTAGTAAAAGTTAAAATTTGATAGCTGTTGGCTTAAACTTGTGTTTGAGATCGTTTATGTGTAATATTTTTATGGAGTATATCTTTTAGTGGTATACCTTAAGATGATGATTTTCTCTCTACTTGTGTGTGCTATAGGTCGTCAACTAACACTAAAAAATGGTGTAAGTGTAATAAATATACCCCTGCCTTTATAAGTTATAAGTTAAATAACTTTATAAGTTAACCCATAGGGGCTCATACCTTCTAACTTTATAAGACATTCGTGCATTTACAGGATTTTTTCGTAAAATGAGTGAATGTTGGAAAGAGTACTTATGGTTTTGGCCTTTTTCTCCTAAAGTCGTGTGCCTGTTGTCTCTTTTTTCTTTTCAGAATGTTATCTGTATGTATGTATGTATTGATATGTCCACTTTTCAGAATGGAGTTTTTTTGTTCCTATATCAACTTAAGAGTAAGTTTTAGCTAGTTAAATACTTTCTTTAGACTATTTAGTATGACCTTCATCTTCTTGTAGGGTCGTATGGATGTTGGTCAAGATCTGCAAGTTCAACCGGCTACACCTCCCGTGACATCTTTCGTACATGTAATTAATTTATTATTTTTATTTCTGTTGGTGATACGCCTTTTCTAATAGTCATTGTATATCTTTTTGATTAATAATTAATATTAGTGTTCATCAATTGTTTGAATTAAAGGATGACTCGATGGATACCGTGAGAGACTTACCGGGTCAAAAAGAGCGTGCACACAAAAAGAATAGGCTTGTTAGGAAGACGTTCAGTAAAGAACGTGTTGATGGCAGTGCGGATGCTGGAGTACTTAGGCCGTAGTCTAAGATTAGGCGTATTGAAGACTAGCTTTTACTCTATGCTCTCTACTTTTTTGTTGGTATTATTAGCATGTATAGGCATGTGCAAAAATATTGTAGCCATATTTTGATCATATATATTTGTACAAATTATTATTTTTGAAAAGAGTAGTTTTTGTACATCTTCTAGACATTAAATGATTTCTTGGTCTCCAATTCAATGTAATCTCAAGCCTTGTTCGTACCTTCTCGGAGATATTTTTCGAGCAATGGGATATGCAATGTGACATCTGCTCTTATTATTGAAAAGTTAATTCTTGAGCTTAGCTTGGCCATGGTTAAGGGCTACATTGTACCAAGTTAATTCTTCTGTGAGTGTGTGGTATTGTTTATTTATTAGTCTTTGTTTAGGCTCCATAAATCTACTTTTAACTATGATGAGAGAAATAGTTCAACTAGACAGTCTAATATTATTTCAAGAACTATTTAAGTACTTTATTGATAGCATTATTACTCTCTAGCACGTCAAAATGAATTGTCAGATCACCCTTCACAAGTGGACCCTATCTAATTCGCATACAGACCATTATTTCAATCCCATCAATAAGTACTTAGATATTATATTTTCGAAAAGATAGTAATGATAGGTCAAACATACACATCATTGATATGCGGACTCATAACTTTTATATTTACGCGGCTTGACACATAGACTCATCAAATCAGATCTTAAATTATTGTATCCTACTACAAACATAATTATTGAATCTAAAGAGGCGTGTTGGCAATGCCTTAAAGGCAACTTTCCATGAAAGCTTGTGAAGTGACTATACATTTACCTTAACTAATTTGAATGCGAACCTAGCATTTTGTATTCACGTGGGCTGATGTAATTGACTTGTCTAGTAGAGTTAAAATATTGGTGACTGCCTACAAATATAAGGGGAACAATTAAGTTACTACTAAGACAAAGAACAAGACTACACATTATAAAAGAAGTAATAGTAATAACAACACATTATACAAGTACGTAGTCTCTAGTGGAGAATAACTGCATAAATAATTTAATGTATAAGTTATCGTCACATCGAAAACTAAATGACTAAAACATAATATACCATTAAAAACAATCATATGGAACATTTATTTTTGTTCATAACAATATTTTAAACACGTACCTAGAATTCTGTCCGAACTGATTAGAAGGCCTCTCAGATAGCCTATTTACTTGCAATAGAGTAAATTCACTTGGAACATTAAGATCAACACAATATTGCTCAGAAGGAACTTCATTCGTCATGTGTGGTTCAGTACGGACATAAATTTCAAGCACTAGTATGGACATTTCTTCTGGTAACTTTAAAAATTCCATCAATGTGTCATCGTCATATATATTCCACTCACAATATATTGGCACATCTTGACTAGTAGATCAGTGTGGATACCTACCAAAAATTAAAATATTTTCTCGTGTTGGATCAACATTCATTTTATCCAACATTCATTTTCTTAAATAAAATACCAACAAACCTATCATACGAAATAGTAGTTAGCACTTTAGAATTACTTTTAGGAGGTAAGCTATATCTGATTGAATTATTTTCATGTAACACTTCGCCACTCTAATAAAATGATACATTTACTTTGGCCATGATGAAAAAAATTGTTTCTTGTTGTTGATAAGAGATGTGAGAAGAGATAAGAAATGTGAGGTAATCGGTAGTGGAGGATGAAAGATGTGAGACACGAGTTATATAGAGCGAAAAATGCATATAAGTCGGCAGAAGTTTTGCCGGCTTGTAAATCGGCAAAACTAATGTCGATATCGTAAGTATAAAAAAATCATGGTAAGTCGGCATTTGTTCTGCCGACTTACTAAGTCGACTAAGTCGGCAGAACAAATGCCCACTTTTGTAAAAATTTGTTCCGTTAGTTTCTACAGCTCTATCGTTTATCAATTGTTGTAAGTCGGCAGAAGTAATGCCGATATACCCCTTTTTATAACTTTTTAGTTGGGCAACCCATTTTTGTACAAAAACTAAAAAAACACGCCATTTTGGCGCCAGATTCCTCTAACCGAGTGGCAACTCAAAGTCTTTAAGTGGGTCCCTTTTAATTATTCAATATAATAGATGAATATTTTTTTAAAGGGTTAAGAATGACAAGTGTAGAGAAATAGTAAATTAGGTTTGTGGCTTACATTGGAAAGAAAGACTAAGAGCCCGTTTGGGTGAGCCTAAAAGTGACTTATAAGCTTATAAGCCCATTAATATATGTTTGGTAACCTCAAAATTTTTGGACTTATAAGCTCTTAAAAGCCACTTTTTGACTTATAAGCCACTTAAAATATGCTGCTTTTAAGACCACCCAAACAGGCTCTAAAGGTTACAAAAGTTTGTTTTACTTTGTCCATTTGGACTTTATCAAAAGCCAAAATGCAGCTTTGCTACCAACCAGTAAAGAAGAGAAAATGTTAGTACCACTTTTTCTTTAGTTCCAAGAGAAAAGATTTTACTTTTTTAGCTAAATATATGAGAGGCATGGTAGATCAAGTGTATTACAACCCCAAGCTCTTGTTCTACTAGTGTAATTTTTCAAGGTAAACTTTGTACTCTTTTAGTTTTATGTTGTTACCTTGAGAAGCATGAATATCAATTCTTGAGATGTCAATATTTTAGGATTTTATTCAATTAATTAAAGTAAATAATTCTTTCTAATCCTTGACCCTATCCAATGATTTTAACAAGGAACACTTTCTTATAAATTTGTGAAATTGAAGAACCTTGGGAGATGATAGTGTTCTTTAGTTTGAACTCAACAATGGAGTAAAAAGGGGATTTGAAGATGTTAATGGGGTCGGATTGACTTGATTTTCAAACGTATAAACTCGTGGGTTAATGGGTAATATTGTATTAAATTCGGATTTGAAATCAGAGATGAGGCCCAATGGACGGGTTTTGGGCCGAGGTGGTCCCGAGCCCCAAAAAAATTGGGAGTTTTCACCCTCCTAGCCTATTTTAACGCTCTAATTATATTATTGAATAGTGTGATTGGATTGGAATTCGGCTTTGGTGACTTTCGAGACTTGTTCGGGTATAGTACTTTTATCTCTTTTCAAGTAAGTGAGACTTGATCTCTATTTTAAATGCTTTGTTAAATGGGTATGATTTGAAATTGCGTAATGAGTTACGAGCTTCTAAACGATTAGTATATTATGGGACAAGCACATACTTGAGATCGTTTACCTTACTTGAACGATCAAGTTAGCTTTATGACGTTTAGTATTGACTTGAATATGGTATTACATCATACCTTACTACATTTTAGTAAAGAGCACGATATTGATATGTGCATTACATGTATATTTAACACTCTATATTATGGAGTTATATGTATACATTACGGATTGTCCATATTATAGTTCTATTTTCTTGTTGGTATTTGGATTGTGGGCCACTGGTGAGGGCCTATGCCATTAGATATTTTTAGCCACTGGTCTAGCCTAATATGGCGAGGTCCTATGCTATAGAGTCTAGCCACAATGATGGTGATGACCTATGCTATTATGTTGTATTATATTGTATAAGAAAAGTTGACAAGTTATAGTGAATGATGGTACTTGAGTATTCCTTTATTATATTTATTATATCTTGGTGAGTATGTAGGCCTTATTGATGTTATCTTCTTATGTATTTTCAAAGACTTGTCCCGAAGGGTAAAGTAGCGGGCTTGTCGATGATCTTACTGGGCTTCAGTTCATAACTTACTGCTTGCATGTGCAGACCCATTTTCTAGCAGGGCAGGTGGACTTTCCTGATCCGTTCGAGGCTGTGGACTAGAGTCGGTTGAGGTGATCCAACCGCATTGTTTGTGGTGGCATAATGTCCTATCTTCCTGTATATTTTAGACTTTTCTTATATTTTCGGATATGCCTTGGATTGTATGAGCTCTTAGTATGCTCCATTGACATTGTGTATTGGGGATAGTTACGTCGAGATTTTTGGGATGCTTTTCTTTAATTATGGTAGTCCTCTTTTCTCATTTAGTTCGATCATCTTTTAAAACTAAGTATTGATTTAGTCAAATTATCATTTTGAACTTATTACTCATTTCTTGGTTCGCCTAAGGGTAGAACGCTTAGGTGCCATCATGTTCTTAGAATTAGGGTCGTGACATCAATATCACATACGTTGACTAAGCGTATATTTTTTATAACATCTAATATTGCAGAGAAGGTGAATGCAGCGAATAAGCAGGCAAGGAGGCTCCCAATACAGGTATTGATGGGGTGTATGACTGATATATTCCAAATGTGGATGGAAAAAATTAGGCAATCTGCAATGGATACATTCACACCATTGGGAGAAAAATTTCAAGACATCCTTAATGACAATATTGTTGCTTCCAAGAAATGGAGTGTAAGATTTTATGGTTCAATTTAAATACTGTTTAGATACTCTCTACATATACTAGTATGCAGAAATATCATACTTATTTTGCTTGAATACAGTTTACATAGTCGCTGCATATAGTGTAAATCTATTTATTTGAAACCCATAAGCAATAACAATATTCCAGTAATAGCTTGATAATATTTATATGGTATGCAGATTATTCCTTCAACCGATCTTTTGTACGCTGTGGTACATGGGCGAGTGAAACATATCGTAGATCTTCGCGAGAAAACGTGCACGTGTGGTAGGTATCAGCTTGATGAAATTACTTATTAACACGCAGTAGCAATGTTAGATTATATGCACATTAAACCGGCTGAATATTTTACGGATTACTACAAGAAGGCATCAATGTTGAAGACCTATGACGTACCAGTTTATCCTGTTCAAGGTGAGAGTGACTGGAATATGCCTGAGGAGATAGAGAATGAAATTGTACTACCACCACACGGTAGGAAACCAGCTGGCAGACCCAAAACCTCAAGAATCAAGTCTGATGGGGAGAAACCGCTGAAGAAGGCGTGGATATTATGTGCACGTTGTGGTCATCAAGGGCACAACTGCAAGACTTGCACGAATGCTCCAATTAGATTTTAATTCAAATGATGATTTATTGAATAGTTCTCTAAAGATATGTTGTTGAATGGTTTTGTTAGCCATTGTTGTTGGCTTTGAATAAATTTTCCTTTAACATCAGTGCTCACTGGTATTTTATAAAAAATGGTTGCTTGTTATTTGGTTGAAAAATATGCGTGTATTAATCGAACAATTCAAAATCAGTTAAGAGTTTCTTTTCATTTTGTTCTTCCGCATTGATGTTGTCTAAGCATTTACTTCCATGGTTGCTTGTTCCAATTCAAGTTGATATGCTAAATATACAACATGGTTGTAACGAGATGGAAGTTAATGAATTCACTTGTTTCTTTTTCTTTTGTTTATCTGTTTAACCAGGCAAGAATATAGAAAAATTTTGCAAGAAAACTTTGGACAAAATAAGTAGAAAACAAAGCAAACTACACAAGCTACTTAACAAAAAAATTATAATGGTTGTGCAGGAAAAAAGTAATTTTTTTTTGCAACAGGGCTTAATGGCTAGGTATAGCACTTGCAACTCCTTGTAAGATTCTTCTAAGCTCAGTGCAATGTTATTTAAGTGATATTTTACTTGCATATCAGCTCGTAATATTGATGATATTATTAGAATATATCTATCATTGATCAAATCCAAAAGTATTGTGTATGCACAACCATTACATCTAGTGTACATGGTTTACAGCCCATCATTTGACATACAACTTACTTGCATATTACTAGTAAATTTAAAAAAACAAAATAACAGAAATGGGGACATTGACAAATGAGCATACAACAGTGCTATGTAAATACGAACTTGTCTGCATTAATCTTGTAAAACCAAAAGACATAGCATCATTCAATTTTGATCATCAATCAGATATAAAATTACCAAAACCATCAATTATAAAAGTCATTAACTTAACAGCAAATTGTCTTAAACAGCTTAGTTCAAAAAGTATAACAAAATAAAACAAGAGAAGCAGCATCTATTCAGTTTTCTTCATCGCTAACAGCACAATCTAATTGTTTAGTCATCCCATAATGCCACAGATACACGGCATAACAACTGCGTAAACCAGACATATCATCTTCATCAGTAGGCATGCACTGGTACTGTATATAATATTCCGCAAAAATAGCAGCAAATACGACATAATCACTGATACAACAATAAAGAAAAATATTAGAAACTCAATTATCTACGTTTATGAACTGAGCAGGCAAAATTTATTAGGACACAATGTAATGTTTCATCAAAGACGGTGGCCTTGGACTTTTAGTCCAAGGAGAAGGATTCAGCCAAAGATTTATCCTTATAAGGAGAGCCCTTGTAGAACAACTCAGGCATTCTTTTTATAAAATCAGTGGCATATAAGAAGATAGGTAACATGGTTGCATATGGCTCCATCACCTGGATAAAGTCTTCATTGTATGAGGCTATTCGTGGTTTAGAGTCATAAACATAAATAGACCGGTCCTTCAAAGACAATCTGGCCAAAATCCAATGCCAATCATGAACAACCATGATAGGGAATAAAATATCATCAACAAGTATCCAAGGAGTATTGCACCGCAAACTACGACCAACTATATACTCAGTGATCATTGTAGCAGAATCTACAACCCCCATGTCTTTGTCTGTCCTGATGAACTCAATATACACAGTTTTGATGATGGCATCAAACTGACAATCTGTGGTTGTGACTCTTACAGTAATGTTTTGATCGTACTTTGCCTTCTTACGTAAATAGTAAAACAAAATGTCCAGATGCTTAAAAAAAATAATAGCAATGTAGTTAGTATTGTATTTTGCTAAATCAGATAAGTATGTATATAAAAAACAGACCAAATAGTGGATACCACTGCATGTCCACTGCATACAACTAGTATATTTTGGATAGTTAATGATATCACATAAGTATATTCAGTATATATTTCATGTATACAAGATACATAACCATTGCATATTAGTGTTATATATGAAGTTTTGACAATGATAGTTGTCGAAGAATACCCAGGTGCATAGATTTTTTGAGCCATAGTTAAGTACATAGAACCACTTCTTCTTGTCCACCACATACACTCCAAAATTAAATTTTGGAACAAGATTATTGATACTCGCGGGACACAGATTTCCAACCCTGCAAAACAATATCAAACCAAGGATGACCAAAAAAAGAAAGATTTTATAGGGTCTAATATGCAGCACAGTTAATGTCTTTTACTTACTTAGATTTTGCAATTACTTTGTGGTCAATCCAGGGTGCCCATCTATTTGTAAGCTTCATATCAGGCTCAAGGTGTATCTCACGCAATAGGGGATGGATGAGACGGAATGTGCTTTTCTTAGCCAGTTGCGAGCATGTTCCACTGGAGGAGGATTTTTCACTGGAGCAGAACTCATTGATAAACGGTGACTTCTTGAATTTAGAAAGATTTCTCGTGTGGACAGAAATCTGAGGTGTCATATCTGGAACAATAGGAGGAACTCCTTGCACCTCATTCGGATTGTCAACCACATGCAATGTGTCCTCTTGTACTACATTATTAGCAACAGGCTCATTAATGGATGCAGTGTTATCCACTGTTTGAATGCAATTTTTAACAACCTCAGTAGCCCTTGCAGTCAGCTCATACCACTAAGTTTCACCCAACTGAGAAAGGGGGTCTACACTAGAATCCAAATCAGAAACTGGTACATCATTTTTTTTGGCAGAAGCCTCGGTGTGTTTAACATTGCCATCAACTTGCATATCATGTATGTTGGAATGATCATCCATGATCAAGTTTTCCTTTTCAGTGTGTTGAGCTCATGTGTAATTGTGTGGTAATCATATAAAATTTTGCACCAAAAAACTGCTAGTATTAACAAACATATTTTTAGAATATTTATATCTTGATCAATATCAGAAGGAGGAGCATCTGTTTCAACTACCTGATCATCTTTCAGGTGTGGCATTACATTGTCTTGACGTGACAATTATGAGGGACAAATTTATAGAACCAAGCACTTTAAGGCAATTAGAAATAAAGAAACTGAGAATAAATTTTGAGAATGACATGGATATTACCAGTTGCATATTCTTGTTGATTGTCATCTCTCTGCAAATGACTATCCAAGTCAATTCCTTGAACATCAGCTTTTTCTACAGAGGTGTCATCAAAACCAACTTTGGCTTCAATTGGAACTGGCTTGCCAGCAACTACAGAGGGATTAATGAAATCGATGTCTTCGAATCTAAAAATAATACTATGGTAGCAGATGGAAAATGATAAAAAGTAATGAAAAAAAAAATCTGTCCATATTTTTATAAAGTTGGTCAGAGAACTTTAACAATATTGTTAATGAATATGCATTGAATATTTGGCAGATATAAGATGCATACCTTGAGGATTTTTCATTTCAAATCTATCCAATATACCTTGCATATCATGAAATATTTTTTGTTACTCTTCAGCTATTTCTGGTAGATAAATAGAAAAAAAAAATAAACACACAAAAAAATTGAATTTTTAAGGAAAGGTGTTTAGACAAAATTAAGGATTTTATAAAATTGACCAGCATTCAATAATTCTTTTATTGAATATAAAGTGAATATTGGATAAATATAGTATGAATACCTTTGAAATTTTCTATTTCATTTCCATCAGAGATACATCAGTCATCATGGAACATGTCAGGTTGCTTTTCGGCAGGTCCTAACAAACAAAAATAAAGAAAAAAGATCACCAAACAAACAAATAAAATTTAATGGAATGTTTAAAGAGCAATAATGGATACCATAGAATTGATAGGCAAAAAGCACTTGCTCATCCTGATCTAACTGCACATCTGAGGGATCAGCAGCTTTAT
The DNA here is from genome assembly GCA_037355625.1 of Petunia x hybrida. Taxonomy (NCBI): domain Eukaryota; kingdom Viridiplantae; phylum Streptophyta; class Magnoliopsida; order Solanales; family Solanaceae; genus Petunia; species Petunia x hybrida. The sequence continues at coordinate 164,124 of JBBBVM010000168.1, forward strand.
CCTTCCCTTTTTCATCTGAGGCAAGGTCTGATCCAGAAACCTTTGAATAAACCAAAAAAACATGGTATATTATATTTGTAGGGACATACAAGAGCATATGTAGATTAAAAAGGGTAACCTAGAAAAACCGTTGCTCTCTCCAATATCAACATGATTAATGTTAAGCTTCTTGAAGATTTTGTCAAAGCATTTAACCATATACAACTTCAATCCAGACATGTCGGCTTGCAACATTTTTTGTTGACCAAACAAAACTTGCATATCTGGAGATGGGTGCTGAGCTGCATGACTAGAAGTTGCTTGATTTCCTACTCCTACAGTTGGTGAACCTTGATTGGCAGCAACTGCCTCATCCCCAGGAGATCCAACTCCGATCTCTAGATCAATATCATCTGATGTGAACTGTGGCAGTTGAAGTGTCACACATTCTTCTTCGATCGGTTCAATCTTTTTTAAAATAACCTTGGAATATTATAGACATACAAAATGAATGTTCAAATAATATTAAAACTAAAAGATAATATACATTATGTTGGGAATATTGATAAAATATTGAAAGAATATTACAAGGAATAATGTTAACAACATACATTAATGCTAAACAGATGGAAAGCATACCTAGCATTTCTTTAAGCTAAAAAAACCATTCTGCAACTCTTCAAAGTCATTAGTCCTCTTAACATAACAGTTAAGAATTCGGGGGGATGTGTTTGCATTCCTATGCAATCTTCTCATGCACAGTCAGACAACATTCATAGAACCATGCCTGCAAGGCATTCGGCAAGCCAACAAAACGGTAACACTGTAGAAAGGGCCTCGGTTTGTCATGCATTGACGTAATAGTTGAAAAAAATACTTTTGTACCCCAAGGAAAGGTCTGCCATGCACCACATTCAACAAGATTAAATTCCTTCTCCCCAATAGTGGTGTCATGTTTAGCAGAATTTTTAGTGGAAAACAAAAATGAGTGGATGAAAAATAAAGCTGCATACTTTATAGTATCTTCATCACTTTGCCACTTTTTACTAACGAAACACTCAACTAATGCAGTCTATGTGACTTTTGATGCTCCACCAAAATACAAATACAGCAGTCTGTTAGGCTCAAGAGAATGATACTCCTTTAAGTGATCACCAACACAGCTCAGACCAGTTACTAACCCAAATTCCATGAGACCGAGCCTCAATTTATTGCAGTAAAAATCAAACCACAAGGCGTCTGTATCATCCGTTGGAGGATATACCTCTCGCATCAACAGAGCATTCAATAATTTATTGCACGTTACGAAGGTAGGCATATCCAAAAAATGTCCAAAGCAAGACTGGCTGAATATTTCCAACAAATTGTCAGTCAACACCTTCTTAATAGTTGGGACAGCTTCAACAGATGTATGTGTACATATCCTACGACTTCAGTGTTGTTCCGGATAAAAATACGGTTCCAGTGGCTAATACACAATAACAAAATTTTAAAATTAGGTAAGAATTTTGAAACATAAAGAGTACACCAATAACAAACTATGCAAGCAAGCAAATGCATATACTAAAACCATAAACTTTAATTTGGCTATAGATATGAATATAAATGCATATTTATGTCTATAAAATACATAGATATCTAATCCTATTAGCTATATAACAAATATAGTGGGTCTATGCTATAATCTACAAAATATTCAACAGATTTGCAATTTTAATGCATATACACATATATGTAGAATGTATACTCTAGATATGCATATTAGTTACATTTTTTTACGTAACATATCACTAATAGGCAAGGTATATCAGCGAGATATGTACCAAAAGAAAAATGGTAATATATAAATCAACATATAAGTGATACGCACATGCAGAATATTATATTAACATACCTCCACAGCAACCAAAGGAAAGTCGTCATTCCTAACAGATTTAACTGATTTCTTTCTTTTCACTTGAAATAACTTCTTCCTAATAGAACGGGAAGACGAACCACACAAAACTTTCTTTTTCTTAACAATAACAGGGGAGTCGTTGTCATAGTCGTCTCTCGATGTGTCAATTTTACAACTTTACCCTTAGCGTCTGAACCAACCCTTTTGGTTTTATGCTTGACATTGTCAGTCTGTCGAGGCCTCTTGTTTTTGTTCAGCTTGGTCGTTGACCTTGTGACACGACTTGGTGTATCAATACCTGCTTTGGTCGGTGAGAAAATATCAAAATCCTCGAAATCATCATCATCGCTGACATGCATGGGTTCCCTGTCATTCTTAACCACTCGTCTAGCCATTAAGACTCTTGAAATTATACCAAAAAAAATCAAAAAAAATAAAGTTAAAATAGTTGTATTCTACTAGATATCAACAAATACATTCCGTATATTTAGATTATATAAACTGAAATAACATATTGGCAAAGGAATAAATGAAAACTGAAATGGGTCTTACTGGAAAATGTCATGCAACAGCCGGAGAAGATGAAAAGTTTCGTTCACTTTGCAATAGTTGGATTAGAATCCCAATGGGAAGTGAGAGAAATGTAAGTAATTGGAAAGGCTCAAGTAACTGTGTATATTACCCTCTTTAAAATATTTTTACTTTTAGTTTTACCGCTCTAATTGATAGATTAGCTTAAAATTAAGAGATAACTGATTGTGTAGAAGAATTAGATAATATTCAATATTATTAAGTAGGTATGCACAATAAAATCTGTCATTACCTATCAATTCCACGAAAATAGGCATTTAATTAGGCAAGTGTTAAATTAATAGTAATGACTATTAAAAATAGAATACATAAGGTTAAAGGTCTATATATCATAAATAAGGAACAACGTATCTATTTTATGTTAAAGACGCTTCTAAATGTCTATCCCATGTAAGTTTCCAATTCTACTACTGGCCCATTTTCTTTTCATGGGCGGATATAGGCCTTACTCACTCACTATTAGTCCAATTTTCTAAACCTTTACCAAATGTGATCCATGGAACGTTAGTAAACCTTGGGCTACAAGAGAATCAAGCGCTATACTTGGGAAATGGGTTGTTAACACTTCAGTCTGAAGTGGAATCTCAGGCCTCCCGACCTAACAGGTAAGGAATCAGACACTTTATTTAGTCACAGTTTATTATGAAAATGATGTCAGTATTTTTATGTGACTCTATTTTAGTAGTAATAGTTTATGTCAATAAGCTGACATCGTTTTGTATTTGAAAATAATTTAATAAAAAATTTCTTACTTATGCTTAATGACATATTTTTATAGCTAACAAGTTTGTACTACAAATTTTACTTGTCTTTTTTTCTTAAACTTTGTGTCGTCGAATAAAATACTAAGGGGTCGTTCGGTTTGGCTTGTATTTTACGCGGGTATTAACTATTAATGCGGGTATTAGTAATGTGGGTATTAATAATGTGTGTATTAATAATGTGGGTATTGATAATGCGGGTATTAGTTATGTGGGGTTTAATAATGTGGGTATTAGCCACACATATATTATAACGTAGGGATTATTTGTTGAATCAGTGATATATTACAAATTAACAAAAAATATTATTATTTAAAATATTTATTTACTCCTTAAATAAAATTTTAAAATATCTTTATTATTATGAGGGTTAATTTTGTCATTTCAAATTTTAATACCTGCATTATTAATACCCACATTATTAATACCACCTTCCACCCCGCATAAAATAATACATAGATTCCCGCATTAATAATGCGGGTATTAATAATGCGGAATATAAAAAAACGCAACCAAACGTTGCACTAATTTTATGCGGGTATTAAAATTTCACAAAAATCAACCGAACGCTGCACTAAATTAACGCTGAGTTTTGTGCGGGTATTAAATATTAATACCCACACCGAACGACCCCTAAGTACTAATACACAAATTGGAATGGGAAGAGTACATATGTGATATGACAAAGGATGATTGAGTGGAGAGGCCTACATTTTGTAGTGTCAAAAGCAAGAGTATTACATTTTTGTCGGACTTGTTGTTTTTCTTCAATTGGTCCCCATGAAATCACATGAGTACCATTATTCAGTATCACATGTACAGCTTACGTATTACAACCGACGTCTTTGTAACATTCCAATATCAATCTTGAAAATCTAACCATACCTCATCCAAATTGGATCATAAATCATTCATTCATTCATGGAGAAATTAGTTGAAGTTTCAGAACCAGAAATACAAATAGATTTTGCATTAGGCTGCAAATGTAGAGCCACAGTGAACCTTAAATCACTTATTGCAACATATCCAATTGCCTTTAAAGTCCAAACTTCATCTCCTCACAAATTTCTTGTAAATCCACCTAGTGGTCTAATTTCACCATTATCTTCAACTTCATTCCAAGTTGTTCTCAAGCCTCAATCTCAAATCCCTTCATCTTTCCCTCGTTCCCCGTTCGATCGTTTCCTCATAAGAACAGTAAAAGCACCACAACTTGAAACTTTCTCGTCTTCTGACTCTACTCATTCTGAACTCATTAACTCTCTGTTTGATACGAGTGGGACTTGTTCGTCCCACGATATCAAACTCAAGGTGGTTTTCGTGGGTCCTTTTCTTCTTCGGCACGCTCTTAGTAACGGAGATTGTGACACCGTTAGGAGCATTATCAAACGGCAAAAATCAATTTTCTCGGAGTTTTCAGCTAGGGAAGTTGAGACACTCTTCCGAGTCGCAAAACAGTTGCCTAACAGCAATGAAATGGTGAGTCTCTTGGATGAGTTTGGACTGAAGTTACTGGATTCAAGCATTGATCAATCAAACGACGTAAAATGGGTGTCAAAAGGGTGGACAGCGTTACATATCGCGGTGGCGAATGATAGGAGGGAAGAAGTTGAGAGGCTGGTGAGAGTGAACAACAGAGGGACGTGGTTGGATGGAAGAGATAAGGAAGGAAGAACGCCGATACATTTAGCGGCGAGTAAAGGGTTATTGGAATGTGCTAAAATGTTGATAAATGCAGGTGCACAAGTGGATGCGAGGAGCAAAGATGGACGAACAGCTTTGTTTAGAGCAGCTGCTAATGGTGATTGTCAAATGGTGAAGATGCTTGTTGAAATGGGTGCTGATCCTACTGTTGCTGAATTGCATCTTGGACGTTCGGCTCTCGATATTGCACAGACTAAGGGCCATGTAAGTATAGTAGGAATTGTTAAAAAATTTGTGTTATGGATAAATGTAGACAATATGATTAATATAGTAAGACTGTAACTTGTTTGGAATTGATCGAACAATAAATTCTAACTTTCAATCATCCAGTAGTACCAGGGTGTTAACATTCTCATTTTCACAAATTTGATCTTGTGGTTTAGTGATTGAAATAGTTTCTCATCTTCCGCTAAAGCACGTAGGACTATAGCCTATGTCCTACCTTGTAATGTAAAACGAAATTATGTCATTGCAATTGTAAGTAACAACTAAAAAACGTAGTCAACAAATGTGGAATTTGAGTATATTTGAAAGTCGCTGAAACCATTTGTCCTGCCCCAAATTTGTTCTGTCCACTTCGTGCTGAATTTTTAGTTTCATTGCAATCATACTCGCCCTTTTCTGAAACATCTTACGATTATTTCATCTATATTCACAAGAAGATCAAGGACGTGTTAGATAGGTTCAACTGAACTTATTAGTTTTGTCTCAGATAATATATAAATAAAATGCATAAGGACATCTAAAATGTTTATATGTAATCAATAAGATCACACTCATTCAGAACCCACTAACTCTAGATCTGAATTCATTCTGGCTCCTTACTTATTGATGTGATGTTGCAGGAGTTAGTCGTTAAGATCCTCGAAAGAGGAGAAGCAGTTCTACATGCAGCAAGACGAGGAGATCTCCAGCTACTCGAGACTCTACTCGAAAAGGGTGGCAGCACCAGCTTCAGCGATCAATATGGTCTAACAGCTCTACATATGGCAGCAATTAAAGGAAACAAAGATGCAGTAATGATACTAGCCGAATTCGGAGCCGACTTAGAATACCAGGATTTAGAAGGCCACACTCCACTGCACATGGCTGTTGAAAGTGGCTGTGCACAAACAGTAGAAGTGTTGTTAAACAGAGGAGCCAATGTGAATGTTAAGAACAAGAAAAATGACACTCCACTTTCTATTTCCAGGTTTTTGGATTATGAAGAGATAACACAGCTGCTTGTTGACGAGGGTGCTGGCAGTGCTGTGCTTTCTCTAATTCCATCAAATTTGGCAAATATAGATATACAGCTTTAGTGGATATTATCATACGATTCAAGTATTGAACAAAGTGTAAATTTCATCCATCTGTTCATCACTACACAAGTAGCATAACTCCTTCTGTCTAATTTCATCCATTTGGGTAAGCAAATCATTCCCAAACATAGCACCTATAATGCAAACAGCATTACATTATGATATTTTGGCCTAAAACCAGTTGATAAGTTTTATACTCATCTACATTTTTTTTAATCTAGGTTAATAGTTACTATAAAACATGTCCTTTACATGGTAATGTTTAAAAAATTAGATCAATCTACAGATAAAGACAGATGCTACTCTTGATTTTTTTTTTTTTTTTTTTTTTTGCTTTACGAGAAATAAATAATGAAGACATTTCCGGAATACAAAGATAACACATTAGTGTAGTATGATTATAGGTGTAAAATTCTTTAAAATCGACACTTTTAGAAAGTGAAAGTGAAAGTGAAAGTGCGTAGATAAATGAGATAGACAGAATAATAACTATGTTAATAATCAAAGGAATAAGAACATAGTTCCTGAGATGGAGTGCAATGTTTTGGAGATTTGTTCTCCTAATAAGGTAAATCTCCCAAGGATGAACAACAATTTCCTTCCCTTGTCTTTTATCCACTTCTAAGTGGAGCTCTGTTTTAAAAGGTTTGTTGGGGACTTGCCCCGTAGCGGGGCATTTACAAAACGAGGCTCATTGGCGGATTCTAGATGCGTGAGACTTACACCTTAAGCGCCCGATTATGCGCCAAGAGCCTAATGCTCAACATTCTGGGCTCGCCAAATAGAACCTATGCAAAGCATCTATCCAATTCTCTAATTAAGGTTGTTCACCCACATTTTCTTTAAAAATAAATTATACAGATTATATTCATCTACAAAAATTGAGCAATTGAGTGTATCTCAATTAACAAGGCGTACATGTATTATAATTGAGAATATCATGAGGACAAATTTCATTTGTATATTCGATTTGAAAATACATAGTTTAGTTTTATATCAATCACTTGTTATTGATCTTCATGTTTTATTTTTGTCTCTCAAATTTATTGAAGCAACTTTAAATTTATCCATGGAGAATTAATGTTAAAATTATAACAGAAATAAAATTTTATCTACTATTAACTTTTAATTTCACAAATTATGATTTTTTTAATTATTTGTAAGTCAATTAATACATTACAATTCATAAAAACTGTAACATTATTTAATTTTTTATACTTATAAAAAATATTACTTAGGTTTTTGTTTCTATAACTTCTTTATTAGTCATACAAGAGTGGACATGTAATATGGACAGGAGGGAGCAGAAGCCTATTGCTTCTTGTCAGCACTTCCCCTTTCAAAAGTCAAAACCCCAACTGAGAATCTAAGATCCTACTTTCAAATTCCAGTAATCATCATAGTTTCCTATTTCCTACTATCAATATGCACCACTCCATCATTATACTCCTACTATTTTCCTTCTTCACCTTAATTCCCCCATTTTCTTCTTCACTACCACAACACAATTCCCATTTCACCAAACACACCCTTCCTCCAACCCCTCCCCACCCCTACATTGAACTCACACCCCCACTACCCTTAACCAACCTCACCCCCACATGCACCCTCCCCATACTCACCCACAACTTCAGCAACACATATAACCTCCCACCAGTTACAACCCTTTACTCCCCACCCCCTAACTGTTCATTCACTCATACACTTCTCCAGTTCACAGCATCCTGCAAAGGTGATCAATACGATCGTATCGCCGCGGTGTGGCTCCACGGGGCTGAACTCCTCCGTACTAGCACTGCTGAGCCAACAGATGAAGGTATCTATTGGACAGTTACAAAAGATATATCCAAGTACATTTCCATTCTTGTTAAAAAGAATGTTACTTTATCTGTTATGTTAGAAAATATAGTTAATGATGTTTTTACTGGTGTTTATCATGTTAGTATTACTTTTTTATATTATGATGTTAAGAATGTTAAAGGGGTTGATTTGGAAAGCGTTCTTGATAATCCGATTTCGATGGATGTGGAAAGAATGAAGGGTTGGTTCGATTTTAATGAAAAACCGGCTGATTTGATATTGCCTGTATCTGGAAAAGGAATTGATGATGGGTTTTGGTTTAGGATTCAAGGAGAAGAGGAATTGTATGGAAAGAGAGTTTTGATTCCGAGGAATACTTATAAAGCTGTGATGGAAATTTATGTATCATTTCATGGGAATGATGAGTTTTGGTACTCAAATCCCCCGGATAAATATATAGAGATGAATAATTTGACTACGAAAAGAGGGCATGGAGCGTATAGGGAAGTTTTGGTAATGATAGATGGGATTTTGGTTGGATCATTGGTTCCATTTCCGGTTTTTTTACTGGAGGAATTAATCCTTTGTTCTGGGAACCAGTAGTTTCGATTGGTGCATTTAATCTTCCTTCTTATGATATTGATTTGACGCCATTTTTGGGGCTTCTGGTTGATGGTAAAGCTCATTTTTTGAGTCTTGGAGTGGCGGATAGTATCCCATTTTGGCTCGTGGATGGGAATTTGCATCTATGGGTTGATGATTGTGCATTGCCATGTGAAGTTCAGGCTAAAGTTCTTTATTATGGTACTCCTAAGTTTAATATCAAGAGGTCTTTGAGTTTTCGAGGACTTGATGGGTCATGTGAGATTGAGATGAAGAGGACGAGCAAGTTTTCGGGGTGGGTGAATTCAAGTTCAGGAAATTTAACTACAATAGTTTCCAGAGAAGTGAAGTTCAAGAACAAGATAAAGTTCTCTCATAATGGTACTGAAAAAAGGGTGAGGCAGAATGTGAAAGAAGAGCTTAGAGTAAGTGTATTGTCTGATAAGGGTATCGCGATTACTCAGACCACTATGAAGAAGATATATCCACTTAGTATGACTACTAAGACTTTGCCTTCGACGGAGAATGATACAAGCTTGATGCTTACTGATTTAGACCATGAATGGAGGGAGAAGAAGTCCACTGGGCATTTATCGAGCTCCTTGACAAATCGGCAGAAATGCAGTGGGTGGATGGTTGTTCAAGATCATGATGTTCTATCTGGTGGAGCAACCACTCAACAGACATATTCTTATAGGGATGAATTTGGTTGCTATTCTCGGACCGTTTCAGCTGCCAATGGCACGCTTATAAATGACACTGCAAGCATTCGTTGTGCAGCTTCCTTATAGTGTTCACTGAATGGTTAATTTCTGCTTTGTGAATTGTGACTACGTTTAAATGCTCCACTCCCACAATCCCCTTTCTCCGCGCCACCATTTAGTGTATAGCATTACTTCCCAGTTTCTTGTCTAAATTGTAAGCAATAAGCAGTTTATGTTCTTCTGTGAAATGTATAGGCTTCAATAAGAATGTGAACCACCAAGGAATGAATTTATATTCGATTAGCTGCTGATATTTCTTGTTTGGGCAATTGTTGTGAACTCTAGATGGAGTTTCTCCTGTCATAGGGATGAGGGATTATCTGAAAGGCAGCTCCTCTGTTGTAATAATTCTCTTTCCTTGATTTCTTATACTCATTTAACATGGTTTTCCTTAAATCCATATGGATGTGCAGTTCCATCATGTTTCATTTGGAAAGCAGTTGGTAGTTTCAGTTACCTGCTACTGCATCATTATAAGGGTTGCAGCATTTAGAGTTATTGCACATATTGGCCGCCTTAAATTGCTGACACCACTCTTGACTAATGCCACCATAAGTGGTTGCCTAATATTTCAGATTGGTTAGACAACTGTTTGCTGATAAAAAGACTGAGAATTCGAACATAGGCGATACTACCTTCATCCTAGTGAACCGTGCTTTTGCACAATGAACCGTCAATTAGTTACCAACAAGAAAGATGGTGATCGAAAGACTGGGAATTCATAGTCATTATTATCATCCTAATGAGCACTGTATCTTGAAACTGAACCAATCTGAACCGTCAATTAGCCTGTTTGCACCGCGCTCCCAGTATTTTATACTGGGATTTGTGAACAAAACTTCAAAATCCCAGTATTTTATACTGGGATCACTTAAATATGAATCCCAGTGGGACTTTAAATACAAAACTCCAATTTTTGTCTGAAACTTTGAACAAAACTCCAGATTTTTTTACTGAAGTTTAGTTCAAAGTCTCAGATGTTTATACTGTGGCGCCCTATCATGTCTCTGTGCTGCTGCCTGGGTGTTGAGGACTTGGAACTACTTTCTGCAGAAGAAGTTCACATGTCAAGTTCTTATCTCATCTTATTAAATGGACTTATCCTTGGCAAGCACAGGAGTCCTCAGCGATATGCTAATGCAATGAGGAAGCTACTGAGGGCTGGTCAAATTGGGGAGTTTTTAAGCATCTTAGTGAACGAAAAGCAGCGCTGTTTCTACATTGCTTTTGATGGTGGGCGTGTCTGTCGCCCACTTGTAATTGCTGACAAGGGTGTTTCCAGGATCAAGGAGCACCACATGAAAGAGTTGAGGGATGGTGTGCGCAACTTTGACTGCTTTCTAAGGGATGGTTTGATAGAATTTCTTGGTGTCAACGAGGAGAACAACTCGCTGATTGCTCTATACGAAAAGGAGGCTACACCAGAGACTACACATATTGAGATTGAGCCTTTCACAATCTTAGGTGTTGTTGCCGGTTTGATACCTTATCCTCATCACAACCAGTCCCCTAGAAATACCTATCAGTGTGCAATGGGTAAGCAAGCTATGGGAAACATTGCCTATAACCAGTTGAGTTGGATGGACACATTGCTCTACCTTTTGGTGTATCCTCAACGCCCTTTACTGACTACAAGAACAATTGAGCTGGTTGGGTATGATAAACTAGGGGCTGGGCAGAATGCCACTGTTGCTGTGATGAGTTATAGTGGCTATGACATTGAGGATGCAATAGTAATGAACAAGTCTTCTTTGGATCGAGAGGGTTTGGGCGTTGCATACTGATGAAAAAATACTCGGCAATATGTCAGAAGTATCAGAATGGCACTATAGATAGAATAGTTAGACCAAATCGACAAGGATATGAAGCTGAGAAGATGCAGATCCTCGAAGATGATGGAATAGCTGCTCCTGGAGAAATTATTAGACCTGATGATATCTATCTCAACAAGGAGTCCCCTACAGTCACAGATACACCTGTCGCGTCTCCTATGAACTTGCTGGATAGTGCATATAGGCCGAGTAGGCAAATATTTAAAGGTTCTGAATGGGAGACAGCTGTCATTGATAGAGTGGCTCTTCACTCGGACAAAGACAACAATTTATGCATCAAATTATGATTCGTCATACCCGCATGCCTGAGATTGGTGACAAGTTCAGCAATAGACATGGGCAGAAAGGGGTCTGTGGCACCATTGTACAGCAGGAAGATTTTCCATTTTCTGAACGCGGAATTTGCCCTGATCTTATTATGAATCCTCCATGGATTTCCAAGCCGAATGACAGTGGGAAAGATGATTGAGCTTCTCGGAAGTAAAGTTGGAGTTTTGAGTGGAAGGTTTCATTATGGCAGTGCTTTCGGAGAACCCAGTGGTCATGCAGACACTGTTGATGCTATCGGTGAAACTCTGGTAAAGCATGGGTTTAGCTACAATGGCAAGGACTTTATTTATTCAGGTATTACTGGTATGCCACAACAAGCATACATTTTCATGGGGCCAATTTATTACCAGAAGTTAAAACACACGGTCCCAGATAAAATGCATGCTCGCAGGAGTGGGCCTCGTGTGATGATGACTAGACAACCTACTGAAGGGAGGAGTAGAAATGGAGGTTTACGTGCGGGGGTAATGGAACGTGACTGCTTGATTGCATATGGTGCAAGTATGTTGATATACGAGCGCTTGATGCTTTCCAGTGATCCATTTGAGGTTCAGGTCTGCCAGAAATGTGGTTTATTGGGATATTACAACTACAAGCTCAAGACTGGTATTTGCTCTATGTGCAAGAATGGGGAAAATATCTCTACTATGAAGTTCCCTAATGCACGCAAGCTCCTTATCCAGGAGCTCCAGTCAATGAACATCGCCCCACGATTAAAACTCGCGGAAGCTTGATTATAGTGTCATTTGTATTTGGAGCATGATGCTTCCCATGAGGTGGTTGCTGTAGAGTCTTATTAACATTTATTTGACTGGACTTTTAGAATATTGGTGACTACAGTATTTTATATTAAAGCTTTTGTTGGTCACTTTCTGTTCTTGGTATTAGGTTGTCTTTTTTGAGACATTGGATATTGGTTAGTCTTCCATTACAGGGAAGGTTTCTTGGATATGCTATTTATTGTACATTGCTTCCTCTCAGTCTAATCTAATTGCCTATGTTTTCTACTTTATTTATAACATTACTTTTTGTTTTACTTATTTATTTTTACTGGATGTTACTCTTTGATGCAAAGATCTCTCCTGGTGATCTTTTCGGACCAAGATAGGAGAAAGTGACTGCTGCGTCGTGTTGGCTGAAAAGCCAACACAACAGAGCAGAAGCTTAGTACTGCTATATCAGATTCACCAGCAGGAGGCGAAGGAGCTTAGCCATTATTAATAATGTTAAAAGAACAGAAGCTTTTGGAATAGAATAAAAATGTTTGTGGATGATGATGTGCTTTATAATATTCTCATTATATCGATCGAATAGAGGAAAGACTTCATGCACGCAAAGCTCGAGTTTTATGAGTAATTTGTGTCTTTTCTTGAAAGATTGCGAAGGGCCTTCCAAGCACACGTGCACTTTGACATAATGATTAGATGTCACTTGCAGTGATATGATAAATTCTGCAGAAAATAGACAAGAATAAGAGGTTAGCCAGTTTTGAAAGCATGAATCACAGAGAATGCTAAAGTTGCAGAAGTTTCACAAATCCTTAATAATATGCAGTCAAAGTTACAGCAATAGCTGCATGAGGATGTCTTGATAGGTGCAAACGTCGCCCTTTAAGGTGAAACGTAAAATCTTAGCTAACGCAACAGTGAAACAAAAAATGCCCATCAAAACATCATTTGTTAACAGTCCAACCTATGAGTAATAACAGGAGCAAAAGCTCAAGTGTATAGGAGTTAAAAAACAGTTGCTTCAAATTGAACTTTACATATGGGAGAACCCCAAAATGTGCAACAGCTGGCTTGGAACATAAATCAGTAAGCATGTGGTTCTCATAGCATGGTCAAGTCATGACTCATGATCATGCAGAAGACCTGCAAACAGTGAAGTCGTGTTAACTCAAAAGCGAGTCCTGTTAAGTTTTCGTCTGTTTTTAGAACCATTGACACTGTAGGTTTGGGAAACGATATTAAAAAGGGATTGTAACTTGAGATCTTTTGGACTGCTCATTCTCTTTCAAGTGAAAAACTCTGTTTGCCTCGTTAATTTCTTGTGTTAATTTGCTTTATGTGCTGAAACTCTGTTTGCCTCGTTAATTTCTTGTGTTAATTTGCTTTATGTGCTGATTTATCCACATAATTTGCAACACTTTGCTTTTCCAAGGTTTGTGTTAAAGTTCTTCTATATCAATCAACAAGAATCAGCTCACTCTTTTAACTGCTTAGAGATAAAAACTTATGCTGATTTCTTTGAGCTGTGTTCACTTTGCTAGTCATTTGTTCGTTACAAAATTTGTCCTAGTCTGTTTTTTCAGCAGACTCATCACCAAATTTTGGGCCATTCACATACCAATACACTCAACTTTCAGGAAATTAAGTAAAAATGGATATACTAGAGTACATAACATATATCTCAACAAAAACTAAACTGATCGAGATTTATCCTCTTGAAATAAAAGTCCTCAGCTTGAACAGACTGGAGATCTTTGCAAGCTAAACCGTTTAGGCATTTATACCTTAGCTGCAATGCGTAAAGAGAGAAAATTCATCAAACCATACTTGTAAACAATAAAAGAAAATGAGATATGCCTGTCGCGAATTCAATGATTTTAAATAATACCTAGGCTAGCAAGATCTTGCATTGCACTTGGGTCAAAAGCTGTCATATGTAGACTTTGGCAACAATAGTGATTTATGTCTTTATTGAGAAGTTTGTGAAGGGTCTGTCCAAGCACATATGTGGACTTTGGCAACAATTAGCTGTCGTTTGCAATGATATGATAGAACTGCAGAAACAAAAGACAAGAATAAGAGGTAATTAGCCGGCTTTGATAACAGGACTTAGTGCAAACCTTTCAAAATACTTATAAGAAACGTCTAAATATTAAGGATAAACGTGTATTCTTGAATACCAGAATATGCATCACAAATGAAGGACTGCTAGCTTGTTAAAATGTGCAAAAACACTAATTTAGTGTATCAATAAATAATTTGTAGTGCGCTTCTTTTACCACTAGTAAATACGAAAAGAAGTTAGCATTTCCTCTTATAATTCAACAATAATCAGTTCTCTTTAATTGTTAGACATTAAAGTTTAGGCTGATGGCTTTGAGCTAGTGATTTAGTAAGTCATTTCTTTGTTAAATCATTTGTCCTAGCCAGTAAAAAGACACAGATACCTGATATTCTAAGATTGTATGAATGAAAAAAATAGAAATGTTGAAGAAAGAGGAGAACTTCAAGCAAGTTATGCCAAACTAATCTTGCAAATAATATCAAACTAGGCGCCATTAAAATGTCTACGAGTAGCTTCTTCTTTTATATTGAAAAGGTAAAGATTTTATTGCAATAGCACTAAGTGCTCATTTACAGAGATGTATTACAATTTACAAGGCAAAAATCAAAAGTTAGTCCATTTCTATTTTTACAGGGCAAAATGAAATTCATCAAAGATTGAACTTCATTCACACTTTCTTTTTTACATCAAAAGTAAAAGACATTTATGCAATTTAACTTGAGTGACTGGCTTTGTCTTTGGAGTCTCATTTACTTCCTATTACTGTTGTTGTAGTCTCATCACCAAATTTTGGTCCATTCACATACAAATACACTTTAAACTTTAAATATATTAAGTGCAAAATGAATATATTGAAGTATATAACACAAAAACTCTAGAAAGGGATTATCCTTTCATAAATCACACAATAATGATCAAATAAACATCTCACCCGTTTAGCCTAGCACACAAATAACAGAAGTTCTCAAGCTTCAATACTTCTGTTGTAAGTAAATTTGTTGCTTAATATTTTGATTGTATGTGAGCTGCTACTTTTTTATCAACTTGAAAAGCCTTGGCAAGATTATCTGTTGGTATAGCTGGCTCCGATCCAAAAACTGTATTAGCTACAGTTATAACACCAGGATTCTGGCTATTCAATGCAGCAAGTGCAACAACATTTTTGTTTCCCACGTTGCGTTGATAGTGAACGAGTCCAACAGAAAAAACAAACACATCACCCTTCTGAAGGACCTTAGTGATAAGGCAATTTTTAGGATTTGAGGTTACAAAAACAACTTCAAGGGAGCCTTCAAGGACAGTGAGTATCTCAGTAGCTCTCTCTGGTGAGTGTGAGGAGGGTTGATTCCCCATGGCACATAGTCAACGTGAACCAGTGAGATGCCAAGAGTGTTGAGACCTGGTATTTGAGCTACATTAGCAAGAGTGAAAAGGGTTTGTTGTGTTTCCAGCCAAATGCAGCCACTGAAGAAAAAGTCCTCTGCTTGAGCAGACTTGGGATCTTTTCAAGTTAAGCCATTTACCCTTAGCTGAAACAATGGAAAAATAACGTGAGAACAGTGCCAGGAATTTCACATATAAAAGGTAAACATTTGACATATTATACTTTTATGGCAGAAGGTGTTCAACTGACCACCCTTCCCCTAGCGCTGCTCCGTCGTGACTCATGAGTGAGAAATATCAACTTATTCTTCTAGTGATAAGAGAAAATGAAACACTTGTCACGATTAACTGATTCAATATACCTGGGATAGCAGGATCAGCCACGCAGAAATCTTGCAATGGACTTGGCTCAAAAGCTAATACAGCACAACAGAAACTTGCTGCTATCAGATTCAGCAGGAGAAAGTGATTAGCAGAAAAACAAACAAGAATAAGAGGTTAGCCGTCTAGGATAAACAGGACTTCAAACTTTCAAATCCTTAAAAGGAAATGGTCCAAAGACTATTTTAAATTCCATGGATTAGAGATATTCTTGAATACCACTTGGTAGGTTATTTACGTACAAAAAGTTTATACACGTGATGCATTAATTTAATCCGATCTTTTTAAGTACTATGCAGAGCGCCTTCCAGTCTATGTATCACAAATAAACTAATCCAAGAGGATTTGATGGACTGCTTATGAATCATAATGTATCTCTTTCAACACCTAATCTTGCATTTATCGCAGATCATATTGCAATAATGAAGTTACAGAGTGAACAGAGTCTAGTTTTATGATTCCAATTCCAGTGAATGTCTTTTGACTTAAAAGAAACTACCTACGATATCACAAATTTTTAATAGTATGAATCCAATTTATTGAAATGCTGCTTGAGGATATCGTTGCAAGCTGCTTCAAGTATGTGCGCTTTTGAACAGAATTCTCATCTATTCAAAAAATAAGTTCCATTCATATCAAATTAAATTTTGTTCCAGATCATATGAACGTTTGACCCTTTTCAACTTCTATTTGAAATGGAAGCCATCAGAACATGGATAACATGTTTAAAGGATTTGAAAGAAGTAAATTTCAATAACATCATTTTAACTTATAGTGCACAGTTCTCTTTTCATTGAGCAAATCTAACTTGGGAATAGTCCACATCTGAAACCTACAGAGTGGTTTAGCAAGGGAAAACCGAAAACAGAAAATGAAAGAAAAGTGGCGCATTAGAAGTATCACTAAAAAGCATATATATTCCATCACGCTACAAAAGATGCCAATAAAAGTTCAGGACTAATCACTAGAAGATCCATCATCATTTTCATGCTCTGCCACAACCTTCTCGAGAAACCTCTTCCTTACTCCATCCAACACAGCTTCTCTGGACTGCTCCTGCCTGCTACGTCCATCATTTAGAACAGGATCTGACTGGCAGAGCGTCAATGCAACACCTGAAAAGAAGGAAATGCATCATTACATCCCTGAATAGGCTAGCAGAGAGTAGTAAACATATCGTTAAGAAAGTACTTGGCACCAGCTCAGAACTCCAAGAGATTAAACAGCATAATTAATCAGAGTTGTATCAAGGTCCAGAAGAATAATTGTCCTGAGAATGGTCAAGATGCAGCAGTGAACATTTTCCAGAAGGAGGGCTGCAAGCCAAGAGGTTTCCCAAGGATGTAAAAACTATCATATGATTTTTTAACATTACTGGTAAGGTTTCACATGTAGAATATTAACTGCTATGTGATTTGCAACAATTGAGGAATTCATCAAATACCAGCCAGACAAATTAAGGTAACGGGAGAAAACTTCCCAAATACACGGAACCTATAAGAAGGTTATGAAGGTCAACGGGCAGAATTCCAAACACTATATCAACCCATGGTCAGTTGGTCACAACTACGTTGAGATATTTTAAGTTACATGACAGGACAACTGGCCACGCTGTAGCAGTAAGACTGCAAATTGTTAAATCTGATCAGCCTAAAACTCGGAGTCGCCACTTGACAATATAAAGGCGTGCCAAGTCACCAAAGAGGTACTTTGGGACACCTTTGACTCGCTAAATGGTCTGCATTAGAGTTCCGGGTAAGGATCTGGGTTGGCTCTTAGGAAGGTGCTAGGCACCCTCGAGTCCTGTGCCTATCAATTGCTTTATTGACGCATTTCGACTTTTGAGTTTGTTTGTTGTATTTTGCCTTGTCTTGTTACGCTTTGGTTCTCCTTTAAGGAATGTTTTACTGGTGCACCAGTATTCCCTTTTCCATTTTATTTTCTCTCTGGCTATTGCTAAAGTTACTCATGCGTAACACCTTAAATGAATCCCCTCTTTTATACTGTTGTGCTTTTAATTATATTATAATTTTTTGTTAGGACTGAAAACAAGCCCATAAACAAGAAGTATACAGAAAAAAAAAAAAAAGAGAAAAAATGGTTTTAAAAATTATCAGATCTTCTATACGAATTGGAAAATTATAGGTGCACCAAAAAGAAATAAGGGATAGCATGCTTTCTTTCTTTTTTCAGGTAACATGCTATTTTTTATCTGAGTAAAATTCATATCTACAACCTCAAAAATTCATTTCTACGCAACAATGAATTTTATCTGAGTAAAATTCATTGTTGCGTAATGGCTTGTGTCGGTTTGGTGCAGAGCATAGCGGAATAGCGATGGCGATGCAGTTTGCGCGACGGGTTAGAGAAAAGCTTCGACTTTCTCTCTTTTCGTTATCTTTTTGCCTATATTTATGTAGTCTGTTTTAGCCATAGATAATAATGCTCAGGGACAACGTTCGACTTGTAGAATCAGATGTGCGTGTTTGGATATGAGAGATTCCTTATCACAGTTCTTCATGTTTTAGCAATTGTCTGATTGACATTTTGTTTTAAGAAAGAAAATCAGTATGGTGTCCCTTTGCTTATTATGAAGCTATTTACTGTGTGTATGCACGATTTTGTTCATATGTTGTTAATGTTGCTTATTAGGAGCTTTGGTTTGTTTAGATTGTTTAAGCTTTGATCTGTCTGGATTTGCCTTAGGAGCGCGTGAAATTACATGTCCTTGTTTCATGATCATGGCTTGAGTTGAGTTTTATGTGCTGTCCATCTAGTTTGAGTATGAGTCGGGACTAGGGTGTTTAATCATTGAGCCCTCCCCTTTTGTTTTTCTTCTGTCATAACCTTGTATCAAAGCATGAAAGTGAGTCTGAACTTATCCTTGAGTAAGCAGTATGTAGTAGTGCGATGTGAAGGAATAGCGAGTTAGTATTGGATTGTTGTTTAGCATTTGAGAGTTCAAAGAGGTCACCTTTGAACTCTATTGAGTTTGGACTTCACCTGGGAGGGGTTTGGACTAGCAAGTGTGAATCTTAGTTGGGTTGGGAACAAGTCTAGATCAGAGTTAGTAAGTTTGGGATTGGACTTGGGGCAAGTCCAAACCCATATATGGATAAAATCTGAAACAATATCTCTAGCCATCCAATTATATTTCATTTAATTTTGGGGGATAAGTCCCTAGCCATACAAGTTCTTGTACAGTGTATAGACATACTATAAACAGAAATAAAGAAATACTTGAAAGGTAAAGAAAACAACAAACATCTAATAACTTTCACGCATTTACTAAAGAAGCATGAGCCAAACTTGAAATGGGAAGAAACTTATAAGTCACATGTAAATACAACAACAGCAGAACATTTCAAGCATAGAGGCATAATTGTTGTTTCTATTGTCTTGAATTTTAGTAGAAAGGAAACTGGAGTCCTCTTCATCCCCTTGCAACTAAGATAATCCAGTATGAAAGATGGTTGGTATGGTTAAATTCTACTATCACGAGAAACACTAAATGAATCCAGTGAAGTACTACCTCTTGAAAGAGTACTACAAGGAAGTCGCCACAAAAAGTCAACTACTTTATTAAGACATGCAAAGGAGAGAAAGAAAGAGAAGGGTTGAGGTATTAATGGGATAATCACTACTGAGGAACATACCTTCGGGTGTGCATCTCCGACCGAAACTATGAAGTCCAACATAGTTTGACTTCAATGCACTATTGTGGTAGACCAAAACAGTTGGAAGGTTGCGATCTGGATAGTTCGGAATGCAATCTGTAGAGATAATTTTGACAAACTTTGTTGCAGGGTATTTTGTTGCCAGTTCTTCTAAGCATTGCAAAAGTATCTGGCAGCCTGAGTATCTATAAAGAGCATTAAAATGCTATCAGAAAACTGGCATGGAGAATAGAGAGAAAAAAGTACCATACATGCACAAACATATTCGAAGCTCGAGAGCATCGATGTAAGCCAGCTACACTATGAAGAGATGAAAGCATTACTTACCCATCTTTATACAGAAGCACGACCACCCAAATATCTTCTGGAGCTTGGGAAACCTCCCGCACAAAATCCGACCCAGAAATTGGTATCACTGATCCAAATCTTACAACCTTAGTAACTTCTTTCATCTCGGCCAACCTCTTCATCCTTTAACAACATCACAAGTAACATATATAAGAAATTTCTCAACTTCAAGTCCGCTCTCAAGCTACATGGCAATATGTCAGACTCATAACAAACACAAACATAAAAAGTACTATTCAGCATATGATATAAATACCAATTTAGGACAATTATGATCAACAATTTACGTATTTGGGAAAACATTAATTGCATGTGCACTTTAAACAGAGGCAACTAATTCTCAGGAGCACATCAACCACTAACAAAAAGATGACTCCTCTAAAAATTTATTACCACATTTTCTTATTCAACACCCTAGAAACTAATCCGACTCAAAACAGGATTCTATAATGCTTACATCTCAGCTTCCATTAAATAAGTGATTGGAATGAGAACTAAGTGGAAACAAGGGAAAAAGGGAGGGGAAAGGGGGGTTATGAACAGTGGCGGAGCCACCTTATGCCGAGGGTGATCAGCCGACCATCCTTTGCTGGAAAATAATATCGTGTACATAGGTCAAAACCTGATTTTTGTGAGTATATATAATATGTCGAACACCCTTAGAACAAGAGAGACATAGTTTAGTGGTCTGGGATGCTCACTGCGGAGTGAGATCGTTCAAGGTTCGAAACCCATAACACATATTTTTTTAATCAGCCTTTTAAGTTTGTTCCAAAACAAAGTAAATAAGACGAACAACTCTTAAAAGTAACATTTTACTCAAAAAAATACAACAAGTGTAACAAATAGGTTTAAAACATAAAAGCCAATTATAATTTGATAAAAGATTTAAAAGAACTCCCATCTCTTTTGGTTTAGCCAAATATTGTGTGGTTTGGTCTAAATCTTCTGTGCACCCATATATCATCTTTCTTTTTTTTTTTTTTGATGTCTAAAATTTGAACATCCTTCGTGAGAATCCTGGCTACGCCACTGGTTATGAATAGGTATGAACCATATGGAGATGCAAAGTGGTTCAAGAATGTAACCACATTGAATCGAGGAGAACTAGTGAATACTTGCAGAAGAACAAGAGGGCAAACCTCTAAAGGATAATGATTTTGAAATGAAAAAGAAAAAGAAAAAAACATTGGGCAGAACATTTAATCTGACGGTGTTGGATTGACCAGCAGAGGTGGCTGAACATGTAGAGGCTGAAAAACTACAACGCTTACCTCAAACAGAGTGCCATGTTTTAGAGGTTCAACCCTGCTTTGCAACGGAAGTGGTACGCAATATATGCTTATTTTTCGATGATTACCCTATACCCGCAAGGGTAGCTGAGATGGTTCAGCAAGTGGTTTCCCACATGGAAAACTTGGTTTCAAACCCCCTTGCCAACAGTCTTCTCAGTTTGAACTTGTCGCACAGGGATTGCCTAGTGTGGTTTACCTCTCCTGTGTGGTTTGCAGGCTATTGCATCGGAAGCGTGGTTTACCCAAAGCGCACCCGAAGGATAGCGCTACGGGTTCCCTTGTCATTAAAAAAAACAGATATGTTATTAAGGAGGGGAGAACGATTTGCAGTCCTATTACAAAAGGGCAGCTTAAGAATGGGAAGACTAATCTATCCCGTCCCTTTAAGATAACTAGGAATGATGGTTTATATTGTAGTTCATGGGCAATTTTCAGTTAGTTAATTTCATAATACTTGTCTTAATCTAATGCAGTTTTAGTATAATTGGAAAATGATCAGGAAGAGAAAGATCCTATAAGATCCTATAATACATACCTCTTCAGTTACCTGTGAAGCCTTTTCTCTTAAAACAACAAAAGAGAATTTGTAAAAAAAGTAAAGAAGAGAATGAATCAAATTTTACTCCATTAGTGTATCAATGCAGGCTAATATTGGCTCTAGTCTATTGGATCTTATTTATTAGGCTGGGCCGGAATTAGCTCATTTGTCTTATCATTTGATGGTACAGCTTGAGTGATGCCTTCAGTGTTCAAAGAACTGTTCTTGGCAAGTTGCTGTTACATTGATAGAAACAAGACATTTGAACGACAACACTGAAATGTTGATGTGGTAATGTTTTTATGGAAGTAACGTCCCAAAGGGAACGACAACTCTAAAAATTGGTGAAGCATGAAGGAATATCCTATTTCCGTTTTAATCTGTAGCTTTTCGGATGAGTTGAGCTAGCAAGGATATTTCTTTTGTAATTACATTGGCTTTGCCATTGCTACAATTAGCTCATTTATCTACAGCCACAATTTTGTGCTCAATTCCATGATATAAAAGACAATGGCACGGACTAGGAAACAACTGAATTTTTCCATGGACAATGAAGCGCTCCCTACCAAGATTCGACTATATGAATTGATATCTTCTTAATCTAGGGAAGTAAAGAGCTTCCTACCAAGAAGTTCTCCCTTCCTCAGGTCTCGAACCCGAGACTCCTTAGGGATCCCAACAACCCCATTTCAAATTGGGTCCTAATCATCTATATGAATTGGCAATTCCATAAAATACTAAATACAGTAAAATGAAGAAAAAGACCTGTATTCTTGGAGAAAGCGATCATCATTAAGATCAGGGTCGTCTTCTAAATCATCTAGCTCATCTTGGGTTTTATCATCAATCCAATTCTTGTCTTTGGATTTGGAAGTTTCATCCTCAGCAGGTGTAAAAGGATCAGGCTTAAAAGCAGGGGGTTTAGGAGGAAGGTTACCAAGCTTTCTTTGAATATCATCCCATTGTGTTGACGCTCCTTCCACATCTTTGTACACAAAATGGTAATCTCCCATGATTGTAGCTTCAAGATTTGATTTTTTTCACCTTTTTCGTTTAATTGATGTGTTATGTCTTGGTAACGAGGAAAATATGGCAGTACAAAGATGAGAGAGTAGTATTTTGTTAGGGGTTTAACTAGGCCAATTAACACTCCGTTTGGATGGTTTGTTACCCATGTTTCATAATCCGTTGTATTGTATTGTATTGTATTGTATCGTATGCTACTGTATGTATTATGATGTATTGTATTTGGATAGACTAAATTGTCTACAATTATTTAATAATTGAAAATAAGGTAAAGGGTAAATAGAAATATTAAATAATAAGTGAGGGCATGATGGGTAAGAAAAATAGGCAACGACGCGATCCCACCAAATCAGTGTTACATAAAGTGACAATTTTCATGGTTACATAACCATGAATTTAACGATACCATACAATATTAATTAGAGAAACAACCAAAACAAACGTCATAACCATGGTAACAATACAATACCATACTATGGGTTACAACCATCCAAACAAGCTGTTAGGTAACTATACAACAACATTTTTTTACCACAAAAATATCGATATTTTTCTATTTTCAAAACATAGCAATATTTTGTTCAATATATAGCAAATACATATAAAGAATAAAACTCGAGATACCCTCCTACACTATCATACCAACCTCCAGTCGTTAGGGGCAGATTTATGTTGGACGGACCGGGTGCCATGCTACCCGCAAGCTTCGGCGTAACTTTGTATATATATGTATATTTATCAGCGAAATAGTCTATATATTAAATCTGGCACTTGCAATGAGCGAGTGTGCCATGGTACCAATGGTTCAAGGTGCATGCTTTAATCTAATGGTCATGGGTTCAAATTCAAGCTCCATCATCAATGTTTTGTCTTACAATCACGTACTAGGATACATGTCTGGTCTTGGTGAGGTATTTTTTGATGGTCTTCAAAGCATAAGCACTTTTTGATCACTTTTAATAGTATTTACACTTTTACCCCTTAAACACTATTCGACCATCATTCACACTCTCTCTACAGATCCACTTTCTCTCTCTACAAATCCACTTTCTCTCTCTATACACCAAACTCTAACCCCACCACAACCACTACCACTAACCCACCGCGCCACCACAACTGTCGCGCCACCTCCGTAACCACCACAGCAACTCAAGGACTTTTGTTCCGATCAATATTAGAAAGCGTTAAAGCTTCGGTATATTCATAAGAACATTTAGATAGATGAATTAATAAGTGAAGTGAAGAATAATGTGACGTTTTATCCTGTTGATTTATCGGGTTAAAGCTTCGGCAGCAACAACATGTAAACCTCCCACTGATATTTGCAGCAACGAAACTAAGCAAGTAGAAGGTGATGAAGATTTACAGATATAGGTTGTTTGCAACAGACTTTCAGAAATAGCTACTTTTCAACTGTGATGATGATTTGTATTGAAATAATGACGATTTGTATTTATGAAACGACCTAGGTAAGTTATTTCGGAAGTTAGGACTCTGATTGGCGTGCTGATAATTTTAAAATATTCGTAAGGTCCATTGAGATTTATCTGTAAAATTTGAGCTAAATCAGACCTCGTTTGGTAGGCATCGGAAGAAGGTTTCAGTTTTTATTGTCGATAAATATTAAAAAGAGATTTTCGAGTTCGGTTTTGGCGAATGAGCTTCGATTCGAAATCCGAAAGCGATGCTGGGTTCATATGATTATTTGTGACTTTTGTGATTTTTCGAAAGTGAATTTCGATGTTGTTCGACTAGTTTCCGCTAAAATGCCGAAAGTTAAATAATTTGACTTTTTTTCTATTTAAATTCGCATCTTGAGTTTCGGGAACCCGATTTGAGATCCGTCTTAGCGAGTATGCTATACTTATTTTGTATAACTTGTATGCAAAAGTTGAAATTATTTCGAATATCGCAGGGTACTGTTTTAATTTCCGTCGCGAAAAAATAATAAAATAAAAGGAAAAAGAAAAAGAAAAGACAAAAGGAAAGAAAGGACAAAATGTTAGGCGGTGGGTTAGTAGTATATAGGAATAGAAGCAGAATGAGCAAAACGAACAGAAACATTAAGAAAAGAAATATTAGAAAGGAAACAGAAAAAATGAAATAGATTACGCAGCAAAAAATGCCAGAAAATGATAAAAGAGCCGGGAAAATAGTAGAATTTTTACCCCGAAACATTCAGGTAATGATCTTGATGCATTATTTGAGTTTATTACGTGTGTTTGAATATGTTTTAATGGTAAAACTTGGAATATTATACATCGTTTTAATAAGTTCAATTAATAGTTTAAAGGGTCAAATGGACCCCGATAATGGAATTGATTATATATTCGTACTCAGTGAGTTATGGGCAATATATAAATATAATTTATTTAGGATTTGGTTATGTGACCTTAAACCCTGTACATAGGCCTGGCCTGCGTATTGCGTATGTGAATAGGGTATCAGGTTCCTAACCGGATTGCCCTAAGATGTGAAGAATGAAGCCTTTAGCCTAAATTGATATATTTTTCTGCTTATTGAATAGAGTGGGATTGTTTGGCAAGGAAACCAAAGGAT
Source organism: Petunia x hybrida (assembly GCA_037355625.1). Taxonomy (NCBI): domain Eukaryota; kingdom Viridiplantae; phylum Streptophyta; class Magnoliopsida; order Solanales; family Solanaceae; genus Petunia; species Petunia x hybrida. The sequence continues at coordinate 189,686 of JBBBVM010000168.1, forward strand.
AAAGCGGTTGTTGATTAGCCGTACTAACTTTTGGAAGAGGTAAGTGTTTATATCCATTTCTTTGGAGGCACCTGGCCTCGTGGATTTTCTACCACGTGTTCCTTACGTGTGTAGCTACCGATAGGCGTACTCCTTACGCCTTAGCTTTGGATTTACACTGTATATTATATGTTATGTCCTATTGTTGGTATTGCATTGAGGATCTGAGCATTGTACTCTGGCTGTGAGTTGGCATCTACTTCCCGGCTGTCGATGTGAGTCCCGCGCCAGTAAAGGGTTATTATTGCATCACATTGCATTCATATGCATTACATGTCATTCATATGCATTACATTGCATATCATATTGGGTGCAGGAGTATTCCGCCCCAGGAGCAGGAGGATTCCGCTCCATTGCATCATATTGAGGGTAGGAGGATTCTGCCCTCGGAGCAGGAGGATTCCGCTCCATTGCATCATATTGAGGGTAGGAGGATTCTGCCCTCGGAGCAGGAGGATTCCGCTCCATTGCATCATATTGAGGGTAGGAGGATTCCGCCCTCGGAGCAGGAGGATTCCGCTCCTTACATCATATTGAGGGTAGGAGGATTCCGCCCCGGAGTAGGAGGATTCCGCTCCATCTATTTGGTACATGTGACACCATTGCATCATACTGCATTCATCCTATTTTATTGCACCGCGTGCTGAATATTGTGTGACTGTCATGTTGTGTTTTATGTATGCGGTATGTATACCATATTGTGGATATATTTCAGTTTGCCTATATATTTCTGGCTCGTATTCTGGGTTGCGGGGATCGGGTTGCACGCCGCAACGGTATAAATATATGAATCGGATTGCACGCCGCAACAGGATGAATATATGGATCGGGTTGCACGCCGCAACAGGATGCATTTCTGATTGTTGATATGTTCGGGATACCTATATGTTCTGGCTATCTTACGTTCCTGGTTGTTAATGAGTTTGTGATTCCATACGTGTTTCTAGTTATTATCTGGCTCTGCCTTTTCATAATTTAAATAAGAGAAATTTGGTTTATTTGTTTCTTTTCTCCCTGGCTAGCTATCCTATTCTTTGAGGTGGCTAGTCTGCCCCACTTATTGAGTCCTTTTGACTCACCCTTGTTTGTTGTTTGTTTTTGTCTATCTATTTCATTTCGGCAGGTTCGCTCCAGGATTGAATTCGCCACGTTGTGAAGGAGCGAAGACGACTTCAGCTGTTAGGGTGAGCCAGCTTTTATTACGGATGGCCACCAGTTTTATGTTTATTATTTCAGTTGCATATTGCTCCCCTTCAGGAGGTATTTGTCGTCTTTTGTACTCTTAGATGTCTAGTCAGGATAGCCCTAAACCTAGTATGTTGGGTAGTCAGCTGTAATTTCTTTGTACAGCTTAGAGGTATCAGTATGTCTGTATTTTTTTTTCTAGTCTTGTTCTTATTTATGAATTGAATTATATTTATTTTCCTAATTTAATTGGTAAGGGTTCGCCTGACGGGTCTAAGGGAGGATGTCGGGTGCCCGCACAGCCTAGCCGGATTCCGGGTCGTGTCAGTTGGTATCAGAGCCCAGTTTAGAGTCTATCCAGACTAAGACAGTGTCTAGTAGAGTCTTGCTGATGGGTACGTAGACGTCCGTACTTATCTACGAGGGGCTATGATGGCATTTAGGAAGTATCACTTCCTTCTTTTCTGATCGTGCGTCGGTCTAGGATGCAAAAGTATTTTTGTTCATTCCTTCTTGGTAATCGTGAATCCTCGTGCGACAAATCAGCAAACGGTATGAGTTCAAGACGAAGCAGTCTAGCCTGGGGCTAGCACTGACGAAGCCCCGAGAGTTTTGATCATGCTGATGATCTAGTTACGGAGGTCCCAGCTGTACGAGCTCGCGATGGGCCAGGGAGCAGGGCCTTGTGGTTCCCTTGGCTCTCTATGATGATTTTACAAAAATCTTAGCGACACAGATACCGCGAGAACCTATTATTCGCTAGGCAGCTTATCAGGTTGCTGCAGATGCAGACGTTCGGTCTCAGGGAGCTCCTATTCCAATTCTTAATATTGTCGCAGTAAAGTATATTCTGGAGGCAGCATGTGTTGTGCCTCCAGTTGTTCTGGCTGGTTAGGTAACTGAGGTAAATATTGGGTCCGAGTGCTCAAAGAGGTTGCATTATTTTACTGGGTTGAACCTTCCGATATTCTTAAGCAATTCATCAGATAAACCTCGTGATTTTTTTAAAATAAAATGATGTCAGCGTATCCTTCAGGCTCTTGATTATATCGAGCAGTATGGTGTTGATTATTCTTCTTTCCAGTTTCAGGGTCCAGCCTTGAATTGGTGGACCGCTCTTTTATTAGCTAACTTGGTTCGGTTTTTCTTCTAGATTCGTGGAAAAGTTCCTTTCGAAGAGCGAGCGAGATGAAAAGTGTTGCCATTTTGAGTGGATTGGACAGGGTATCCTGTCGGTTAGCCTGTTGGTGTTTCAGAATATGAGATTGAATCCTATAAAATGGCTGGATATGCATTAGAACTAGTCCATGAGCCTTTCGAGAGATTCAAAGATTTATTGATGACCTTTCTCCTTCCTTAAGATCCCAGATGGCTCGAAAAATTGAGGTTGGGACTTCATTTGATGTCTTTGTTGATATTGTTCAAAGGTATTAGGCATACCATAAGTTAGAGCGGGAAGAGTTAGAGCGGGAGATCAAGAGATCTCGTGGCCCTAGTGGGTAACCATGGCACCTCATTTGGAGGTAAGAGTTCTGATTATTTTGGGAAGTCACCTTCTAGGTTATCTCAGCGTGTATCACGTGATTCTTAGAGTGCGCAGGTAGTTCATCAAGATCAGACTCAGCTTTCTCTTTGTAGCTATCAACAACCTGTCCAGCTTCCATTTTCACTGAAAAGATGTTATCATTGTCGTGAGCCTGTTATTTTTGGTGGAGTTTTCCCTTACTCAGACAAGTAGGCAGTCGTCTTTTCTCTCGTCATCAGGCATCTGCGCAGTCGCATGGGATTTTATTTATATCTCAATCAGAAAAAGAAATGCCATCATCTAGTAGAGGTCGAGAGTGTGGTGGCAGTGGTTCTTCAGAAGGTGATTATTAGGGTAGTGGCTCAGCCCAGCTGCAGAGGCAGTTCTATGAACTGCTAATCTGGCAGGATGCTGAGGCATCCGATGTAGTAGACCCAAGTATTTCTTCTTCTCTTAAATGTGAGTAAGATTTGATTCTTCCGGTCGATCTAGAAATGGGGTGTCCTATCATGTTTCGATGGTTACCTTGGATGTCGTTCTATTAAGAATCGGTTGCGGTAGAGGGGTGAGCTTCTGATATGACTTATTCCTGGCGTTTGTGATGACCCTACTAGTTTATCTGGTCTAAATATGAGAAATTTGACGGTGAGTGTCACTATTGTCTGCCTGGCATCTTGTCGTGCCACCTTCTATTATTATATCAAATTAGTTTACCTCTGTTCTCGGAAATTCTGTGTTGGTTGGATTATGGGATTCTAGTTCATCACCATAAGGGAGTGTGATGGTTTCTTCCGGTGTAAAGTGATTAGTAAGTAATACTAATCAATACTCGATCTACGTGTCTCCTCTTGGTTCGAAATGTTAGTAACGTCATGTTATTCTATGAGCTTCTCTCAGTTATAAAAGAGTTTACTGATAAATTTTTGGAGTTCTCTTCTTATGAGAAGGTTAAATTGGCATGAATGGTGTTCCGTGAAGCTCATTTAATTTCTATTTCTTCAATTGCGATTCTTCGGTTAGCCTGACTCGTAAGTAGTCTAGCTCTGGTAGCCAAATAAATAAGAAGAAGAGTTTCATAAAGCTCTAATTATTTCTATCCTTAGTCCGTTGCCATCTTTTCTTTGTTCGGAACTGGTGAGCTTAGGCAGTCAGTAACCTATTGTGATATTCCCTGTGTTGAGCCAGAGTGCGTGCAAGGTAGCCGGGTAGGTACATTGTTGTTTTTTAAAGCTGCTAAGGGTAATGAGATGCGTCATTTGACCTTTGATTTGATCCATCAGGCAGTGGTGCTTATAGAACATGTATGGAGTTGTGACTCGAGAGTTGCAGCTGTTTGGCAACTCGAAAGGGTAGTTGGTAGCTTAGGTCTGCCTACGTTCAGCTTTTAGCTAAATCTTCTTTAGTCCAGCAGACTGTGCAGGGATGGGTATTCCTATTCAAATAGCTGCATGAGTTTGTGCTTTAAGTGGAGGAGTCTTCCTCCAAATATTGAATGCTAATACTAAATCTCTAAGGCGTTGATACCACTTTTGTCACGACCCAATCTAAGGCCACGACAGAAACCTACAATGAGTGTCGATCATTGTTGAACCCACTAATAATCTATTAATGATAGAGATAAGCTGGCAACCTGATCATATATACGTACCTATCTGCTGAAAGCATAAAGTCTGGAAAGATGACACGACTTTAACTTGCTGGCAATTAGAACACTGAGCCACAAATTCTGCTATGTCACACTTCATTCTGTCCCACTAATAAATCTGCTTAAGATCATAGTACGACTTAGTCGAACCTGGATAAACAGTGTATTTGGAATAATGTGCCTCTATCATAATCTGTCCACGTAAATCTGCAACATCAGGAACATAAAGTCTATCTTTATACATAAGAACACCGTCAGTAGTAACCCTGTATGGTAACTCCGGCTTTCTTCTGGCTATCTGTCTGTATTCAACAAGAACTGGATCCTCATACTGACGCTGTTTTACTTCATGGAAATTTAGAGTTAAAGGTCTAGTGCAGCTTGTCGACAATCCATCATTGGTATGTATATCTCTTTCACACCTCAACTCTTTGAGAAGTTACTTTAGCATTATAAGTGCACATGCAATCAACTTTGTTGCTGGTATTCTGCCTCAGCTCATGGTCCAACTACATGTCTCTTTTATTTTTACTTTTTCAAGTCATAATATTTCAAATTCAAAGACAATACCCTGAAGTGGATGTTTACTCTGAAGATCATTCCTGGTGCATCATATTATCCAGTAGTAATTGCGTGATCCTTATCCTTATATGATAGACCCTGTTCAGATGAACCTTTGACATACATTAGTATATGAGTAACTACATTCCCACAAGGAGCTTGCAGAACAACACTAACATCAACTGAGATGTTGCATAGTGCGTTCGTAAAAATAATATAGCTTGCATCAAATCTTCTATAGTGTGTAGTGACAAGGTACTTCAAAAGCTCCCCCTATTGCATCAAGCGTCAGCTAATTCTTAGTTCCATCGACATGTTCTATATCGAAAGGTATATCGAAGAGGTAATTGTAGGCTGAATCATGTTAACCCATTCAAAGTTTTGTGTATCTTTGTTTCGGAAATATAGAACTCTCCTCTCGTGATCGAGGAAGGATCAGTGTAGTCAGAATAAGCTGGGCAATGGCGTTATGATATTATCCAGCTATGTTGTTATCCAAGAGTTCGATATGCGTGTTATAATTCTGATCCTGTAATTAGGAAATAATGCCCGTGGAGTAGCTCATGAAGGTCGTGCAAGTTCTTTTTTTTTTTTATCTGTGCGAATTTTTCTTTAGACTTAGGCTCGTTCGAGGACGAACGAGAGTTTAAGTGGAGGAGAACGAAACGACCTCGGTAAGTCGTTTCGGAAGTTAGGACTCCGATTGGCGTGCTGATAATTTTAAAATATTTGTAAGGTTCATTAAGATTTATCTGTAAAATTTGAGCTAAATCAGACCTCGTCTGGTAGGCATCGGAAGAAGGTTTCAGTTTTTATTGTCGATAAATATTAAAAAGAGATTTTCGAGCTCGGTTTGGGCGAATGAGCTCCGATTCAAAATCCGAAAGCGCTGTTGGGTTCACATGATTATTTTGTGACTTTTTTAATTTTTCGAAAGTGAATTTCGATGTTGTTCGGCTAGTTTCCGCTAAAATGCCGAAAGTTAAATAATTTGACTTTTTTCTATTTATATTCGCTTCTTGTGTTTCGAGAACCCGATTTGAGATCTGCCTTAGCGAGTATGCTATATATATTTTGTATAACTTGTATGCAAAAGTTGAAATTATTTCGAATATCGCAGGGTACTGTTTTAATTTTCGTCGCGAAAAGAAAATAAAATAAAAGGAAAAAGAAAAAGAAAAGACAAAAGGAAAGAAAGGACAAAATGTTAGGCGGTGGGTTAGTAGTATATAGGAATAGAAGCAGAATGAGCAAACCGAACAGAAACATTAAGAACAGAAACATTAGAAACAAAATAGAAAAAAATGAAATAGATTACGCAGCAAAAAAAGCTAGAAAATGAGAAAATAGCCGGGAAAATAGTAGAATTTTTACCCGAAAACATTCAGGTAATGATCTTAATGTATTATTTGAGTTTATTACGTGTGTTTGAATATGTTTTAACGGTAAAATTTATAATATTATACATCGTTTTAATAAGTTCAATTAATAGTTTAAAGGGTCAAATGGACCCCGATAATGGAATTGATTATATATTCGTACTCAGTGAGTTATGGGCAACATATAAATGTAATTTATTTAGAATTTGGCTGTGTAACCTTAAACCCTGTACATAGGCCTGGCCTACGTATTGCGTATGCGAATAGGGTATCAGGTTCCTAACCGAATTGCCCTAAGATTTGAAGAATGAAGCCTTTAGCCTAAATTGATATATTTTTCTTCTTATTGAATAGAGTAGGATCATTTGGCAAGGAAACCAAAGGATAAAGCGGTTGTTGATTAGCCGTACTAACTTTTGGAAGAGGTAAGTATTTATATCCATTTCTTTGGAGGTACCTGGCCTCGTGGATTTTCTACCACGTGTTCCTTACGTGTGTAGCTGCCGATAGGCGTACTCCTTACGTCTTAGCTTTGGATTTACCTTGTATATTATATGTTATGTCCTGTTGTTGGTATTGCATTGAGGATCTGAGCATTGTACTATGCTGTGAGTTGGCATCTACTTCCCGGCTGTCGATGTGAGTCCCGCGCCAGTAAAGAGTTATTATTGCATCACATTGCATTCATATGCATTATATGTCATTCATATGCATTACATTGCATATCATATTGGGTGCAGGAGTATTCCGCCCCAGGAGCAGGAGGATTCCGCTCCATTGCATTATATTGAGGGTAGGAGGATTCCGCCCTCGGAGCAGGAGGATTCCGCTCCTTACATCATATTGAGGGTATGAGGATTCCGCCCCGGAGTAGGAGGATTCCGCTCCATCTATTTGGCACATGTGACACCATTGCATCATACTGCATTCATCCCATTTCATTGCACCGCGTGCTGAATATTGTGTGATTGTCATGTTGTGTTTTATATATGCGGTATGTATACCATATTGTGGATATATTTCAGTTTGCCTATATATTTCTGGCTCGTATTCTGGGTTGCGGGGATCGGGTTGCACGCCGCAACGGTATAAATATATGAATCGGATTGCACGCCGCAACAGGATGAATATATGGATCGGGTTGCACGCCGCAACAGGATGCATTTCTGATTGTTGATATGTTCGGGATACCTATATGTTCTGGCTATCTTACGTTCCTGGTTATTAATGAGTTTGTGATTCCGTACGTGTTTCTAGTCCCACTTATTGAGTCCTTTTGACTCACCCTTGTTTGTTGTTTGTTTTTGTCTATCTATTTTGTTTCGGCAGGTTCGCTCCAGGATTGAATTCGCCACGTTGTGAAGGAGCGAAGACGACTTCAGCTGTCAGGGTGAACCAGCTTTTATTCCGGATGGCCACCAGTTTTATGTTTATTATTTCAGTTGCATATTGCTCCCCTTCAGGAGGTATTTGTCGTCTTTTGTACTCTTAGATGTCTAGTCTGGATAGCCCTAAACCTAGTATATTGGGTAGTCAGCTGTAATTTCTTTGTACAACTTAGAGGTATCAGTATGTCTGTATTTTTTTTTCTAGTCTTGTTCTTATTTATGAATTGAATTATATTTATTTTCCTAATTTAATTGGTAAGGGTTCGCCCGACGGGTCTAAGGGAGGATGTCGGATGCCCGCACGGCCTAGCCGGATTCCGGTTCGTGTCAATTTAACATTGTGTTGACGGTGGTGACGATTTGTATTTAAAGTGAAGACAATTTTGTAAGTTGTAATGAAAGTGATGACAATTTGGTTTTATTTATTTGCAAAATGTACATATTATATGGCTCACACTATGAATAAATGATGTTGAATTGCCCTTGTTTTATTTCTACTTTGGATTTTTATATTCGGCCAAAATGATGACGATTTGGTGTCATTTGGTTGTAAAATAGACATAGTCAGTTTGCTTAGTGATGAATAAATACGGCCAGATTGTCTTCATTTTATATTTTTATATGTATTTTTATGGATGAATGAAGTGAAACGAGTTGGACTCATTTGTTCGCAAAATATACTTAATATTTAGCTCATATTATGAAGAAATGATGACGGATTATCGTTATTTCAAAATATATAAGCATTGGAAGGTACTTTTTGCAAATGATAAAGTAAGGCCGATTTGGCATCATTTATTTACAAAATGAATATGATTTTTTGATCATTGTATGAAGAGATGATGCCGGATTAGTCTGATGTTATGTTTTGCTTTGATTTTTGTATATAAGGGAAACGATGACGATTTGACTTTATATATTCACAAAATAGTCGTGAAATATAAACGAATTGGATATCTTGTATATGAGCGAAACAATGCCAATTTAGCTTTATTTATTCATAAAATGGACGTGAAACACAGTCGGGTTGACATTATTTTCTGTTGTGTAGGAAGCGATGGCAGTTTTGTAATTACAGCTTCAAAAAACGATCGGTGGCATTTTCGTAATTTTTTTTTATTGGGTAAATATGGGCTTTTATTGCAACCAAAGTATGCAATTACACCAGGCCATGTGCTGACCACTAGCACTCTAAATTCTGACTAACTTGACTACTTGCTAACTACTACACTCAAGTGAGTATATGGCTCACTGTTACATAGCCGTTGCAAACATACTCTAAATCAGTCTACTAGCAGGCTTAAGTTCAAAAGGAAATCATCTAGTCCATCTCAGCTTTCCCTGCTTCTTGTCAAGGCCATGAGCTCAGCTGTTCCATTGCCTTCCTCCATTTGGTGCTACTCTGTCCTCTGATATGAGCTTGGAGTGCTATCTCCCTACAAATTTTGTCTGCATTTGCTTGCTCCTGTTGAAATCTTATTGCATTTCTACAGTTCCATACCCTGGGAATCAGCATTGAAAAAATGAGCCCTATGATAGGCCCCATTCCTGTCTTCCTTCTAGCTTGGTCCCTAATGTCCTTTGGATCTTCATCCAGTGCAGTAGTCTGGACCACAGGTTGTTGGTGAATGTGCACTCAAAAAACAGATGATCAAAGGTTTCATCATGTACTCCACAGAAAGCACAAGCCATAGGTACTTGAATACCAAATTTTTGTAGTCTGTCCACAGTAGCAAGTCTTTGGTCCTAGGATATATACTAGCCTGCATTGCAAGCCCCTTCCATGACACTTTTGGATTCTGGGAAAGAAGCTGCAGGTACAGTGTCCTTATAGAAAACCTCCCATCAGCTTTTTGCAAGGATTGTAATCTAGTGATCAAGTCACCCTGCAAGCCTGGACAGTGCATGATTGTTTCCCTGATCTATAATGCTTTCCTCACTACCCAAGAGGCACTCTTTGGGATAGCACATTATTCCACCTCACACCTCTTTAAGTAGTAGTTATGCACCCATTTTATCCACAAACAGTCCTTTTTCATAGCAATGGCCCAAAGCTGCTTTGCAATAGCAGCCTTGTTCCATATACATAGGTTCATAACCCCTAAGCCACCAGCAGAGTATGGCATGCATATTTTCTCCCATGCTATTAGTGCCTTCCTAGAGATTGAACTGGTACCTGTCCATAGGTATGTCCTGCAGACAGTTTCAATTGCTTTCATAATTTTTTTGGGCAAAAGAAAAATCTGTGCCCAGTAGGTTTGTAGCCCAAACAACACAGATTTTATTAGGTGAAGTCTTCCAGCATAGGACAGCAGCTTTGATGTCCAGCAGTTCACTTTTACCAAAAATTTCTCCATCAGAGGCCAGCATTGGCTTACAGTAAGCTTTTTGGATGCTAAGGGCACCCCCAGGTACCTGAAAGATAGGGTACCTTCCTGAAATCCCAATTCCTGTAGCAGCTCTTGTTTCACCCTATTTGATACTCCAGTCACATACAGGAAGCTCTTATCTGCATTAGCTTTAAGTCCTGATGTCTGGGAGAATATGTGGAAAGCTTCCTTGAGTAGCTTGACAGACCCAACATCAGCTTTGCAGAATAGTAATAAGTCATCTACAAAGCACACATGTGTGATGGCATGTTTTCTGCATTTAGGGTGGAAGTTGAAGTTTCCCTCTAATGTCAGCTGCTGCATCTCTCTATGAAAGTATTCCATAGCAAGAACAAACAGATATGGGGACATAGGATCTCCCTGTCTAAGCCTTCTCTTTGCTTGGAATGGCTTGGTTAGTCCTCCATTCAGCACTAGTGAGTATTTGACAGTGGTTACACACTCCATAATCCACTCAATAAATTTGAATGGAAACCCCAGTTCACTCATTAACTTCCTTAAGTAGCTCCATTCAACAGTGTCATAAGCTTTCCTCAGGTCAACTTTGAGCACACATCTTGGAGACACACATTTCCTATTGTATCCTTTGAACAATTCATGGCTGAACATAATATTGTCTAGTATACTTCTTCCTTGTATGAAAGCTAACTGTGAATGCCCAATGATGTCATCAATCACTTCTTTCATTCTATTACTCCCTCCGTCCCATTTTAGTTGTCGCTTTAGCAAGTTTTATTTGTCCCAAATTAATTGTCGCTTTAGCATTTCAAGACACTTTTTACCAATTCTTTCCGACTATGCCCATATTTAATAAAGGAGTATTTCCTAGAAAAGTCAATCCAGTTTCATTTATTAGGGGTAAAATAGTAAAAGACATACCCTATTTATTGATTTCTTAATGGGCGTGCATAAGCCTAAAGCGACAACTAAAATGGGACGGAGGGAGTAGTTAACACCTTTGCTATAATTTTGTACAAGGTTGTACAGCAGGCAATGGGCCTGTAGTCTCTCACATAGGATGGAGCTGGCACTTTAGGGACTAGAGTGATTGCAGTCACATTTATAGCTCCATACAGTTCCTCTGTGGTGAAAAATTCCTGCACAACTTGTAGCACATCCTCTTGCACTATTTGCCAATTCTTCACATAGAATTCCACAGGGTAGCCATCAACTCCAGGTGCCTTGTCATATGGCATGTCTTTTATAGCCTCTAGAATCTCTGCTTCAGTTACTTCTCTAATCAGTTGACATTGTTGTCTGTACTGCAGACATTTCCCCTTCTTTATGACCTCTGAGTTAGGACATGAGACTTCTGCAGCAGCACTTCCCATCAGTCCAGTAAAGAAAGAGATGAATTCTTCCTCTACTTTCCTAGGGTCAGTCAGTAGTGCTCCTTGCTCATTATAAATGGATGTGATAGCATTCCTTGCATTTTTGTAATTACAGGAAGTTCTCTATTAGCAAGGGCATTTTTGTAGTTTTAGCTTCATTTAATGGTAAAGTGCTTATGTTTTCAAGACCACAAAAAAAGTACTTATATTTTCAAGACCGGGTGCATTTGTACTCTTTTTTGTAATTCTCCCGAAGACCTTCAGGTATGAAGTTCAACCCACAAGGTCTGAAGTTCAGCCACAGGGATTGAAGTTCCAAAAATTGACTAAAACCTAAAAATATATTTTAAAAAGTGACTCCAACTGGAAAGGCGAGCCAAAAAGTAGCTATTCGTGTATTTCCCCCGAGTTCAAGGATACCACTATTCAGTGCAAAATGGGTCCGAGATTCTTGTTAATCAGTTGCAAAAATAATGTGGTAGCGTCAGTCTTAGCCAGCAAACAACCACTAAAGCTAGCAACATATACAGCCAACATCTAAGATGATCTTGTATGTTTTCTTCATTCATTTGTTTGCATGGTATGAATGAGAAGCAAGACATAACTCAGCTAAAACATACGTCTCAAGATGCAACAGAAAGATCCGACACATTATCCATCAACATTGTACCAGATGCAATAACATTCGTAATTAACTAAATTCTCAAAATTAACTAAGCTTCACAATCACCAGCTCGACCATAATGATTGAATAACACGAACCCCACTTATCCTGCAAAATCGGATGTATTCATCGAGAAAAAAACAATTGAGATACCATGGTGTTGATTCTCATTGCTCAATGCATCAATAAATTTGGATTTCACAAATAGCCGGACAAACTTAAAGATCAACCTTAATTTTATGCAAAAACAAAAATGTTCACCAAAGAAAAAGGCCAAAAGCAAACAATGGACAAAAGGACAAGAAAAAGTATGAGGTAGGTTCTGCAGGAGCTGCATCGGTGAACGATGTGCTTTCCAAGTCCATACAAGCCGCATTTTTACTCCCTAAGTCCACTTCCTGAGTCCACATCAATTTCTCCCATCCCTGTATCTTCCTCCTCCTCACTATCTTCATCACCACTGATCTCCTCATTTTGTTGACTAAGCTTAGCCATCTGTTCGGCAAGTAACTTATCTTCCCGTTCACTCACCTGAGGAGATTAAATCACATCAGAATCATCACCGAAAAAATAAGATCAGTGAGCCAAAAACGGAAAGCAAGAAAGAAAGAAAAAATATCCAGAGGAGAAGCATAACTTCTTTTCCTGCTTTGAGAGTATAATTCCAGTTAATTTAATGTTCCAAGCTCTCCTAGGAACATGTAAGGAGTCTAACCCACAAGTTGCCATCCTAATTGATATTCTAACTGGATTCACTAGTAATGTAGTTCTCCCAATTATTAAACAGTATCTTATTAGTAAACCTAAAACAAGTTAGTAAAACGGTCAGAATTGAAAGTCCCTTTCATTAATTGTAGAAGTTTTGCCAATGTACATCCATACCATTGCAACTAAAGCAAAATTAGAGATTAAGAAGCCAACTTATATGACAACGGTCATAATTAGTAAGTAACCAGACTATTTGCAGCACCTTGGAAAGAGAGACAAATGAAAGGAGAGCGTTATTCAGCTGAAACATACCACCAATACACATGTATCTCAGACCATGTTATACTAGTTCACAAGTAATTTCAAAGTAAATCTACTAAACAAGTGTAGCATCGGTGATATAGAATATCCTGACTCTTGCAATTGATTACTAAAAGTAAAAAATTTACCTTTCCTAATTAAGTACTAATAAGAGATTTACCAACTTATATTTATTATGGTTGGTGATTGGTCTCGTCTCAGTTTTCACAATTATCTATCCATACCCCAATAACTATCGCGTTCATCAAATCAAGGTTTCTCAGGGATCGGGAGAAACAATTACACAACTATGACGAAAGTAAAAGAGTATTCATAATGGAAAGTTTCTCACCGCTCTAGGAGCCTCCTTGACAGCGAGTTTTCCTTTGTGCCGCTCTATTTCCTCAGTGCAAGCTGCAATTGCTTTAGTAAGGATTGCTATGCCTTGCTCCTGCCAAAAAAAATTAAACAGAAACTGTAATTTAACATGTTCGAATTCTCTCTAATATAGATCTAAGAGACTAGAAACTGGTAGAAATGTTTGAAGTGCTCTTTACTCCTACTACTTCTAAGATTCATTATCCTTAAACTGGAGAAACCAAAGGAACTATGCTCCTGAAACGATTCTCACTAAAGTGCTTTTCCAATCTTTTAAAAATAAAAGAATTAAAAAAATTATAGGGAAAATGAAATGATTAATCTAGAAGTGGCTTTAACATTGATCATGCATTAGAGAAGAGAACACATTCAAAAGGTCACAGCATACTTGAGAGTATGACAATGGCAATCAAAAGAATGATCAAATAAACTTGATGTTCATCCTTCACCACCAAATATGAAAATAAGCACAGAAAATCAAAGAGAAAGCCAAAAGAATGCTGGGAAATACCCTGCAACGGAGGTAGGAAAACAACATAAAAGAGGTGCTCTTCGAAGTAGCATAATAAGAAAGAGAGGTCCAGAGCGTCACAGAAAACAGCAGCAGTAAGCAGTATCCAGACAGACATCCTTCTTAAGTGAAGAAGTATCGACAAAGTAAGAACTCACGCTGCAACAACTGAGATGACGTAAAGAGCTAAGAGGAGAAAGAGTCTTCCTAGCTAACTCAAGGTGAAGAAGGTAATAGCATATAAGTAGTAGCCTGAACACATATTGCCTGCAACTTATTAAGAAAAAAAGGAAGAATGTCCCCAGCAACTTGAAATATGCAGATCCAGATCTAAATTAAACCTGGGTAGGGAAACTCTAAGCCCTTGAAGTAGCCTTCCCAATTTTATTCTTTTTTATTCAAAAGAAAACTTGCAATTTAAGCAGGAACTTTCAGAGACTGCATATGCTTGACCAAGATGACACTCAGGTAAAACAGGCTATCAATAACTATATGCAACTAACAATTATTTACCTTGTCAAGAGTCTGAGTATTGAGCACGTATGCTGGAGGTGCAACAAGTTTAATTTTAACTGGGCAATCATCATTACCAGCAGCTTCAGCTTTACGCATAGCTTCCTGCACCAGAGGTGAAATAAATAAATGAATAAAAGAATTGACATTACAAACAAAATTTAACCGTTACAAGTTTTTCTTTTTACAATAAGTGATGGTACATTAATTGAATGACACCATTTACAAACAGTGCCATCTCTACAAGTATTAACGACTGGTTGTAGAAATAGATAATAAAACGACAATACAATGCCAAAAATACAAACCTTAATGTGAAGAACACCGTCAAACTGAAAACATTTCATCTCAATATCAGCCCGAATCTTCAAAGGTTGTGGAGTCATTCTCCTCCTTATATTCTTGACTAAAGCATCTTTAACTTCCTCAGTTAAAGCAGGAACAACCTTAGTAACCTAGAGAAGACAATATATTAAATATCATTTGACATCATTGGACGAAATTAACCTAGAAATTGATATGACAAAGGACTACCTCCTGCCCATCAGGCCCAACTTCTTTAACTTCACGGGTGAGGGAATTAAGGATTGAATCTGGATCACTGACAACCAATTTGAATGCCTGGAAATCAAAGAACCGAGAAATCCATACTTGATGAATCTTGCCGATTAAAAGAGGAAAAAACAGATCATTGGAAATTGATACAAATTCCCACCTCAAAAGCATGACCATATTTTCTGTATAGCGGCCAACCAACATGGATGTACAAGTCCTGCAATAAACAAGACAAAAGAATGAAAAGAAATTGAAGAGAAGATATTTTATCGATCTATTTGACAGGGTTTCTAGAAGAGGAAAAAAGCTTACTAGAACTGCGTGGATCTTAAAAACATTATGCACAAAAACCTATTAATCTCAAATAAACAATGATGCATAGTATCTCTTTCCTTAAACAGCAGAAACTTGCTATCTCGGCAGA
Organism: Petunia x hybrida; assembly: GCA_037355625.1. Lineage (NCBI taxonomy): Eukaryota > Viridiplantae > Streptophyta > Magnoliopsida > Solanales > Solanaceae > Petunia > Petunia x hybrida. The sequence goes on from JBBBVM010000168.1 coordinate 205,182, forward strand.
AGCTGTACTTAACATGGAAAACTATGTGTTTGCAAGGTCAAGGAAACATCGATAAAGAGGCTATACACGTTTTAAGTAAACTATTTGAGAGGCAGTTATATGATGCAGGCAGAAATCCTCAGAGATGTCAGGATGAAATAAGCCACCTCTTTAGCCAAAATATAACAAGGTCAACCAAAAGAGGAAGAGCAAATGAAAGTAAAAAACTCCTCCATGTTAACGCATACAACATAGAAAATATTTTAGTAATTAACTCCCTGTTACAGAGAAGTAAGACAGAGACAAGTAAATGGATACCCATGTGAAATTGGTAAAAAGGTGATACAAAATCTTTCTTCACACTTGAGCAACTCAAATTATTAAATCTTTAGAAAAATCTAATCACAAGTTTGTCAACACTCTACACTACCAACAATCCAGCAGAGGCTCACACCATACACCAGCAGAACCCCCCCCCCCCCCCCCCCTCCCCCCCCCCAACCCAAAAAAAAACAAATTCAATTCACAAGTAAGGTACTGAAACCCTACATCAATAGGACAACATCTATTGCAGTAAACTCAGCTGTTTCTTCTTTGATCATAAACTCAAAGCAAAGATTACACTGGGACAGTCAAATACTTATGGTAAGTAACTTACCCAAGAAACTAAATCCACTAGGGATGTCAACATTGACCAAACTTTACAATGATGGGACAGAAAAAATTGCAAAACACACTCTTTTTGCAAATCCAGGTATTCTACATTTCTGAAACAAGCTAGAATTCTTAAGGGAAACCAATCAGGAGGCATCAAGAAACAAATAATCAGAAAACATAAAATTGATTTTTTTCTAATATTCATCTGTCACTTTAAAAGAGCCTCCATACACTTTATCTGTAGTCTTTAAGAAGTGCCACAAAGGGCAGAGCTCATAGCTAAAATTTTATCCAACTACAGCTCCCTTTTTATGAGTTTTCCAATAAGGATTCTGTTACATCATACTGCTTAAAACATAGAGCAATTCAACCATTATCCACAGAAGGCAAATTTAAGAATCATTGATCACATACTTCTTCTGTTTTTATCTTTTCAGTTCTAGGACAGTAAACCATTCAAAGGTCGGCATGGTAGTGCTAAAAAATGACAAATCAATAGCACTAACTCACTAACTCAGGCCCAATTACTTCACACTTCCAATAATTACTACTCCAATATCTACTGACCTTATTTAACTGAAAATTCAACTTCAACCAAAACGTTGTACTTCAATTATAACAATTTATCTGACATCTTTCCATCTTGCGACATTGAAAAATCTTGACACCAAACCATTCTATACAACTATCACAATTTTCAAGACTTAAAACTCATTAAACTAATCAAAATTCTCTAACCTTAAAAACGAAATTTTGTCTATTAATCTAACTTTTCATCCATTCCTCCAACTCTCTTTCAAAATTTTCTTTTTACAACTGACAAATCCCCAAGGCCCAATGACGCATAGATCGACACCCGATAGATAATGCACTCACAACTCTACCCTTCTCCACTTAAATACCAAGCTTTTGTTTGCCACAGATTCAAACTAGTGACATGCATCCTAACCCACTCATCACAACTTTACCTCTTACCAGTACACTAAAGCCCTGGTGAACTAATAATCTTCTTTTTATTATCATTATTACAAAAGTCAAATTCAGCAAATATCGTATAAAAACAAAACAAATCGAGTAGTACCTTTATATATATCCAAAAAAAAAAGTACTACGACACTGTATCCTTTAAATTCGATCCAAAAAGATCTCCACATTTAGTAACAATTCAACTTTGAATGTCTCATTTTTTTTTTATAACATGGTGTCCGGGCCCACCAGCAACAGATACCAGCTAACTCTATCCACCAAGGCTTGGATAGATGGGAAGAAAGACGGTAGTATTTTTTGCCTCTGCTTGGATTTGGACCTGAGACCTCAGGGTTCTCATTTTACCCTTAACGAGATAACTTCTAGTCACGTAAACTTCTTAATTCAAAAGGCATTCATTTATTTCTTAAACTGCGTGTATCTCAAGTGAAACATGTTCACATAAATTGAAACAGAGCGAGTAATTGAATACGGCGTACCTCGAGATCAATGCCCATAGTTTCAGCAACATGACGCATAATGGAATGAACAAGCTTACTTTTATTATACCTTTCTTCACAAGCGGAAATATCTTCTTCAGAAACCCTACGTTTACTTAAATCAATATAACCTTTTTCCTTATCAACCCTAAGTACCATAACGGGTTCAATTCGACCCACTTTAATAAGACTGCTAATGCTACGAATACGACGTCGTGATAACTCAGAGAACAGAATCATTCCTTCAATGTTATTGTATTCCAAAAGTGAAACGTAGGCCCCACTATCTGCCATACTTTTAACTTGTATCATTACTGCCATGTCTACTTCCGGATACCTCGATTCGTACATTCGACATTCTAGGTTTGGTGAATTGGTCGCCATGGTTGTGGGTTTTGGGGCTAGGGTTTGGAGAAATTTTTAGGGGTTTTGGATGATAAAAATGGGATTTTTGGGAATGTTATGTGTGGAGGCTGAAATGAAAGAAAGAACTCGATATGTCTAGATGCTTTGCAATATATTGCGTGGGTGTTAGATTGGATTCCTTTTAAATAGGAGTATTATATACGTTTCTTTCTAATCCTTGCTTTCAATTTAGGGAAAATAACATTATATATACATTTAACCCTTTTTATATATTTTTTTAGCCATTTTTTCCAAAATAATCTTAAATACATTTACCTAATCCCCTAACTTTTTATAGTCACTAGGTTTTTTTTTTTTGTTCTCCCCCTTCCTCTTCTCCTCTCTCACAGTGCCACCCCCCCTCTCCCTTCCTCCGACCACCGCTCTTTGGCCACCCCACTGCCTCCCCCGTCCTAGATCCGTCATCCCGTCACTGCTGGTGAAGTTTCCAGCCACCCCTGCTTCCCCCGCCCCTGCTGCTGCAGATTTCGGCCACCTCCTGCTTCCACCGTCGATCTGCTCCGTCTGGTTGCTGCTGCTTCAATTGTCCCTAATCTGGTGCCGTCCTCACTGGTTGTTGCTGCTTCTTCACCATTGCCGCTCTGGCGAAGCAGCTGCGGTGGGTAAAGCGTCAGCGATTACTTTTTTTTTTTAAAGATTATATATACACAATTGTATTCTATAAAAATGTGTATACACTGTAAATAAAAATGTGTATATACAAAATATAACTAAAAAACGCGAGTATACATTGTGTATATCCGATAAATCTGACTGTATACACCATATTTTGGGTATAGACACTGTGTAACGTGAAAAGATGATTTGTATACACCCTGTCATTGTTTGTACACATGGTATTTATTTGGAAAATTTACACAAAATGACTACTCTAATAGCTACATTATAAAAAATACCGATACTTTTACTATATTTACAAAACATAACAATAATATAACAATAGTTTCTCATTTCCCCCAAAAATATAAACCCTAATTTCTCCCACTCTCTCTCTTTCTCTTCCCTCCTCCACCCATCCACCCACCACCGTCCCCCTCCCTCTCGCCGCCAATACTGCTGCTACCGTCCCTCTCCCTCTTCCAACCACCGTCCCCCTCCCTCTCGCCACTGTCTCTGCTTCTCGCGGCACTGCTACCGCCGCAGTGCAGCGGCGCTACTTCTCGTGGCGGCACTGCTGCACTGCAGCGATGCAACGCCTCGATCTATATTTTTCCGGTGGGTTTTCCCGATTTGATCCTTTTTTTTTCCTTTTTGTATGTGTATATGCGTATATTTATGTGTATATTTGTATTTTGTATATATAATTGTAGTTCTACTTCTTTCTACTTTTTTTAAAAAAAATTTTGTATGTGTTTTTATTTGTATATACATGTATACGATTTTGTATTTATGTGTATGTGTATGTTTTGGTGTATAAATACGTTAAAATTTTTTTGAATATCTAGTTGTGTTTATTTGTATATTGTTGTATATTTGTATATTTTGTACTTTCAACTGTAGGTTTGGTAACTTTTTTGTTATGTATTTTATATAATTTTGTATATAGTAGTATTTTATATGTGTCTTGTATTTTGTGATTTAAATAATTGTATGTTTTGTATTTTTCTAGATTATGTATGCTTATGTATTTTCATTTTGTGTTTTTTGTATGTTACAAGCTTTTTTTCAGATTTAAAAAAAAAAAGGCCGGCGCCGACTCTGTGACTGCTCAGTGGGTGTGGGAGGGAGTAAAACTTCATTTGTAGGGTTTTAATGGGGGTTGTATATGCTATGTAAAAAAACTATCGCTATGTTTTGTAAAATAGAATAGTATCGCTATTTTTTTGTAAATTTGTTATTAGGGTTGTATATTTGTGTAAATCTCCCTATTTATTTTTGTGTATACTGGCTATAAAAAGTATGGGCTAGTCAAAAGTAAGGGAGGTGAGTTGACTGGATGTTTTGGTAATTATCCCTTCAATTTATGTAATTTTGTTCTAGTTGACACAAAATTTAATAAAGTAATTCAGATTTTTAAAATGTATGGTCTTAAATAAGTAATTATTGGTATTTGTGTGACTAAAAAAAAAATCATCTCATGTCTAACACACTATAAATTTAGAGTTAAATTATTTCTAAATTTAAAAATAGGTCATTCTTTTTAACGGATTAAAAAAATATGAGTACTTTTTAAATATACTTAATAAGATAATTTATAGCAACAGAAATATATATGACTTATCTTTTTAAAGTTCTCATTTAATTTTTTAACCATTATATCAAGTATGGAGGGAGTATGTGATTGTTATTGACAAGTATTGATAAGTTAGTAGGTGTTTGGAGATAGATTTGATTACAATTTGAAAAAAGGGATATTTGAAGTTGAGTAGAAAAATAATTTCTGAAAGTTGAAATTGTGTTAGAACATGTAGTTTAGCTGGAAAAAAAAATGAAGTTTTGTGAGTGGTAAAGAATTATTTGTCACCCCACAACTAGTTGATATACCATTCTTTTGGGTTTAAAAAATCTCATCTTCAAAATTTGCCACACAACTCACATACATTGTATGTCCAAGCAGCATTTTGAAATTATTTTGCTACGGATACAGGCAAAACTCTACTTAATTATACTCTCAAATTATTCACAGTGAAATTGCTCACCTTGTGTCCATAATGTTCGTTTGCTACTTGCTATTACCTAGTTTACCATGACTTTGATATATTAAATTACTTGTAACACAAAACAAATTCAATTGTATTTCTAAATCTGATTTAGGCTCATACATAAATCACGGACTCTTATAATAATTATTGGAAAACATTGAAAGTCGCAATTAGACTAAAAATTGTTTGTTGACTTTCAAGTAGTAGTAGCATCACATAGAATGGAATAGAGATATTGGCCCAGACATCACATTCAAAAGAGAATAGATTCAAACATTTTACCTATATATTTTGGCATATTGATATATAGTTGACCATTTGGAAAAATTAAATGCATTTTGTAAGTTTTACAATTTTAGCATTGTCCGATATCCATTTACTATTTATTCGCGTTAAAGTAATAACCGAGTCGTAAGTTTCAAAAAGCAAAATAAACTTGACCATAATGTTCGTTTGATAACGTATTCATGATCAATTATTCAATTATATTGTTATACTATTTCATATTGGAGTAGTGGCATAATTACTATTTTAACCCGATATTAGAAAATGAATGAAAAACTCAATTGCAGCCGCATGCGAAAGTGCCGAGATGATAAGGATACAATTCAAATAGAAAATACCCGTTGAAACAAAAGCCCTAATCAATTGAAATTACAGTTTTAACCTTAATGTTGATTTGATCCCTAAAGTAGAACACTCTAACCATGAAACCAAAATAATCTACGTACCCTAAAAATAACCTTAGCCCAAAAAAGCTAACAACATTTTCTTACGATGCTCAATGCACATCTCAACCAAAAGTCCAAAACACCATAACACTAACAGTTTAATACACACAACATATAAAAATGTTGTAATTTTCACATGAGAGATTTCAACGACCTAGCTTTAATTGGCTTACGAGCTCTTTTCTTTCCATTTTTTTCTTCATCATCATCTTCATATTCCTCGTCTTCAACATAGTCAATTTCTTGAATATTATCCATTTGTGAAGATGAAGATTGTGTTAGCTGACTACCATTAGAGAATTCATCCATACATTGAACATGCTCAACATCTTTGGTTCCGTGATTGGCCTTCCCATGACCTCTTTTCTTGCCCCATGACGGACCAAAACCCGAATAATAGTAGAATTCGTAAGGATTGGAAGAAGAAGATGATGACGATAATGATTTCTTAACACGAGGGCGGCCGCGACCAGGACCAGAATTCTCCACCACCGCGGCTTCTTGTTGCTTTTTTGGTTTGTTGGTGGAGCTAAGTTTAGCAATATGATGCTCACATAAGTTATACCCTTCTTTCGCCTCTCTACTACATTGCCATTTTTTCCCATCAGTCTTGCAACACTTAATAGTCGTATTATTGTTGTCCAATAACCCTAGCTCCTCATGAATAATCTCAACATCCTCGTCATTCTCATACTTAACGAAATTATCACCTGGCTGTTCCTCAGTAACATTATCGTAATAATCCCATTTCGAATAATTAACGATCTCATTCATTTCCCTTTTGTCATCCAGCTTCATTGACGTGACGCTAAGTAAAAATCAATTGTAATAACTCATAAATAAAACCATAGAGAGTACGTATAGTCGATACAAAATTCCAGATAATCAAGAATTTATATCCAAATATCATGTAAAAAAAATTAAAATCCTAATTATCGTTTTTTTGACATAGAATATAAAATGTTGCAATCAAATTGATTTAATAGTTCGAAAAGTTACCTCTCGACAGTTGCATTAGAATCAGAAAATGTCTCATTATCAACATATCCATTATTATCGAACTGCAGAGAATAAAAATAAAATTAAAATTTATCGATACGGGAAAGTTCTTGGAGCTGAGTCAGTGTACAATAGACCAAAAACAGTGAAACCCCATGTAATAAATTGAATAAACAAAGCTAAATACACGATAAAAATGGTGGGATTAAGATTTTATAATGAACCCTAGTAAGAGTTACAAGTAAACCCTAAACAAGAAAGGTAGAAATAATAAAAATGAAATGACATTTTAAAAGTTTAAAAAAAGAAATGAAATGGGTATACATAGATCTAAAGAAATAAAGAAAAAGAATGAGAAAAAATAAATTAAATAAACTTACCTGATAAAATGAAAAATGAGGTGTTTTTGGGTCTTCATTTTGTTCAACAGGGAAAGTGATAACATCCCATGGAGATTGATTAAGTTGACAAATAACATGGGTTTGTAAAGATGAATTAGCAGCTAGTAACGGGGAATTTTTGGCGTGTTTTCTTATTCTCATGGTTGCAGAAACAGAAACCTCTGTGTGATAAATAAAAGTACCAAGTATTGTGTTTTGTCTGGGGTTGAAGAGAAGGCTTTGAGTTTGAGTTTGAAGTGGCTAGATCCAAAAGACTTTTCCTTTATCTTTTCAACCTATATATATACACACACACATATAGAGTGTGTAAATATCTGTGGTTGTATGTGTTTTTTTAATCTTAAGGTGGGGTAAGGTGGGTTTGGGTAAGAGATTACCTGCATCCTGCATTGGACCTTATGTTTTTCAATTTATATATGGTTTCTATTTTAGTTTATTCGAGAAAGAACTACTTCATCTGTTTTAAAAAAGGATGAACCTATTTTTTAAGTGCGTTTAAAAAAGAATGATCTCTTTGTAAATTTGGATATAAATTTTACCACATAAATATCTATAAATTATTTTAGACCACAAATTTTAAAAAAATTTTATTCTTTATTAAACTCTGTACAAAATCAAATGAGTTCATCTTTTTTAAAACGGATGGAGTATTTTAAGATCATAGATTTACAAAATTGTGCTATGCAAATATTACGTCTTGTTTAAGAGTTTGAAAAGACTTTATTTCTTTCTTAACATAAATCGAAGCGCATTATCAATTTAATGTGGATAAGAGATTAAAAAAAGTGAAAAAATGTATATGTATTATTCATCAGGGTATGCCGCATATATCATACATTTTTGGGTGCGGCTCTTCTCCGGATCCCGTGTGAATACGTGATGGTTTTTGCAACGAACTATCCTTTTTTAATCGTATTTAAATTTAAAAAATATATGCGAAAATGCATATATTTATTAACAATGTGTAAACAACTCGTGCAAATAAATTTTCACCAAGGTTTAGGCTTGGGTTTGGGCATAAAGTGTTATTCACTTTGTGAGACTTTTGGACAGTGGTGAATCGAAAGGCATGGCTACGGAAGCCGGAACTCTGTAGCTTTTGTTTAGATCCCGTGTTTGTATTTAAAATCCACTTAAAACGTATAAATAATTTATTTAAATTTTAATTAGTAAGAAAAAATATGCTCTAATTAAAATCCATTTGCTTAAATTTCTGTATGGATGTGCAGATATCATAACATAAAACTCAATGGTGGAGTAATAAAAATGACATGAGATGGGATATGTGGTAGGACATAGGTGGCTGGTTAGGTTAGAATTAACTTTCTGTAGCTTTCTCGGCCCTTCAATTTTATTTTCTCTTGTTTTATCTTTTCTTTTTTAACTAATTTCTTCACGAATTACGAGACTACACCAACACCATTTTATTGAAATTTATTTGTAAAGTTTAGTGAGTTACCATTAAAGCTGCCATTTTAAGATACGTCAGGCAACTTTGTCTTGAAGTAAAATATTCAGGCCGTAGAAGGTAGTGCTATTAGTTTTTTTTTTCTTTTTCTTTGTTTGTAATTTTTGTTGCTTCGATGATAGAGTATCTAAATGCTTTCCTTACCGATGGTCATTCCTTCCCCATTCACAATGCAAATTCGGCAAATTTTAGAAATGGAGAAGGGGCCAAATTGCCCCTGAGTTATTCAATATGGAGTAATTTTAGTTTGGAAAAAGTATAAAAAATACCCTCGTCGTTAAGATTGAGATCACTTATATCCCTCTCTTTTAATGGTACTCCACCTATCCATAAATCATCTTAAGAAACAATTTTTTGATGAGTTTGAGCTCCGCCTACGATAAATCGTCCCCACCCATTGTATTGGTGGAAATTTACCGAGCCTCGGCGTTAAGACTCGAGGCACGGTTCGGTTGAGTCCTCTGAAGACAATCCTTCGAAGAAGCTTGCTTTGATCCCGAGGCCAGATGTCTCGGGCAAGAATGAATCCTGGCTAAGAGTCGTCGCTCGGGGTGACCGAAGGGTAGTCATCACAAGGCAAGCAGCTCACCCCTCGAGAAAGTTTCACTCTTTGACGAATGAGCTTTTATCTTATGTAACCATCGACCGTTATATGGACATTTAAAAGAAAGATCATGGGCTGACCATGATTGAACGTGGTATAATGCACATTATATATGTTTATTGTATTTCATCTTTATAGACTATAAATAGATGTTATGTGATCAGGGAAATTCATTCAGAGATATATCACAAACACTTACTTCTTGTCTTTTGCTATTGTTCAGATTTCTTTGTTGTATCTCTTGTTATTTCACGACTTTGATACAAACAATTATTAGTTAACCCAAAATAAATTCGATTTATTGTCCTAATCAGATTTAGGCCAACACAAATTGGTGCCGTCTGTGGGGAACTAGCAATAATATTTGTTTCAAAGTCGCATTTTTAGCTTACATATCACCTTTGTCAATTCTGTCCAATGACAGATAACACTGATCCGACGGGCGCAGCAACAGGGGGACAGCCGCCATGGGCGCAGTCTCCTAAAGGAGTTGTAAATGTTATAACAGGTGGATCAGAGGTGAATGGTGTCAACTTCATTGTTGCGAAGAAATTCGCAAAACTCTCGATCTCCATGGAGAAGAGGACCCGAGCTGGTGGGTCGGAGAATGAAATAGCCTTCGATGAAGAAGATTGTGATGGGATGATGTTTCCCCATTATGATGCCCTAGTAATCATGCTGAGAATTAATGATTGTGATGTGAAGCGAGTTTTGATCGATCTTGGCATCTCGGTAAATATTATCAATTGTGAGGCTAGTAAGAAGATGTGGTTGGAGGACCTTGTCATACCGAAGGCAACCATACTGATAGGATTTAACAATTCACGGAGAAGACGCTAGGATAGATTACTCTTACTACGTCTTCCGAAAGTGCTGATAAGAAAATTATTTTTCAAGTGATGGCCAAGGATATGGCTTACAATGTTATCCTCGAAAGACCTTGGATTCATGAGATGGAAGTCTTTCTATCTACCTGGCACCAAGTTGTTAAATTCCCAACTCCATGGGGAATTCGAGCTATCCGAAGTGAGTAGCGAATTGCTCACGAATGCTATTTAGTTGCTATGAAGAATAGAGTCGCCCCGGCTGGGCCATCTGAATTGTAGTTACCTAGCTCGGGGTCTGATGAGGAGGAGGGCTCGATTCTTGAAGTAGGCTCTCAAGGAGAAGTAGAGAAGGCCCCGGCGTTCATACAGAAGCCCTGGAAGCAAAAGGCCAAGGATTCCACAATTGAAGAGTTGGAATCTTTTTCTTTATCAGAGGAATTTCCAGGATGAAAGGTGTTTGTAGGCTCGGAGATAGATACCAAGTCAAAGAAAGCTCTCATTGAGTTGCTAAAAGCTAATGATGACTGTTTCCTCCGGTCTCACGCAGACATGGAAGGGATAGACCCAGAGATAATGACACATAAATTGAACGTGAATCCCAACCATCCCCCAGTGAAACAAAAGAAGAGGCCACATGATGGCGTGAAAAAAAAAAGGCAATTCAGGATGAGACAAAGAGGCTGCTCGATAATGGCTTCATCAGAGAAGTAAAATATCCCGAATAGCTCGCCAATATGGTGGTGGTGCTAAAGAAAAATGGCAAATGGAGGATGTGTGTTGACTACACCGACTTGAATAATCCTTGCCCAAAGAATTCATATCCTTTACCTCAGATAGATAGGTTGATAGACTCCATGGCTGGACATAAACTGCTGACCTTCTGGATGCATATTCGGGCTATAACCAAATTCTAATAGAACCAAGCGACGAAGAAAAAACTTCTTTCATCATAGATGAAGGAACATATTGTTACAAGGTGATGCCCTTTGGTCTCAAAATGCTGGGGCAACTTATCAAAGGCTGGTATATTGGATGTTCAAAGATTACATCGGTAAAATGATGGAAGCATATACATACGACATGCTAGTGAAATCTATTTGAATGGAGGACCACTTAAACCATTTTAGGGAAGCTTTTGCGACTTTGAGCAATATTGCATGAAGCTAAACCTTGAAAAGTGTGCTTTTGGGGTCGCCTCAGGTAAGTTCTTAGGATTTATTGTCTCTGAACGAGGCATCGAAGCTAATCCTGATAAGATCAATGCTATACAAGAAATCCTCGAGGAGTTGACAAGCCCAAAAGAAGTTCAACATTGGACAGGCTGACTTGCCACTCTAAGCAGGTTTATTTCGAGGTCATCCGAGCGGTGCCACATGTTATTTTCTGTTTTGAAAAAGAACACTACCTTCGAGTGGACTTTCAAATGTAGGGATGCGTTGAAATAACTAAAGCACTACTTGGCAAACACACCGTTTCTCGCCAAGCCAAAAGATGGGGAGACATTGTTGGTGTATTTAGCTGTCTCTGAGGTGGCAGTCAGTGCAATTTTGGTTCGAGCAACCTATATATTATGTCAACAAGACTCTTCTCGATGCTGAAATAAGGCACCCTCACTTAAAGAAATTATCACTTGCATTTATTATAGCAACTCATAAGCTTCACTCCTATTTTCAATGTCATTCCATAACTGTAGTCACAACCTTCCCCTTGAGAACAATACTACATAAGCCTAAACTGTCGAGGAGATTATATAAGTGGGCAGAACTGCCATAAAATCTCAAGTGTTGGCAGATTTTGTGGTTGATTTCAGCGCTAGGATACTCCCCGAGGCAGAAAGGGAAGATCTATTTTCAAAGGGTCTAGCCCCCGGGATATGGAAACTTTTTACTGATGGAGCAATTAATTCCAATGGCTCGGAGCTTGGAATAGTGCTCGTGACTCCTACCGGAGAGAGGTTAAGGCATTCAGTGAAATTTGAGAAATTGACCAACAATGAAGTTGAGTATGAGGCTGCAATAGCGGGTTTAGAATTAGCTAAGAAAATGGGGGCTCAGAAAATCGAGCTGAAGAGTGATTTGCAGTTGGTCGTGAACCAGATCCTCAGTAACTTTTCGGCTCAGGAGCCCAAGATGAAGCAATTTGTGATCCAAGCATAGCAAGCCCTCGGTGCGTTCCAAGAGTGGTAAATCCAACAAATCTCTCGAGAAGAAAATGTCGAAGCTGGCGCTCAGGGACTGCTGCAGAAGTTAGGGACTCAGGGACTACTGCAGAAGCTAGGGACTCAGGGACTGCTGCAGAAGTTCGGGTACTCACATCCGCAGTGGGAAAAATAAAGTTGGAGGTAAATGCAATAAATAGACATTGGGATTGGCGGACCAAATTTATTGCCTATCTGGATTTGGGAATCCTATCGGCAAACAAGAGGGAAGCTGAAAAGCTTCGAAGGCAAGCTGTCCCATATTCGCTCGTGCAAGGGCAATTACATAAAAAAACTCTACTGCGGCCGATGGCCAAATGCTTGGGTCCAGGGGAGTAAGGCTATATGATGAGAGAAGTGCACGAGGGTGAGTGTGGAAATCATTCAGGGGGAAAGCCTTAGTACGAAAGCTCCTTCGAGCTGGCTACTATTGGCCCAAAATGAGTGAAGATACTAAGTCATTTGTTAAAAAATGTGACAAGTGTCAGAAGCATGCTTCGATGATCCATCAACAAGCTGAGCCAATGCATTCAATTGTGTCGTCGTGGCCATTTATGAAGTGAGGAATGGATATTCTAGGCCCATTTCTCAAGGCAAAAGGTAGTGTCAAATTCATTCTTGTACTCACTGATTATTTCACCAAATGGGTCGAGGCAGGATCTTTTGCTAGGGTTTGGCAAAAAGAGGTTATCGAATTCATTTGGAAGAATATCATATGCAGATTTGGAGTTCCGAGGGAGATAACATATGATAATGGTAAACAGTTCATGGGTTCAGAGGTAACTACTTTCTTTGCCAAATGGGGAATCAAAAGAGTGGTCTCAACGCCTTATCACCCTAGTGCTAATAGGCAGGCTGAGTCCTCGAATAGGATAGTCTTAAGAAGAGGATGGATGAAGTTAAAGGCTCGTGGCCTGATGAGCTGCCCGGAGTGTTGTGGGTAATGAGAACGACTGAGAAAAACATCACTGGAGAAACCTCGTTTTCCCTCGCTTATGGAATTGACTCGTTAATTTCTGTCGAGATTGGTGAGCCCAGCCTTCGGTACACTCATGCAACCGAGGAGTCGAATAAGCAAGCTATGCGCGTGGAACTAGATATACTCAAAAGGCGAAGGAAAATGGCTTTGGTTCGGTTGGCAGCCCAAAAGCGATAGATTGAAGCCTATTTGAATAGTAAGGTTGGTGATTACGTCTGAAGGACTTCAAATCAAATGACTAAGGAAAAGAATGCAGGAAATTTGGCTGCTAATTGGGAAGAGCCTTATCGAATTAAGGCCATCGTAGGAAAAGGATCTTATCAGCTCGAGGATCTCCGAGGCAATCAAGAGCCTTTAAATTGGAATATTTCCAATTTAAAGCGCTATTATTTCTGATATTAAGGTACATTATCCATCGTCAAATATAACCCTTCACCTAGGCATCGAGCTTACAATGCTCCAACGCTTGGGTCGAATGATGCTAACCCCTCATTTTCCTTTACTTGACCTTTTCAGGAAGCGGAGGGAACACTACACAGTGCTCGGGTCTTTATTCTTTATACTCGACCACTGGGGGTGCAAGGGGAGTTAGTTCAGTCAGCCTTTGACTCACTCCATGACTGGGGACTTCAAACGAAACCCGAAGACTAGCTATCTGTACACCGGAGACAGTTCCCTTAGGAGTTAGCTTAGTTATTTGTTGTGATCGTCCGAGGTGGCTTTTGTAATAAAAATTTGCCTAAGTCTCAGTACGACTAGGATTTATGTATATCGGCTCGAATCTCATCAATAGAATAAAACTCGATTCAGTTTGTTTTTTATCCGATGTATGAAGCCAGTTTTTATTTTTAAGCCTCGGCTCGAGAACGAGACGTCGTTCTAAGATAGCTTTACCTTAAATTTATCTAAGTCTTGCAAGCAAATATTCAAGTGACATGTCAAAAGCTTTAAATACGAAGTGAAGATCAACATTTAAAGCATTCAAGTTCATTCATAAAAGGCTCGAAGGCCAAGGTGAAAATATTCACAAAACAACATCTCAAAGGCCTAAGCAAAAATAGAAAATATACCAACGAGATATCACTCATCGGCCTCGTCCCCACTGGAAGATGAAACATAAGAACCTTTGTCCTCATCGCTCGATCTCTCACTGCTCGAGGGAAGTTTGTTCATCAGCTGCTGGGCTTTCACAACATCATTTTCAGCCTTGGCTATCTCTGCGTTCAGATCCAGCCCAGCTTGGCACTGTTTGAGAGTCTTCTGCTTTGTTTGGATAATAGCTCAATTCTTGGAATTGAGTGTAAGTGAACCAATATTTGACCAGTTGAACCATTTAAGATTTTAGAGTATGGGTTCACAAATATCATATAAGACATATTTTTAAAAATATTTACATAATATATCTAGTTTTGTAGAATGAGTATGAGTTCACGTGAACCACCAAAAAGCGTATACATCTGCCCCTAGTGGGGGGTGGGGTAGGGTAGGGGTAGGAGATAGAGGTGGGGGTAGGTTAGGGGTAAGAGGTGATGGTGGGAGGTGGAAGTAAATAATGTGTGAATTGTCACATTTGGAAAATGTTTTCCATATTTTCACAAAGGAAAATATTTTTCTCCAATGGAAGAAAGTGAGTTGTTATGGAAAATATTTTCCAAAACCTTTAAACCAATCAAACATGAGAAAATTAAAAAATCCTTTATACCAAACACACCCATAATGTCATTTCATCTTTTTAACGTTAGATTGGTGTTAATCAATCAATTTAATGTGATATTATTGATGATTTAATTTTTTCTACCCATAAAAAAGTATAATTAAAGATAATTAGCCACTTATAAATATTGCAAACAAGCAATTAATGATTCATATGCATTATAAAATGATTATATAACATAATCACGACCAAACAACGTCATAATCAATGTTTAGAGTATTAAAGGCTAGAGTTTAGGTTAGGGTTAGGGTTTGGGGTTTGGAATTTATCATCAACGAAATTGCGTCGATCATCAACTAAATTTTGTCCAACTTGGAGACAAAGCAGATTTGCTACATTTTCTCCTTTTTTCTTATTTATTATATTCTTTATTTTTTTACATTAAGACAATTATCATTTTCTTTTTATTGATTGAGTTTTGGGGCTTATTATCAAAGAAATTGCGTAGATCATCAACTAAATTTTTTGTCTAACTCGGAGTTAGAGCAAATTTGCAACAATATTTCTATTTTTCTCATTTATGTATATTCTTTGTTTTTTCACTTAAAGTCAATTATTAACTTTCCTTTTTTTTTTTTAAAGCTTTTTGTCAAACACTTTAGTCCGTCCATCTTTATTGATTTATCA
Organism: Petunia x hybrida; assembly: GCA_037355625.1. Lineage (NCBI taxonomy): Eukaryota > Viridiplantae > Streptophyta > Magnoliopsida > Solanales > Solanaceae > Petunia > Petunia x hybrida. The sequence continues at coordinate 220,899 of JBBBVM010000168.1, forward strand.
TTAAGTCATTCCCTCTAATTCCCTTGTTCATTCAGTCTTCTTCCTCCAATGTCTAGATTGGTTTATTCCAGTTCTTTTATTTTTCTTATATTTAGTGATTCCTTATTCAATTTGTGGATTTTATTGATTGCAGTCAACAACTAAATTGAAAGTTAGAAGATTATAGGAATAATAAACATAAATACATAGAGGAGCTTCCATACCTGGATGCCGCTTTTACGACATTAAAAAATAAGAAAAACAAATAAGCAGGGCCTTTTGGAGAATTTAGAGGGCTGATGTAGTCATTTGCATTCAGTCCTGAGGCACAGAGGAGCGCCCTCAACATACGGGCAATCCCCCTTATGTTTATCTCCTTTCGGACCCTGTCATTTTTCAAGGCCACAATTAGACGGTCAAGATCCGCACAGACCAGTATAACATCTTGAGAGGGTTAGACCATTTCATTGTTCCTTCTTGCCATTGCTATTGTTGATTTCTGAAGATTTGTTTTAAGTTTGAATACAGAGATCTTTTGGAGTGAAGACTGTTCTTTATAGTAGCCAAAACATAAAGAGGCACGTACTTTGGCCTTACAAGTATCGATTATTGAAAGGGTTGTGTCATGAAATTCACAATAGGAATGACAATGTGTGTGTGATTGGTAAATGCACAACACAAAGTTCCCATAGGCAATTATGACAACTGTTGATTAACAACAACTAGTTGATAGGATTTATAAAAGTTTAAATAGGCAAATTCAAATGGATAAATTGGTTGGACAAATGGATAAATTAGTTAATTTCTTAACTAAAAATGAAATTCTGATGCAGCTAAAAATTATCCAAATGGGCAACACAAATAAATCAAATTGACAACACAAACAGAAAATTATCCAAAATGTTGTAACGAAATACATGAAATTAAAAGGAAAAAAAATCCGGTTCCAAGTTCCAACCAAACATTTGATACAAGAATTGCCAGCAATATAAATCAAATTAAATTCAACAAATTGCATGAGAGAAAATTTACTGTCTATTCTGTGTCGTAGCATGTGGGCAAGTAGTTCACTTGTGACCATAGTTTTTGCAAATACTACACTTGTTCCTCCTCTTCTTGGATGTAAATACTTCTCCAACTGAAGGAATAGGATTAATCTTTCGTCTACCCTTTTTGGCATCTTTTGGGGGTGGCAGAATTTTTCTCTCAAGCAACTCCTTTGGCACAATCCAGTCTGCTTCATCTGCCACTGAATATATTTTGTCTTAACATGCAAGAGTGTAGGCTGTCTCTTATAAAAATAAAAAATGTATGCATAATGCTCATACTATACTCAACACCAAACCCGACCCTCAATGCTGCCATTACATTCTTGCACAGATATTTGTCCAAGTCAAACCTTCTGCAACTACAACTCGTATTAAAAAACTTTTTTTTTTCAGTTTTACCATCACCCAATATGCTGAATTCGTTGTCGTCTATTGTATGTTCCATCAGGACATTCCCTTCCGTCATATTATTCTTGATAACCTTCTCGACTAAAGGACACAGATGATGTCGTGCTTGTTCATCTCATTAGTATCCATAGTCTATGAGTTCAGAATGCAGGTAATTTTCTCATTTAATTTGTTAACTTATCAAAATGGTGTCAATGATTAATCTTTTAACTGGGAGTAAAAATAATGGGAGACCATACTTTAAATTTTAGGAGGAGAGCTATGATCATTGGTGTTTCTTTGTATAGCCTTGAGCCTGAGTGTGTAAAGTTATCTCTATTTGTGAATGTGCTGTTGGGAGATAGGATGTGGATGCAAACACACCTGGACACCATAATTATAAATAATTTTTTTTAAAAGGGCCACTTGTCCGTTTTGGAATAACATTTACAAAGAATGAATTCCAATAGTTGCAAATATTAGCATGACTGTCAGTACTAAAAAAACAGAGATCTCCGACCACCCATATCGGTCGCATATCGGTCGCCAAGTCGACTGATACGGGTGGTCAGAGAAACAATGGTAACAAAAGCCCTGCGATCGAAATTTGGTCGAAAATTCGACCGTTATGCGACCGATTGGCAGTCGAAATGAAGGATAGAAATTTTGACCGCTTCGGCGACCGAAAATCGGTCGCAAAGCATATTCGACCGATTTTCGGTCGCATACTTGGTCGAACGTTTGGGATTTACCAGTGACTGATTTGGCGACTGACAGTCGGTCGCCAAACTGGAAAAAAACTGCAATAAAAAACCTGTTTTTAGACAGTAGCAACAGCAATAACCAGATGCAAACAACAGAAAACTGCAGTTCATAAACAATAAAAACAGTAATTCAAACACAACGCAATAAAATCTAACATTTCAAAAACATCCTACAACATTAGTTATATCCTGAAATTGTTAACAACAAAGCTTAAGAGACAGTTATCCACTTTCAGAAAAGACTACTCGGTCGAGGCAGAGCTAGACCCGGACTCGGAAGAGGAAGAGGAGTTGCGTCGACGCCTGCTCTTATGCTTTCTTCTCGATTTTTTCTTCTGCTTTTTGGCAAGGAGCTGTTTGATCATGTCTTGCGTTTCTTGATTTACTCTCGCCATCTGTTCGATCTTCTCTTTCATTTGAGCAATTTCAGCAGGATCAATAGAGCTCGACGGAGGAGAAGTAGCTGAAGTGCCCAAATAGCTAGCCTTATGCTTATCCGAAGCAAATAGCGATCCAAGACCATAAGCAGACCCCTTCTTAACCCCTCCAACAGCATCGACCCATATTTGCTTTTCTTTCTCGAACGTCAAGGGAGCCGGGGTGCTGCTTCCGGCGTCCGATGCTTGAGTCGATGTCCACTCTTCCACAGCCTTTGTAGCCTTTTCCTGAATAACATAAATATATTAATGATGTTAATAGAAAGACTAAACGTTGAAGGATTGGCGCGACTAAAGTTCGAATTTTACAAACTTACCCAAACCTCTTTTGCGCGAGGCTCGACCCACTCTCCACCGCCCTTCTTGGCACCCTTTGTATGCCTGATCTTGTGCAGCTCGAGCACGGGAATAGTGCGCTTTTCTTTCTTTTCCTACAAATTAAAAATCATAATATGTTAGACAAAAAATCAACCGTTCAAGTAAATAATCAATCAATTAAACCAATTATAACTAACAACTAACATGTAAACAACATATAGGCCGAATTATTTAAAATATATATATAAATTCGGATTATAAAAAAAAAAATTACCTCAACTTTGTTTGGGATCCAATCGCATGTAACTATGATTCACCAATGTGCTATCCACTCAATAACTACAAAAAAAAAGTGAATTAAAAAGTCATTATTTGAGTTTTTTAAAAAATAACAAAAATTACTAAAAAATAAAATTTACCGTGAATTAGTAGGTGTAGATTGTGTTAGATGTTATGTTGGAGATTATAGAGTAGTAATTTAAAGTTATATGGGGTATGTAATGACGGATAGTGGTTATGGGGTGGGGGGGGGTTCGGTTTTTAGGAATTGTTTTTGATTTGGGAAATTTGAAATGGGTGAGGAAGGGCTACTGCCCCGTTTTCTTATTTGGATTGGCGACCGCCTATGCGACTGCTTTTCAGTCGCATAGGTTTAAAAAAAAGAAATTAATTTTCAGCGACTTACGATCGGTCGCCACTTCGACCACATATTTTTTTTTTATTTTTTTCGTGGTTTGTGCGACGCAAAATCGGTCGCACAACTGCACAGGCCGATTTTCGGTCGCACAGTGGTGGTCGGAGATCTCTGTTTTTTTAGTAGTGTGTGAGTATATGCGAATACTGAAATTTTGTATTTGGCTTGAAGAGGAAAATTACTCAATCCTAGTTTGACCAAACAAGGAGTTTAAATTAGAAAAAGAAAAATTTACACCACATGACTACCCTAATTGCTAAATTATAAAAAATACCGATAATTTTATTGTATTTACAAAACATAATAATAGTTTTAAAAAATTACCCTAAATACCATTTTTTCATTTCCCACTCTTCCAATCACAAAACCCTAATTTCTTCCCCCTCTCTCTTTCTCCCTCCCCTTCACGCCTTTACCCAGCCGCCACCCCCTCCCCCATCACCGACGACCGGCGAGCTGCCGCCGTGGTCCCTCACCGCTGACCCTAGCCGCTGCTGCTTTTATTTCTCAGATCTGCGCCGCTGCTGGTGTTTTATTTTCTCCGACTAACCGCTGGTCGCCGCTGTTCATCTTCGCAATTGCTGCCTATCACCGGCCACCAACAGTCACTACTGCTTCTGTTCATCTCCGATCTGCTACTTTTTCCCCTTTTTTGTATGTGTATAAATGTGTATGCATTAGTATAATTTATATTTTGTATATATAAATACGTATACCTTTTGTATTTTTTGTATATGAAGGTCTCTCTTGATTTTTTTGTATCTGTATATGTCTGTATATATGTATATGTATTTATATAATTTTGTATATATATGTTTAGACTAGAAAAGTTGTTTTTATATTTTTTGTTGTATAACTTTGTATGTTTGTGATGTTTGGCATTTTATGCCTATATTTTCTTAATATTTCCTCACGTTTGAGTATTTTATTCGCCCGTTTTCTAGTTAATGAATGTGATTTTGCACTGATATTGTGTCGTATGTGTGTAGGTCGTTATGAAGTGCAATTGGAGCTTTAAAGAGCATGATCGAGCAAGAAAAGATTGGATTTTGATTGAGAATTGGATCGAGCACACGAAGGCATGACACGACGCGAGCGGCGGAGCAAGGAGAGGCAAAATTTGCCTGGCGCGCTGGGTGGCGCGCCGCGCCCCAAAGGCGCCCAGCCTTCTGGCGCGGTTCTCAGTGCGGGGCGTGACCAAAGCGCCTGGATTTCGACGGGTTCTGCTTGTGTCAGCGCGTTCGGGGGCGCGGGGCGCCAGCTACAGCGCCCCTGGATCGTTTTTGGACTTCCTATTTCGTCTAGGCTTAGGTGTAACTTATTACTAGGCCTTTGTAAACCCTATAAATACTCTTTTACTTCGTTTTTCATAGAAGTTCAGACTTTGGAGCAATTTGAGAGCACCATACTTCATTGAACAAGGGTTTAATTCCTAATCTTTCATCTATTAATCTATTATTTCATTATTTCATCAATTCATTGCCTTGTTATTATGAGTATGCGTGGCTAAATCTTACGTTCTAGGGTTAGAGTATTTCATGAAAGTTGATGTTTGAAGATTGAATTCCATATATTGAATCCATAACGGATTGCTTATTCTTTCTTGATTTCACTTGTGTAATTGTCAGGGTCCGATTATTACGCATTATCTATGGTTTTTAGATTGAACTCGAAAGAGGGAATTTATTAACGCAATAAGAAAGAGTAGAGCTAGTTTGTGAACCCGGGCATCGGGGAACCAATTTGTGAGTAGGATAGACATATACTTGCTCGCCTAGCTTAACTAATTATAGAATTCGTTAATGCGTGCACGTGATTCAACCCATAGACATATAGGGATTGGAGTAGCCTGCATAGACCGTGAAGAATCGAAAGGTTTTCATGGGTACATTTACTCTGTTAGTTAGTAATCCGGGATTTGAGAAGTGGAATCAATTGGAAAACTCAACTGGATTGTTCGTAACTCTGACCCTGGACCGTCTTCTTAATATTGTTTACAACCAATGTTGCTCCATTGTTTGACTGAATTTATACCAGTTTAATTACTGTTCTTTAGTTACTAAAACCCCCACTATTGGAAAAAGATCCCTGAGTAGTAGTTAGAAATTGTTTGTTAAGCGTCCTGAATAGTCCTCGTGAGAACGATACTCTACTTTCACTGTATTACTTGTCGACCGCGTATACTTGCGTGTGCGTTGGGAGCAACAGTTTGTATATATTTTTGTATGTCTGGGTTATATGTATTTTTAAAATATTAATCTTTAAAAGTTCAATGTATATGTGTGTATTTTTTATATGTTCCATTTTAAATATCGAAAAAATTTAAAAAAAATTCGGTGGTGGTGGCGGCAGCTGTCCGGTGGCCGGCCGGCCGGTGGCTGTGAGTTGTGGCAGCAGCCCCAGGGCAGTGATGAGTGGAGAAAGTAGGAAGAAGGAGAAAATACTAAATTGTATGTATTCGTTGAAACTTGTATATGCTATGTAAAAAAAATTATTGCTATATTATGTAAAGTGGAAAAATATCGGTATTTTTTGTAAATATGATTTTAGGATTGTATATTTCTGTAAATCTCCCTTAAAAAAATAACAAGTCCTTTGAAATTTGTCCTCTTAAATATGTCATAATATTCTGTGGCGATAAGAGTTTTATTGTCCTAAAACTTGCCACAACATTTGTGACTGTGTGTGTCTGTAAAGATGATATTAAGGGTAACAGTGAGAAATTAAGTTAAAAACTATTTTCCAGATGTACACAATTTTAACTTTGGTAAAAAAAATTTCAGAAACTCAAATATTCATCCAAACTCCTACTTGGTCATTTGGGTGATCTTGATTTAGCTTAATGTACATGACATACCAAAAGAACCTTTAGTATCTAATACTATTGTATGTTATATCAATTCCTGTAAGTAGATGTTCCTAAGGTAAACATGCGAGTGTTATAAAATGGAAGTGTGGAAGTACTATTTTTCTGCACTGCAAGTGCCTAATAGGTTTCCAGTAATCAGAAGACAGATTGAACTATTTATTGTTTATTTTGATCTCGCTATAATTGCAGGAAAGATTGGTGAAAGCTATATGTATTATTGAATGAAAGAAGGTGCTTAAATACACGTTTACAATGACCACTCTAAGGAATCCTAGATAAGCTATAACTGTAAAATACTATCTATGATAGTCATCTAACTAAAGATAAACACAATCTAATACAAGAGATAACTAAAGATAAACACAATCTAATATAAGAGATAATGTTCTAATATGCCCCCCCTCAAGGTAGGCGGCGTGTAACAAGGCCTAGCTTGAATAGATTACGCTCAAATGCTCGCTTGGCGAGTGGCTTTGTTAGGGAATCAGCAAGTTGATCAGCAGCATGAACATGAACAACTCGAACCTGCCCCAGTTGAACATGGTTACGCACAAAGTGGAAGTCTACCTCAACATGTTTCATACGGCTATGAAGGACCGGCTTCTCACTCAAATAGGTTACACCAATGTTGTCACAATAAATTGTAGGGGCCTGCCTTGTTAGAATACGCAGCTCATGAAGAAGATTTCTCACCCATAAGGTTTCAGCAAGGGCATTGGCAACGGCTCTATATTCTGCTTCTGTCGATGAGCGAGCCACAGTAGCTTGTTTCTTGGAAGACCAACTGATAGGTGTTCTACCACAAAACAGAATATAGCCTGAGGTGGAAGCTCTATCAGTGAGATCACCAGCCCAGTCGGCATCAGAATACATGTACAAGTTAAAATCTGCATGTCTGGACACACGAAGGCCAACTTGAGCCGTACCTCGAAGGTACCTGAGAACTCTTTTCACAGATTTCCAATGCAGTTCAGATGGTGATTGCATATATTGGGAAAGCTTGTTGACCGCAAAAGAAATGTCCGGCCTAGTTAAAGACAAGTACTGCAATCTGCCAAGGACTCGGCGATACCGAGTTGCATCAGTCAATGTGGATCCATCGTTGACTTGGAGTGGCTCTGTCGTACTCATGGGTGTTGTGACGCTTTTGCAGTCAGACATTAATTCGTCACGCAGAATTTCCTTAACATAAGAAGCTTGTGACAAAATAAGGCCATCAGAATATTTAACCACTTCAACACCAAGAAAAAAATTGAGGTTACCCAAATCTTTGATGGAGAAACGTTTGGCAAGTGAGGAGATAACCTGATCAACACTAACAGAGTTGCTTCCTGTGACAATGATGTCATCGACATACACTAAAATGTACATATGATCACCAAAGCCATGGCGAATGAACAAAGAATTGTCAGATGCAGATTTGAAAAATCCCAAGGAGATGAGATGGCCTTTGAGTGCATTGTACCATGCCCGAGGGGCTTGTTTCAAGCCATAAATTGCCTTTCGCAGTCGACACACGTGAGATGGGTAACTAGTATCAGCAAAACCCGGAGGTTGCATCATGTACACCTCCTCTTCAAGCTCACCTTGGAGGAAAGCATTGTTTACGTCAAGCTGGCGAAGAGGCCATTGACGCTGAACAGCAATAGAGAGAACTGTTTATGCTCTGATACCATATAATTGCAGGAAAGATTGGTGAAAGCTATATGTATTATTGAATGAAAGAAGGTGCTTAAATACACGTTTACAATGACCACTCTAAGGAATCCTAGATAAGCTATAACTGTAAAATACTATCTATGATAGTCATCTAACTAAAGATAAACACAATCTAATACAAGAGATAACTAAAGATAAACACAATCTAATATAAGAGATAATGTTCTAATACTCGCGAGTTGACTAACATTGTAAATTAAAGTTTCTAGAATTCCATTAGTGTGCATCAATCAATCAAAAGTCCGTTGTAGCTTGGTAATATTATGAAGAGTAAGGCTTTCGAGTTTACATATCTTAAGTTTAGTATCTTAGTAATCTTAATTAGCTTTTTGCATGGTAATTGTACTTTCAAGACATCCTCCGTTCGAGGTTTTCTGCCAGTTGAATCCAATTTTTATATCGGACTATTGCTTGTCCACAAGCTCTGTTTGAACATGCTCTACCGCACTTCATCTGAGTCAGCAGTTTCTGACCTTTTCTTCAGACATCAATTTTATCTTTGTAGTAGTGTTACAGGATTTGCACGAAAGGTTGGAAGCTGTAGAAGGTGATCATCGCGAATACACTTTTGACGAGGAGGATATTCAGACCCAAAGAGTACTACTGAAGCCTGATCGATCAAGGAAAGATGCAAATGTACTAAAGAAGTCACTATCTAAGGTATCCTGACTGCAGAGTCCGCGAGGCTCTCAAGGAGGAGAAGGAGAAGTTACACAATGAGCTGCACCTGTCACAAGCAAACAATGATCCCAAACTATGCTGAATTATTGAGCATCTTATTGACGCGACACAAATGTCATCAATGTGTCAGCTGAAAAGAATCTTGCTCCCAATGCACAACCTTATATGGGGGCTGGTAGTGTTTTATTTTCTACTGAGGGGCTAAGGAACTGTCCATTATATTCAGCTTATTGAGGAATTAGTTTCATGCTACAGGTGGATATCAACTGCAAAAGTTGGGCAGGTGGAGATTGCGAATGGCTCACGAGCTGAACATCAAGATAAATAAGAGTGGCAGAAATGATCTCTTCGACTGATGCGGTGAATGTTGTTTATGTAAGGGCTATATTTGCGTATCAGTCATTTGTAGCTCTGGGAAACATCAGCGATTTAACCGCCTGCAATTTGAATTCCTTTATCTATTGGATACATAAAATTCACAAGCACAAAGTTAACATATCTTGATTTAAATTCCACCTTATCAGTAAATATTGTTGATCATGAAACGTTATCATGAATGTAAATAACGGCTCTTGTACTCTGGAAACTAAATCCAAGTACAGTTTCTGTCATTATCTTCAAACAGGTTTGAAGGCATGGATCCATCCATGTGGCATATTTTCAAGAATTGCTAATGTGGTATCATTAGGGAAAATAAGTAAGTGCTACTGACACATGTACTTGCTACAAGTAATACCAAGTTGAATACAGATCCACCTCTTCTCTTGTTTTCTTTGGGTAACTTGTACCTGGATAGATGGACTTCATATTATTCGTAATACTCTGGAAATAATGACAGTTCCTTTTGAGGGTGGGGAATGGGGGTGGTATTTGTAAGTTGTGTCATAGAATCTCAGAAACTATTTCTGTGTGGCCATTTAAATTACCATGAGGAACAACTAACATTCTGCAAGGACTTCTAGTCTACTGCCTTGGTATTCTTTTGAGCTATTACCATGTTTATTAACACAAATGGTGCCTTCAGGGGAAATACTGATCACAGACACTACTCCTTGTTCTGTGCTTGTGGCTGTTTATACTTGTTGCATGAGAAGAAGGCTGCAAAACTTTTCAATATTGAGGTATTGCATTGTATCACTTCTCTGGGCCAATTTGTGAAGATTGTATGTAATCATTTGAATTTGGTAGCAGAACTGTTTTTCTTGTTGTTTTGAACCAGTAGAGTCTTACTTGACGTACCAAAAGCTTAGCTCCTCTTGTTGATTGTTACTTGACACACTATGCTTGTTGTCAATCGACATCCCTGATAAGTTACTCTACTTTATGAACTGAAGCTCCGTCCATAGATAATGCGGTGCATAAGAATTGGACATTTTACCTGAGTTATCTATGTTCACGTCATAACAAGCCGGTTAGCGCACAACACAAGCATGTCACTTTTGGGGACATGTATGTGGTACTCAAAGAAAAAGAGATAGGAGTAGTTGCGAGGTGAGACATTTGCTTCAAAGCTGCGGATATCGCAATCCTGGAACCAACTTTTATGGCTCAATTTCGATTGAGAAGGAGCTGATGTAACCAGCCTCCATTACCAGGGTCCTTTCTTCTGATTGAGGCATTCGATTCACACAGAGAGGGTAAAAATGAATAAGAATATGGCCTTTTGACTGATAACAATTTCACTTGTTCTGTTTACAGGGGTCAGGGAGGTTCATGTAATGATTTCTTAGCTCATTATTATGTGCTGCTGTTGTGCTAACTTGTGAACCTTGAATGAACATATTCTCCTTTCACCAGCTCATATTTATGCAAGAGGATGAAACCTTTGGCATGAAAAAGAAGACAAGAATCGAAAAAGAGATATCATACATATAATTGCATCCCAATTTCCCCGAAAAAGTTTTAACTAAGTTGGAAATTGGTCATTGTAAATTCTTATTAACACTTTCTTTTATCTAGCAACCCAAAACCATTAAGTTGTAACATTATTGTTCCATAAAAATCTGTGAGTATTTAACTTTCCGCAGGTTGTCAACAGAGGAAGAGGATTCCACTGTGCCATACAAGTATATGAAGCCTTGAGCACCACTACCATTCTGCACTGGTCAAATTCACAATCTTCCATTTGCGTGGACATCCTAATTTTTTCCCATTGTACATAGTGATCCACCATTATACAAATATTTTTTCCATATGTAGATATTACTATAGAAAGAGCACCGTATTATGAATGTATACATGAAATTTTATAGATATACGTAGATATCAGGCCAGCTAAGCTCAAAGGATGTGGATAATTATGCTGGCAATTTTATCAGGTCCACATGCAACGTGGCCAAGTTGGTCCTCTACATAATGAGACAATGAGAGTTGTGTCAAAACTTCTAATTATCCACAAATGAAGCAGAGTTTGGGCAGACACCCCCTACCCCCAATTATTAGTTAAGAAAAGCAGGATAACTATATTTTTAGCTCTAAATTGTTAATTATAAAATACAAGACAAGTTAGATCTCAATGTGATATTAGTTAGAGGGAAAACACAAGCGTACAGTGTTAATTATCCTATTATACTAATTCGGGCAGGTATATTTAGCTTGTTCAGATCGTTTTTCTTTGTAGTGGTGATGTTGTGGGAAAAAGCATGTAATGTAATGGGATTAGGAAAAACAGAAGAAAAAATTGCCCAATATTCTTACCATTCACACACTTACCCTTGATAAGTTAAAAGAAAATAGACATTGAACTTAACTCAACTCTAAAAATTAATTTAAAGGTTGAGAATCGTTCAAAATCATATAAAGAGATCAAATTATTACATCCTGACCGATATGGGACTCTCAACATGTTACGACCTAAAACTAGAGACCGCGATTAGTATCCAATGAAATCATGACGCTTGTTGAGCGAATCTATATCCCGTGAATCATCATGTCACAATCAACATAAGAATCTCAGCTCACTACTCATTGTGGGAATCAGTGGATCAATTAGGAGGCATGCTATCCTTAGCAATAAGTAATTAAGTATCGTCGACTGTAGTTAAAAGCTAGTAAGAAAATAAATATTGAAAAGATATATGCAAGATGCTCGTTAAGTATTTCGTGAAACCAATATGCATCAGTTTACTCAATTTGGTCATGAGCACAAAAATTTAATTGATGCCATGATTCATCAATCGAAGTGAGTATCTTTTTAATCCCTTCACGTGATATGGCAAGGTTTTAAAAGGTGAATAAGCTAGCTCTTTTAGGTAGGTCAATCATGACATGAATATTTCCAAGAGCAAAAGGTAAAACAAAAAGAAGTTAAAATGGCTAAATTTGGTTATGTTTTTCTTCATCTCCACCAATGGAGCGTAGGATTTCTTTATTGGAGGCCTGAAACGGAGTTGTTTGATTAGATACATCTCCAAGCATGTTCAATGTTTTTTCTCTCTTTCCCCCTCACTTGTGAAAACAACCAAGATGCGGAAATATGATATAGTATTATTAGGAACAAGACAAATGCATCATACTCCAAAGAAACGTGAATTAGGAACATCCCACTGACTTCATATCTCAGCAAAAATATTATTCTAATGAAATTTCTTTTAACTAGAATACCTTAATCACCGAGGGTCCCAACTTGTAGAATCCTTTGTTTTTTGTTTCATGAAATGCCTAAATTTGCACAACCGGCCTTTACGGAATTTGAAGCCTTACATCTCATTGTTGAGGGTTTAGCTTAGAATATTTAGTTGACGTTAATAAGAACATTTGAAAGTTCATCTTGTATTGCGACATCAATTTCTAACTTCAATTCTCTATTAGAAAAAAGAGATCGGAGTTGCAATTTATAATTGAAATTGAGAAAATGCAGTCCAAACCGGATGTTGCCCATTAGGCCATAGATATGACTTTTAAATGTTTGAAATAATATTTGCAAATTATTTCAAATAAGTGTTTGGTTTGTCAATTACACAAACTTCAAACTTGTAGTACTAATAGAGAATTTGGAATCTAAAAAACAGGTTTGAGGAGTATTAAAATACTAATTTTTTTCACGTAACACATCAACTTCTTTTTCAAATAAGATTTACATTTAACAATCAATCCACAAATACTATTTTCAACTTTAACGTCAAATACTCTTTTAGAGAAAATATTAAGCAAAATTTGTCCTAAGGCCTTCTATTTAAAGAGGAAGACTTGTATGAGTTGGTGCCCTAGAGAAAGGTAATTGTATGTTTCTTTGGAGCTAACTTCCAAAGAGAAATTTCACTAAATTAATATTTGTGCACATGAAATAGGTGAGACGTTTAAATCTTACCTATAACTAAAACCATAATAACAAGAAGCCAACAGAACTTACCAGTCAAAGACTTGAGAGAAATGAAGTCACCTCCCTCGTTATCTCCTTCTTCTTCCTCTTCTCTTCTTAGAAAATCTCATCTTTCTCCTTTATTATTCACTTTATTAGCCTTCATCGTCTTTGCTGTTTTTCTCTATACTGAAGTCTTTAGCTGCATTTTTAGCCACCGTGGTTCGAATCTTTCTGCCCCTCACAATTCAATCTCAAGAATCAGTAAGTAATTCATACTCTTTAGCACTTCTTTTCTCTTGAGTTTGATAACACTGACTTTATAAATGAGTTTTACCTTATTAGACACCTTTACCCGATAACCATATTTGTTTTCAAGATTATCTTATTTCAAGATTAAAAAACTATCTTTAAGTTGAAGTGTGAGTACAAAATATTCTTTACACCGTCAATGTTAGTAAATTATGTTTTGGAATCAAACTTATATATACTGGTATGCTCTTAGCGCAATTCAAATGGTTGAAGTATTATTTCACTTATTATAGATATATAATCTTTTAGGTAACTTGATTAAAAGAGTTCTTATTGGAATGCACGTATTGTTGACTTTTTTTATTTTTTATTTTTGAATTGTGGTGGTAGAGAAGAACAAGGAGAAGTTGCCATTTGCAATTGGAGAGACAGAAGAAGAGTGCGACGTGTTCAGCGGGAGATGGGTTAGGGACAAGAGCAGGCCTTTATACGAGGAAAACGAGTGTCCTTACATACAACCACAGTTAACGTGCCAAGACCATGGTCGCCCAGACAAAGACTATCTGCATTGGAGATGGCAACCTCATGGTTGCACTATTCCAAGGTATATATTTCATGGTTGTCTCGTGTACATATATAGTTTGACCAACATGTCACCTCCCAATTAGTTGAAGTTAAGTTGGAAGGTCTCAATGTCGTGACCTATTTCAGACTATTCTTTTCATTGACCAAGTTTTAATTACAGTGTTCCTAAATCTATTAGGAAATACTACAATTACTTTGTAATATACTAATCGAAGCTAAGGGCAACTTAAAGAATAATCTATAAGGAATATTCTTGAAATCTTAGCAGTAGCTAGAATCCAAGAGTAACTTAGCAATTGATGGTGTGGAATAAAAATCATGAGACTAATGTTGAAATTTCGGTGGAGACAAATTAAAAATAAATATTATGAGGTTATTTGTTCTATATCTGCATCTTAGTTGTCAGAATTATCTCCTCTATGTGCCGGTATATTGCAGTAGATAATTACTCCTAATAGACTACTAGTGACTCAACAATACTATTGACTATGTTCTACTCCATGGCTTGATAATGTAAATTAGTAATTGTTTAGCTCAACCGCTCTATCTGCCATTACCAAAGCGCTATGACCATTGGCTTAATATTTCATTGTTGGACTTGTTCCTACAACTAGGCGATGCCCATTCTAAGCAGTTGCTCGGGTCAAACTCCGCTTATGGAGGACGTCATTTTTTTACCCTGGTAACTTATTCAAATATACAAAGATAGATCAATAATATATTACCTACTCCCTCCGGTCCATTTTATTTAGTTTTTTAACCTATTTTTTTTGGTCCACAATATTTGATCTTTTCGAAAATTAATACACAATTTTACAATGTCACCTTGATTTTAAACAAAATGATAAGTAATAATAGCTTGAATAAGGGTAATATAGTCAATTACATTGCTAATTAATGCTAAAAAGGGTGATTTTCTTAATATGCGTGAAAACACTCAAAAAAATCAAATAATATGGTCCGGAGGGAGTATTACTTTACCTTACCACTATTATATAAACAGGAGATTGAGCTACTTGGGGTTGTCCTACTTGCCGACCTCAAGTAGCTATTTTAGTGCTACTTTTTGAAACAGCCATTTTCTGGCTCAATCAGGTAACCACATTTTGGCTGATAATGGAGACATGGCCAATCTCTACACAGCTTCAACCATGTAGCCACTTTTAGGACTGCTAATTAGAATGTAACCAATTTTCCAAAATAGGTAAAAAATAATCACAACTTCAAAATGAAGCAAAAAAAAAGGGTCGAACATGAACTTCGAAATTCTCTTGATGTTTTGAACTTATATAAGTGAACCTCTAAGACAGTGTCTAAAAGTTTTAAACTAAAAGGTTAGATTTTAGGAAACATCGTCGGCTGGATTGGGAGCTCACGTTGTTCGTGAGTTATGTTGATTGTATATCATTGATTGACTTAATGATTTAACAAACTAACCTTCCTACCAAGTCCTTGTTTTTAAATAGTATATATGAATTCAAACTCTTGAAGGGGAAAGACCTTGGTAATATCCTTTACCGGCTAGACTGAGACTGCTAGACAAATTACATAAATAATTGATAATTAATATGAAAGATTAAAACAAAAAAAAGTAAGAGCATTATAGATAATAACAACACAGTAGAAATTCAATAAATTTTCGGTATACACTTGGGCCTGCGCGAGCACAAGTGCTTTTAAAGGCTGAGTTTTTTTTTCTTCCATTAAATCATTGTGAAGATGGCATGAGCATATAGGAGTACTAACTTTTTTAAGAATGTACCTTAATTTCTTGACATCTTCAGTGTGCAAATGGCAGTTTCAATGCGACATTAATGCTGGAAAACCTTCGAGGGAAGAGATTATTGTTCGTTGGCGATTCCTTGAACAGAGGACAATTTGTTTCCATGGTATGTCTTCTCCATGGACACATCCCCGAGAATGCCAAATCCATGGAAACTTTTGGTTCCCTAACTGTTTTCACTGCAAAGGTATTCGCAAACACTTTGTACTTACACATTTCAAACTCTGTGGGTTCATTGATCTAATGATAACTTGGAATAAATTATCTTCCAGGATTACAATGCCACAATTGAGTATTACTGGGCACCATTTCTGCTGGAATCAAATGCCGATGATGCAGTCATACATCGGATTGCTGATAGAATTGTCCGGAAAGGTTCAATAAATAAGCATGGAAAGTTTTGGGAAGGCGCCGATATAATTGTGTTCAACACTTACCTTTGGTGGAACACTGGCATGCCATTCAAGATTTTGTAATTTCTTGAGCACTTTTTCTTTTATGTTTCCTTTCCTTTAGGCATTTGGTTTGCACCAGTATGCCCCCCTAATGTGGTTAAATGCTCTATTCTACTTTCAGAGCTCGAATTCGAGGATTTTAGTTAAGGGTGGAGGGATCCAGGACCATATTGTACTATATTTCTAGTTATATGATTTCTTTTATGTTGCGTGCTACGAAATTGATATGATATGCAAAAATTGATGCAGGCAAGGAGGGTCTTTCGAGGAAGAAGTAAAAGACATAGTAGAGGTGTCAACAGAGGACGCATATCGCTTGGCAATGAAGAGTATGTTAAGATGGGTGAAGAAGAATATGGATCCAAAGAAAACCAGAGTATTTTTCACTAGCATGTCGCCTTCTCATTATAAGTGAGTAAATCTTACTACTACCTTCTCATTTATTTGATTTATTTTATTTTTCCAACAAAGAAGAAAAGTATATAGCATATCATAATTCGATTGATTTAAAAAATTAGACAACAAAATGAAAAAGAGAAAACGCTTTTGATTGATCCAGTAGTCTCCATTAGTCTAGCAATGTAGCATATTCCGCACTTATATGTAACTTTGACACTTAAAGCAAAGTAATATTTGACAATTTTGGACCGGCATATTCGATTTATGAATAACGATACATTTTTGTAATATGACAGGAGCATAGAATGGGGAGGTGAACCTAACAAGAATTGTTACAACGAAACTAAAATGATAGAGGATCCTAGTTACTGGGGATCAGATTGCAGCAAAAGCATAATGCGAGTGATTGGAGAATTATTTAGTAAATCAAAGGTGGACATAACGTTTCTAAACATAACACAGTTATCAAGTTACAGGAAAGATGCACACACATCAATTTACAAGAAGCAATGGAATCCATTGACACCAGAGCAACTAGCAAATCCTTTTAGCTATGCTGATTGTTCTCATTGGTGTCTGCCTGGGCTTCAAGATACTTGGAATGAACTTTTATTCGCAAAGCTATTTTATCCTTGACATTTGAAAATGTATTGAGGCTTATTGTATGATACAATACTATGGGAAAGTCTCTGCAATGTAGATACAATACTGTAGTTAGCTTGATCAACCAAATCATGAAATCTGCTAAATGAAGTATCAACTACACAATTATCTTATTCTTTTGTGAATTGGATTACAAGGCTCATGCCAACAATTTTTAAGTGAGTTGTTAGAATTTTTTCTTGCAATGGTGTGAAAATAAGTCAAGATCCAAATTTTAATATACAAAAACTTTAACGGCGCAGATGTGACAGACCGTTTGATCTATGTATAAGGAAAACTCTATACAACAAGGAGCTTTTGGAATTTTTTTTTTTTTGAAAACTACTTATCCAATGGAGTTTTCTTCAACGCCTTAGTCGGCTTTTTGAAAAATGCATAATAGATGGCATTTTTAGTGGTGGTAAATATACTCACAATTATTGTGTTTGGCAGATCTCACTCTATATAAGTTGAGGGTGCGAAAATATGTAAGGCATTCAGTCCAAGTTGTTGCTGAAGCTAGGTTAGGAGGCTTTTCTCTCAACTTTGGCCTCTGCAAAGGATTTCTTCAATTTCTCAAATCTTTAAATTTAGTCCGAAAAATTTCTCTAATTTGGTTCCTTTAACCTTGTTGACTTGCTAAACATAAAAAAATTACTAGCAATATTTAAGACAATCAATTACTGTACTTTTTACAAATTAAACACTCAGAAAGCACGGTAAATGAGTGATAAAATAAGCATATAAAAATATATGTATTTTTCTCCATTATCAAGTACTGCTATATAAGTCCATTTCAAAATTTCATCAACTAGATATGCACGTCCGACAGCTTATCACAAATTTTTTACCTCGATTCACACGATTTGTGTTGTCCGATAGATTCTTACCTAAATGTACTTTAATAGTAGTAATATAGTAGAGCTGTAGAGGACAAAAGTACACCTATAAATTCTTAAATTAGTACGTACTCCATATACAACGTCGTTATGTAGGAGCTACATGCCTTGATGACTCAATCCTAGTCCTAAAGAAGGAATAAGTAAAACACTAAAACTAGACGATAACTTTTGATGCTCAAATTAATCCAATGAAATCTCGAGTTATTAACTTAATTTATGCGATGATCAATTGCAATTCGACCAATAAGGCAATAAGTACTAGAAGAGTCGCCGAAGATAGTACTTTCTTGAATTTAACAAGAGGTATCAAGGTTTACACTAATATAAGTCATGGACTATTAGTTTAAGTATTGATCTATAGTCTATATGACAAAAGTCTGATCGGCACAGTTAATCACAAAAGCTTTTCTATTTTTTTTTTCTTTTGATTCAAATTTCCTATTTCTCACCTTCAAAGAGGCCGTATCAAACTCTTTCTCAAATCTAGTGTTTTGCCAAAGCTGAATATCAACCATAACGTTTCTGTGAACCCTAAGATTCATTTTCATTGGTACTAAAACCAAAAATCATATATACTCCACATAAGAAAAGATTAGAGAGAATGAGCAATGAGGTAAACAGAGTGTAATGAGCTCTGTGATTACTACATATATAAGTTTTTGCATGAAATCAACAGATTTGGCAAAACATTTCACTACGGGTACTCCCGTTTGACTGAATGTGGTTTTTTGTCTCCATTTAAAAATATTTTAGTAAAATAGCCTCCAACTCATTTTTTAACAAATAAAAAAAACACTTTTGCCCCCGAGTAATATAACTTCCTACTTCTGCACTACCATTTTCTCTCTTCCATTCCCTTCAGGATAAGAGTTCTTCAATTGGGTTAGCTTCTCTCTCTCTCTCTCTCTCTCTCTCTCTTATATTTTAGTTTTTTATTTTATTTTCCTTTGTTGATTTTTACTAATAATCTAATTTATGCTTCTCTCAATCAATAATTTATGTTGTTAATCGGTAATTTTTATTTAATATTTTTAATATCGTTTTGTAATAATTTATTGATTTCGATTCACTGTCTCATCTTATATGAAATCATGTTTATTAAGTAGTTGATGTAATTTTAGCAATGTGTTGGTTGTTGAAGCTTTGTTTTCCTTTTGCTGAGAAAGAGAAACTGTTGCCCACTAGGCAACTGTTCATATGATATTGCAAGGATATTAAGTTCTATCGTAAGGAAACTGCTGCCTGTTAAGCAATCTTCTCTTTAGTAGTAGCTATTTTTTTATTTAATTTTTCTTTCTTTTTGTGATGTTGACATTGCATTTGTTGATTGTACAGAAAAATTTGTTGCCTATTATATTTGAGTTCTTGTATATCTGATGGCAATTATATCTTGTATATCTGCATTTGTGAGAAAATAGTTTCTCAACTCCTTCAGCTTCATACACGTGAAGTTTTGCAATATAACTTTCTTTAACTCATACCTCCAACCAGGGGCGGATTCAGTATTTCAAGGTACTGGGTGCCACATTGGTTTAAATGTACACGTGTCGATATTTATATTGTTCAAATAGTTTATTCGTCTTTAATTAATGAGAGAGAGAAATCAAAAAACAAAATAAAAAAAGATAAGAGTACAATTGTACAAAAGTAGGAAACAGACACACGCACATGGGACCATAACTAATTAACTATGCATAAAAAACGAAAAAATAAATTGCATCTAAAGGGATTCAAATTTGAACATTTTGGGAGAAAGCAGGGCCCTTTACCACTGGCACCCCGAGAGCTTTTGTTACTGTGGGTGCCAGTTTAAATATTTGTACTATTTCCTATATGTATGTATCAATATATACACAGTTTCCGCCGAAGTTAGCAGGTGCCACCACCAATGTAAGTCCGCCCCTGCCTCCAACTTTTGCAAGGTAGAGATGAACAACAAGGTTTCTCATCTTTATCAGTTGCATCTCTGTACGTAAACTACAAAATCAGAGAAAACAGTCACAAATCACCCAAGAACACCAGTGACTAGACCCTCAACCAATCAACAAACCAATAAATTTGCAAGTTCTTCTGTATATAAACTACTCCTATATCTCTCTAGCTAAGAGACTGAATTGAAAGTCGACTAAATGTGATGAAACGTTATATGACAGAGTAAGTTGTGCACTCAAAAGCTCTTATTGTTCTAAGACTTCTACTAAGATAAGAAAAAGAAAACAACTTTCAAGGGGCTATTAAGAATTTTGTAACCTTGTAAACCCATGTAATAGGCTGAAAATCACTAGTTCGTAGGTAATCGGAATTTCACACATGTTGGTTAGCTAACTTTTAGGTTTTGACTAATCTATCTTACTTTAAAAAACATTATGAAGGCTTTGTCACTAAAATAAAGAATTAAAAGGCATGTAAGAAATGGAACTAAGAGCAAGAAAACCATACATAAAGAAATTACAAAGATGCTGATTCCTTAGTGGCCTGTAATCCTTTGTTACATACTACAAAGTTACTGCCTCTGAGATAAATGTATTACCTTCAGGGTTTTCAAGTTCGGAGTCTGGCCAAAAGATAGGATGTCCAGTTGAGGAGAAATCCAAAGCAAACTATCAACGACATCCACAACGGATTGATTCAATCGTTTCTTGATTTTTACGTGCAAACTCTTAGCACCATAAAGGGGAGGAAACAACTTTTGGTATAACTAACGCCTGCACAAGCAAAAAGAAAATTATGAGAAATCCAGAACTACTTCTTCAAGCAGGGCAAGTAGACAATTGTAGCGCATACCTTGTCATTGTTGCAGCGTAGTGCAACAACCTTGGAATTATTAAAGTTACCGAAAGACTTTGTGAGTTTAGAGTACCAATGAGTATCCATGGCAATTTTTGGGTTCACTTTTAGCTTAGCTTCCATCAGATGTGAAGCTTTCAGTTTAATAACATCGCATAAGTATCCGTTTTTTCCACAACAAACATCAGATGAGAATCTTAATAAATTAGGAGTATCCAAATCAAGAACGATCAGATTATAGCACCGGACTACTGTCAGGCGCTTGAGACTGTCACTTGTAATCTTCACAGTCTCCAACAACAAACAATGAAATAGTTGAAGGCTTTCAAGGTTGTGTAAATTTGGAAGAAGGTTCTGTAACCATCGGTCAGTAACAGGTACATGATTGAGCTTCAAATGCTTCAGGGATTTGCAAGCAGTTACCTCAATTACATATAAGTCCTGACCAGAGGAACTAATGTGAAGAGCTGTAAGATTAGCTGCAACAATATCAATCAACTTGAAGTGAGAACCGCAATATTTCAACTTTACTGTCCTTAGTTTTGGTAAAGTTCCTGCAACTTGTAAACTGTTCAGTCCACGAAGTTTCTTGAACGACAATACTTCTAAATCACTACAACTTGTGCATATAGCTTGAAGTAACTGGTCGTTCAAAGATGAGTCAACAAGGTGTAACTCTCGCAAAGATGATAACTTTATGCCATCTGAGGGTAGTTTGAGCTCTAATCCACGTAAACTAAGCACCTTTAAAGTTGTGGCAGTAAAAATTGCTTCAGGCAACTTATTCTTACCCTTTTCAGGTCTCTCAATCTCTAAAAACAAGATATTACAGGCTACTAGTATATGTATCCAATCATCCACTTGCATTGCCTGATAACTTGGTAACTTTATCATGAACCTTTGTATAGAGAATTCCCAGTGTCGATTTGCTAGAATTTGATGCACAACTCTGGCTGGCACACTCAAATAATCATTACCAAAATTTAAGCTTGAGAGGGATGTCCAAGAATTGTTCCATACCTTGGAGAGTATACTAGTTTTTGCAGCATCTTTAACAACAAGAAAAGACATAATGTGATCCAATATTGGCGCTGGCAATTGAGAAATTCGATCTGTTTCTTCCATAGTTGCCAAGTTATTTTCTACAAAACGAGGCGCCCAACACCGAGTAAATAAAGAACCATTATGCATCATATATAACCAATTATTGGGAGAAAAAAGTTGTTAACAGATCTAGGAACTAGGAAGTGTAGGGGGGGAAATTCATAAATAGCCGTATAGTACATATTCAGTTAAGCCTATCAAAATATAGTTATATATCAATTCCTCGACCCAACCCTAAATACAGAAAAGGGAAAAAATCATTAAAATTAGTTACCTACAAAATAAGGAGCTAGTCTGTGACTCATTAAAAAGGAAAAGATTCAAAATATCCGTCTAGCTTTATTCCAGGCATAATCAAAGTAAAATCTTTATATGTTCCATGTATAATAAGTAAATTAGGTCATCAGTAGATGCAACTATACTAAAGAAACCATGGGATCTAATTTAAAGTACATTTACTGAAATATTGAAGTGCAAATGCTGCATGCTGGTGGATCTTCAATTATCTCCAATCTATCTGTTTTTGTGAGAAAATAGTTTCTCATCTTCGCTAGCTCAGCACAAGTAAAGTTTTTCAATTTAACTTTCGTTAACTCATGTCTCCTACGTTTCCAAGCTGGTAGAGACGCACAGCAAGGTTTCTCATCTTCATCTGCTGTATCACTGTATGTAAACTACAAAACCAGAGAAAACAAGTGAGAATTGCAAGAACCATGCACAAAGTATAAATGAGCTAGAAACCTTGGTGACCACTAATATTTTTGTAGTACAGGCTACAAAGTTGGTGTCTTCAAAAGATATATATATATATATATATATATATATATATATATATATATATATATTACCTCCACGGTCTTCAAGACTAGAGTCTCGCTAAAAGATAGGGTGTCCAATTGAGGAGAAATCCAAAGCAAATAATCAACAAAATCCGCAACTGAACACTTGAATCGATTCTTAATGTTTACCCGCAAACTATTAGCACCATAAAGTGGAGGAAGCAAGTTTTCTCTCATTTCTTTTGGTATAACTATCACCTGCACAAGCAAAAAAGAGATGTTATGAGACAATTACTTCTTCAATCAAGACAAGCAGATAATTTGTTGCACGTACCTTGTCATTGTCGCAGCTTAGTTCAATAGCCTTGGTATGATTAAAATTATTACCAAGAAACTTTGTAAGCTTAGAGTACCAATGATCAGTGTCAAGTATGTATGTGATCAAATTGAGATTAGCTTGCTGCATATGTGAAGCTTTTAGTTTCAATGTGGGCAAGAGATCAACATAGTGTGAGAATCCTTCTTTTCCATAACGAATATCCGATGAGAAACTTAATAAGTTAGGAGTATCCAGATCAACCACAATCAGATTACAGCACTCGAGTGCTGTCAGACTCTTGAGACGGTCACTTGAGATCTTTATGGTCGTCAATGATGCACACCTGAATAAGCCAAGGATTTCAAGGTTTGGTAGATCTGAAAGAAAGTTCACCAACCATTGATCAGTCACATTCATACCTATGAGTTTCAAATGCTTAAGCCGATCGCTTGAAATCTTCACGCTCTTCCATGATATACAATGATCTAAGTAAAGGATTTCAAGGTTGGGTAGATTTGGAAGAAGGTTATTTAGCCATTGGTTTGTGACAGTTGCATTAATGAGCTTCAAATGCTTTAGGGATTTGCAAGAAGTTAACTTTAATACATGTATATCCGGATGAAAGTAGCTAATGTAAAGGTCCTTAAGAGCAGGTGCTACAATATCAACCATCAGGTATGAGCAAAATTGCAACTTTATAGTCCTTAGTTTTGGTAAAGTTCCTGCAACTTGTAAATTGTTTAGTCCACAGAAATTCTCGAGCGACAAAACTTCTAAATCACTACAACTTGTGCATATAGCTTGAAGTAGTTGATCGTTCAAAATTGAGTCACCAAGGTGTAACTCTCGCAAAGATGAAAACTTTATGTCATCTGAGGGTAGTTCAAGATTAAATCCAGATAAACTAAGTACACTTAGAGCTTTGGCAGCAAAGATTGCTTCAGGCAACTTGTTGTAACTCTTTTCAGGTCTCTCAATCTCTAAACAAAGTTCTTTGATATTACATGCTACCAGCATTTTAATCCAATTATCCACATACATAGCATGATGATTTGGTAAGCTTACCATGAACTTTTGTATAGATATCTTCTCCTTTCGTCGATTTGCAAGAATTTGATCCACAAGTCTGGCATCATCATGATCACCAAAATTTAAGCAGGAAAGGGACGTCCAAGCATTGTACAAAGCCTTGGACAATATACTAGTTTTAGCAGCATCTTTAACAACAAGAAAAGATAGAATTTGCTCCAAAATTGGCTCTGGCAGTTGAGAAATTTGATCTTTTCCTTCCATAGCTGCCAATATTATTTTCTACAAAGTATATCAAAGAAAAAAATATACTGTTTTTATTGTAAACCAATTAGTGAAAGGATTCACAAAACATAAGGTAAGGCAAAACCAAGTGGTTAACAGAGTAGGAAAGTGTAAAAACCAAACCCCACAAGAGTTCTAAAAAAATTATAACTCCTTCAAGCCTATCATTTTTTTGGTGGAAAAATTTGAATATCTATAAATGGAAGAACTTTATATTTTTAGTTTTTCTTTTATACTAGTATTAGTAATTTTAATTCCTCCCTATGTAGATCAATTCATGACCAAACCATAATAAATATTCTTTTAAACCCTTTGATGTCATGAGTTATTGTCTCCGCCTACACCATGTTACTTCGATCCCAACACAACTGAATTTTCCAACTGCATGTTAACCACATTTTAAAAAAAATGAATATATCAAGAGGCCAAATTAAGTAAGTCTTGAAATTTTAATATTGTATGTAGTGAGATAGGTTTAATACATTAATTACGTTAGCTACTGTCCACAATCGGCAGTAAATAAATAGCTAAATCGTTTGACAAAAGTGGAAAGATGTTAAACAAAAGCTTTCATGGTTAACCTTCAATCAAATTGTTACTATTTTTTATTTAGTATTATACAATTATCAAGTTATCCTAACTGTTAGGGTTTTTTGACCTGTATTTCTATTCTATCATAACTCTATTTCTTGAAGGAACAAAATTCTAAAAAGAATGAAACTCCTTTATTGGTCTTATCTTTTTCTTGGAGAACTCACAATAACAAACATCAAGCTCTACAATGCAGTTATTAGGAGAATTTAGGCCAGTTGATCAAAACCACTTTCAATAAAATATCTTTTTATACATTCCGTTTCATATTTGATTCACCGTCATCAAAGTTTGATGTGTTAGTTTCCACATGCATCATGTTATTTTGATATCAACACTAACATACTTTCATAATTAAAACTTAATAACTGTGGAAGCATATATATAATTAATAATATCGTAATGAGATAATCATTTCAACCATAAGAAATATAACAAATACGGATATGAGAATCACCTTAAGAGATCACTAGGGACTTGTGGTCACTGCCGACTCTTTGCTTATTAGTGACAAATGTTGAAGTCAAAAAAATATAGCGTTATCATTGGTTTGTCAAAATGGAAAACAATTTGATGAATTCCCCCACCTTAGAAAGAGACCACATGTATTAGTATCATAAAGTTAACATAAGTCAGAAACTGCAAATTTGGTAGCAAACAAAAACCAAATAACACATTACAAGGGAGAAGTTGAGTTAAATATCTACTAATATGTTTGGTATTTTAGTAACACACATTCCAACTTCATGAATAGTTATAAGTCATTTGTTTCTGCAATATATACATCTAACTTGCAAATTTTGGATGCTAGTCACACACATTACAATAGGGAGTCATGGAAGGGAGAGGCAGAGGAGGGCGGTAAGAATTGAACTCACACCTATTATTTATTGTAAATTCTATAAGTTTAAATGGTATTGAAGGCGGGATTATCGCAAAAATTGATGCAGGCAAGGAGGGTCTTTCGAGGATGAAGTAAAAGATATAGTAGAAGTGTCAACAGAGGATGCATATCGCATGGCAATGAAGAGTATGTTAAGATGGGTGAAGAAGAATATGGATCCAAAGAAAACCAGAGTATTTTTCGCTAGCATGTCACCTTCTCATTATAAGTGAGTAAACTTACTACCACCTTCTCATTTATTGGATTTTATTTTTCTAACAAAGAAGAAAATCATATAGCATGTCATATTCGATTGATTCAAAAAATTAGACAGGAAAATGAAAAAGAGAAAAAGCATTTTTACTGATCCTGTAGTCTCCATTAGTCTAGCAATGTAGCACATTCCCCACTTATACATACAATCCATAACTTTTGACAAAATATAGCAAAGGCAAATCTGTTAATTTTGTACTGGTATACTCGATTTTATAATAATGAAATGTCTGTAATTTGACAGGAGCATAGAATGGGGAGGTGAATGTCACTTCAAACGCACACGCAAGTATAGCGGTCGATCAAGTAATAAAGTGATAAGAAAAGTATCGTTCCCACGAGGACTATTGATTAACTACTAACTAAATCAGACAATTCCTAATTATCTAAACAAGAAGGTTTCAAGAGTTGAGAATTTATCTAACTAAAATTAACTAATTAAACCAAGAAAATAATAACAAGTAAAACACGATTTTGGATTCAAGAAGGGATAATAGCCTAAGGTCATGTGATATCTGCCAATCCTGTTGAATTCTTCAGTTAATTTGACTAAATCAATTTATCTGGGTTACTAATCACAGGGTTAATATTACTCACAGGACTCTTTCGATACCCTGCTCGCCTATTCAAGCCAACCTAATGCCTATATTTCTATGGAATTAGAGTTAACAAGAATGCATGTGCTTCTCCTGTATACTGATTAAGCGTGATTGTTAGGTATATTTCTATCCTAACCGCGAAACCATTCCCCGATTGCCAGGTTCAGGAACACGCTCTATTCAATCCTATTGCAACCTGTGGTTCCCACTTTCGAGTTCAACCCTAGGTTCATAAATAGTATTCAATTGGTGATCAAGCAATCAAATAATTAGGCCCAGGATATGAAAAAATAACCCAATTCAATAAACCAATAAAATCACATCAACATCTGAAAACCAACATTCATGGAGAATCCCACAACTTTAGACTAACAAACTAAATTAAAGAAAAGAGAAGAAAACTCAATGTAGATGTTGAGCTCGAACCCATCTCTAGCGTTTCTATGCCTCCCAAAAGTACGTAATCCTCTCTAAAAATATGTTTTTCAGGGTTTATATATGGAATACAATAGGTGAGGAACGTTTTTGGCCTCTCCCAAGTTGTCTAGGACAACTTTCCAGCGCAAACACTGGCTCATGCCCCGCGCCAACCGTTGTTTGCACTGCTGCTCCTTTGTTTTCTTCAATTCTTGCTTTTTCCAGGCGAGACACTGATCCATGCGAAGCATGGACGGCTGTTTGCGATGCTCCTTCCTTGTTTTTGTCCCAATTAAGCTCTAAATACCTTCATTTCATTCCTTCAATCCTTCAAACACATCAAGTTAGCAATATATCTCAATTTGATCATTGTTGGACACATAATATCCTTAAAATAAAGCCGAAAGTGGTAAGAATTTAATTCCAAAATACAAGACATATGCCCAAGATCAACACCCCACACTTAAACTATTGCTCGTCCTCGAGCAATTCAGACCAACAATACTCTAACTTCAAATGACTCAAGACACAACCTCAATTTCATTCTCAAAAGAGCAACTCAACAATTAAGAACAACTACACCTGTGACCATGGTTGATACCAACAATTAAACCTTTTCACATGCATTTTTTTCAAGCGCTTCCTCATATTTCACAGTGCCAAAAGATTCCAAACATTTAAAAGCAATCGAACAACCAAATTGTAACATCCTAACCTCAATAACAGACTCCGTGACACCAAGTTTCTCAAACCCGCTCACTTACCTCGACCGAGAGTCTAATAAAATCACATATCCTTCATGAATCAAGTGCCATCACAACAAATCGGGAGAAGTAGTCCAATCCTCACAGGATATTGTAATTAATTTCAGGACTTTATAGATCGAAAGAATTCACTCAACTCTCATAAAGAAGTTCACATGCCACACAAGAAGTACCATAAGCTTGCCCTTTGTGTAAATCTCCACTAATGTAAGCTTGCTCGGTCTAAAATCAAATAGGACTTATTAAAAGTTGTAATGTAGGCTGCAGGACAGATAGTATAGATATAGATAAAGTGACTGAACCTCTCTAAGCACTTATCAGACATCAATTTTAGCACACTTGCTCCTTTCAAAAACTCCTCCCTTTTCAATTTCAAGCAACAACTAGTCTTTCCCTTTTTATTTACGCCATTGAATATTTTTCAGCTCACAAAAAGTGCTCTTTTCATTTTTTCTTTTTTTTTCAAACTTCACAATTTTTTTTACTTGATAGTTGGCCAGGCCATCAAATAATTTTTTTCTTTCAATTTTTTTTTTCTTTTTTTCTCTATTCTTTTTTCCTTTTCACAAGCACTTCTTTTACATGACAACTGGCACCAATTCACAAACCAACCATCATTTTTCTCCAACTTTAGCTATTTCAGCTCATTATATATATAGGCGGAATACATAGACAGCCCCCTAAAATTGACAGCATTTTCCTCACAGCCCCCTCTACTTTGCCTTATCCCTGTCGGCCACCTGAACCTACTGTATAATGTGTCTAGTTAGCACAACAGTCTTTTTTATTTTAAAAGTTTGAGCGCGTGCCAGTAATCGCGTCCTACGTGTAAATATGAGCCAATTAAAAAAATTCATGTCATTTAACCAAAAACTTATTAGTTAAAAAGGTTAATTCTTTCAACCTTTTCACATTCTCTCTCTTGAACCAACAAAATCCTTTTCCCTCTCTCAAATCGCTGCCAGACTGTCTCCCTTCGTCATCTCCTTTGATCTGAATCAATTTTTGACGGATATTTATAGTAAAAGTACATCACAATGCGACATCATTTGGCAGATAGAGTTTCTAACAAGTGAATTTTGTTTAAAATTCACCTATTTTAGGAATATATTTTCGATATATAATTTACATGTTACTGGATAATGGGTTCAAGATCAAAATCCTTTTGGGTGGGAAATTTATCATCACAGATATACGGTGCTTTCAGTCGAATAAATTATGTTGAGGATCATTAGAAGATCCGAGAAAGCATAAAACTTACAAGTTCACGAATTGACTTAGGATGTTGTAAGTCATTGTGGGATTCAAGGAACTTCACGTCCATCACCATTCTCTTTCATTTACTATATGTTCAAGAGAAGTTTTTATTTTTTGATTCTCATTGAATTTTTTACGCTGAATCTTATAAATCATCTTCCCATTGTCTACTGCGAATTTGGTACCAAATTTAGCATTTCTTATTTCGGTTCCATTGCATGCGAAATTTGGTTTTCTAGTTGTATTTCCTGTTTACGGCCATTGCAATTTG
This sequence comes from Petunia x hybrida, assembly GCA_037355625.1. Taxonomy (NCBI): domain Eukaryota; kingdom Viridiplantae; phylum Streptophyta; class Magnoliopsida; order Solanales; family Solanaceae; genus Petunia; species Petunia x hybrida. The sequence continues at coordinate 250,472 of JBBBVM010000168.1, forward strand.
ACAATTTGGAGGAAATGGGTCTGTTATTGTTATGAAGAAGAAGAGGAGAAATTAGGATTGGGGATTTTTTTTAGTTGCTAGTTGTAGATAAAAGTAGATGGGGTTTAATTTAACCACTACATTTATTCATGTCAGCAACTTTTTTACTCACTCACGTGCTTTGTGCGAGTGTAGTTCACAATTTGTGCCAGGTAAGCGAGCTATGCTAACTAGGCACATTATACAGTAGGTTCAGGTGGCCAACAGGGATAAAGCAAAGTAGAGGGGGCTGTGAGGAAAATGCTGTCAACTTTAGGGGGCTGTGTATGTATTCCGCCATATATATAAGTGCTCAAGGAGATAGGGAATTCAAAAGATAGGAAATTCAAATCAAAAGAGGTCAAGGCTTGTAATATGGCTATCAATAAACAGGATAAAGGCTCAAAGGGGATGATTAGAGTCAATCAAGTATAGGGTAGGCTAGAAAAATCTCAAACAGGTCAAGGAAGGCCTATAATCATTTTTCAAACTGAGCAAAACCTAGGATTTTGCTTCAACCACACTCCAGGCAAGTTCTAGACTCACGTGACAAGCATGGAACGAAAAAAATACCTCACTCACACAGTGGCACATGACTCACTTAAGATGGCTCAATTCAGACTCTCAAACCAAAGCAGTAAAACAAGCTCGAAAATAAAGCTTAAAGCACTTAGCACACAAGAGTCAAGAAACTGAGCCTAAGCGTCACAAACAAGGTTATTCATTCTTGGCACAATTTATTTCAAAAACTCACAAGGAAGGCATATAATCCACGTGCGCAGGTCTAAATATGCTAGCATCAAACAAGTCACAAGACACCTAGACTCCAAACCCGAGTTTTCCTTACCTTTCTACTACTACAACGACTCAAGGCTAGCTAAAAATAATAAAAAGTACCCGGTTCAAGTGTACATCCCATGGAAAAGAACCGATGTCAAAAGAAAAACCACGGGGGATTATTATCTACTCTAACTATGCTAAAATAAACTAAGAAAATACTAACTATTTTTAGATTTTCTTGTTTTCTAATTTTTTTTTGATTAATTATACTAAACTAGAAAGCACGAAATAAATAAAAAATGTCAATTGACAAACTAAAAGCAATTATAAGCAGAGACTAGAAATCCCCCACCCCACACTTAAAATTGTGCAATGTCCTCAATGCACTCTATCAAAATAACAAGGGGTGGTAAGCGAGGTACTTAGACTTCCCTCACTATCGCGCACATAGCTTTTCATGCCAAAATACTCATTCAAACCAACTAGTGCGCGCAAATGGGGTGCTAGCACCCCGCCCTTAAAGCTCAAGTGCATTTCACAATTAATCAATTTATGCTTATAGTATGCTCATGGTATCATTCGCGAGGTACTCAGACTTCCCTCGACGCGCACTTCTTTATTCGAAACAATTCTCATGGTTAAAATTCACCAAAGTGTGCAAACGGGGTCTCCACACCCCACACTTAGGCTCTACTTCATCTCAAAAATATGGAGAAATATTATCTTAAGCAAAACAATCAGAGCAGCCCATGAATTGCATAACGTGGCAGCGACTCGCTCAATTAAGGGGCAAAACGATACTCGTCATGTATGAATAATGTGCATTGAGTGTCGTTCAAGTGAAAACACTTTAAACTCAGCCCCTCGCCCTAGTTCTAACTAATATATATTCAACTTATACCCCTAATTGATTCGGCTACTCAGACTTCGCCAAATACTTCAAATTGTTCATTGGGGAATTTCAACAAACACCTAACGTGCAGAATTTTGGACAGCTTGTATGTGAGCTATTTGATTGTGTTTTGGCCTCCCAACTTCGGGAGCTTTCATGTACGACTCATTACAGTGCATCACCGCACCCTCCTTAACAGATACCAAGCAAAAAAAATATTGAATTCAGACCAACCTTTCACCATAAACTTGAAGTTTAAAATTAGCCTAAGGGAAACAGGGATGGGGTAAACTGTAATGGCAGCAACCAGTAGCACCAGTAGGGGCGAATGGGGGAGACAGAGAGGGAAGAGAGAACGAGATAAACAGATCATACCTGGAACTTTGCAAGGGATATTGAGGAACCAGCATCTATTTTTCTTAAGCAAAGCAGCGTGTTTCTTGTTTCTGTTCTTTTCCTTTTGTGTTTTGTGTTGTGTGTGTTAAGATGGATTATAGAAATACTTACTCAAAATTTGAAACACTGGGTGATGCTTTATGTTTTTTGCCACTGCCCAACTTGTATTTTTCCCAACTTAATTCGAAACAGCTTATGGCGCGGCGCCTCGGCTGCTGTTTCACCCTCTTTTATGCTTAATTTCTGAGCTTCAGGTGAAACACCCGTTGGCGCGCAGCATGAGTGAGTGTTTGGACAATTTTTGCTGTCAAAATTTTGAAACACCCGTGCATGCTTTCAAACTCGCGCACTGATCCAATCAAAAAAATTTTGTTTCACACTAACGGCTGAAACAGCCCTCCATGCGACGCATAGGAGGCTGTTTCGCCTGGTATCATTCTCCAAAACATCTTTTCTCTGATGCAAATTTTCTTCCACTAAATTTTGCTCACCCAATATTCATTCATCTCATCTATTGGCCTCCATCACCTGTATAAACACACTACACAAACACATTAATACTCACCAAAATCCATTCTTTTTGTTCTTTTCTTCTTTTTTTTTTATTTTTTTAAAATGAAAATATGGATTAACTAACTATAGAAAGCGATAAAACATGGGTTGTCTCCCATGAAGCGCTTGATTTAACGTCGCGGCACGACGTGTATAAATATCACCACTTTTTATTTCCACTTTGAAGATATGAATATTCTCCCCAAATTGAATTCAAGCTTACGACTATGCTCTTGGGGAGGTGGCATAAAACCAAAATGGCCAAGCAATGAATGTCGCATCTTGCACCTCTTGGCTTTTAAATGAGGGATGTCGTTTTGTCTTCTCGGCATCACAAATTTTAGAATATAGGCACCTTGTTCCTCCTCCTGTGACTTTCCTATTTGCTCAAAAGGCTCGATTTTCATGTTGCCATCAAAACAAAATATTGAAAAGTGCTTGGAATGAGGTCTTATGCGGCCTAACTCCAAATTTGCTTCACTTTTGACATCCTCATTTTTACACACACTAGAGTCTTCAAACATTATATTTTTCACTTCCTCACTTGACTCTAGTGCTAATTTCTCAACCTTGGCATCCTTAACTACTATTGGGTCGAATGGTTGGAACTCCACACTGAGCTCCTCAAATTGGCTCTTAAATTCTGCAGCTTCATCCACCTCAAATATACTATCCAAAACAATTGGTTGTTGAGACTTAGACGACTCAATCTTTTCAATCAAATTAGCCTCAAAGTCGTGAATAGCCTTGCCAAATCGGTCAATCTCTTGTTTGAGCACACGTTTCCATTCTATAGAGCATCTAGCTGCACTTGTAATGTCATCAAGAAGACCCCTAACTGCATCTAACCGTTGAGATTGTTCCATTAGCCAAATTTCGCTCATGATCTCCACCTCTTCGGAATTTTCCTCTTGTTGTGATGCATCCTGCACTTCGATGCTCCTATCAATCTCACAAGCAAGGTTAGTATTATCATGAATATTACTTGAAGAAGGAGTACGACACTTAGGACAATCATTCCACAGACCACCACACAATTGACAACAGTTTCGATCAAAGGTTGTAGAGGAACAACTAGATAAATAGTTTTGTAGGACATCAAGATGACGGCAATTTTCCCACAAGTGACGTCCATTACAAATTATGCAAGGAGCACATAAATACGAGCAGCCAACTTTCGACAAATTTTCATTAAAAGATGCCATGTTAACAAGTCATAAACTAAACTAAAAACTTGATTAGACAAAAGTAAAGTCTAATCTAGAAAATAGCTAATGCTAAGTCCCCGGCAACGGCGTCAAAAACTTGTCGCTCCAAACGCACACGCATGTATATGCGGTCAATCAAGTAATAAAGTGATAAGAAAAGTATCGTTCCCACGAGGACTATTGATTAACTACTAACTAAATCAGACAATTCCTAATTATCTAAGCAAGAAGGTTTCAAGAGTTGAGAATTTATCTAACTAAAATTAACTAATTAAACCAAGAAAATAATAACAAGTAAAATACGATTTTGGATTCAAGAAGGGATAATACCCTAAGTTCATGTGATATCTGCCAATCCTGTTGAATTCTTCAGTTAATCTGACTAAATAAATTTATCTGGGTTACTAGTCACAGGGTTAATATTACTCACAGGACTCTTTCGATACCCTGCTCGCCTATTCAAGCCAACCTAATGCCTATATTTCTATGGAATTAGAGTTAACAAGAATGCATGTGCTTCTCCTGTATACTGATTAAGCGTGATTGTTAGGTATATTTCTATCCTAACCGCGAAACCATTCCCCGATTGCCAGGTTCAGGAACACGCTCTATTCAATCCTATTGCAACCTGTGGTTCCCACTTTCGAGTTCAACCCTAGGTTCATAAATAGTATTCAATTGGTGATCAAGCAATCAAATAATTAGGCCCAGGATATGAAAAAATAACCCAATTCAATAAACCAATAAAATCACATCAACATCTGAAAACCAACATTCATGGAGAATCCCACAACTTTAGACTAACAAACTAAATTAAAGAAAAGAGAAGAAAACTCAATGTAGATGTTGAGCTCGAACCCATCTCTAGCGTTTCTATGCCTCCCAAAAGTACGTAATCCTCTCTAAAAATATGTTTTTCAGGGTTTATATATGGAATACAATAGGTGAGGAACGTTTTTGGCCTCTCCCAAGTCGTCTAGGACAACTTTCCAGCGCAAACACTGGCTCATGCCCCGCGCCAACCGCTGTTTGCACTGCTGCTCCTTTGTTTTCTTCAATTCTTGCTTTTTCCAGGCGAGACTTCGCATGGATGGTTGTTTGCGATGCTCCTTCCTTGTTTTTGTCCCAATTAAGCTCTAAATACCTTCATTTCATTCCTTCAATCCTTCAAACACATCAAGTTAGCAATATATCCCAATTTGATCATTGTTGGGCACATAATATCCTTAAAATAAAGCCGAAAGTGGTAAAAATTTAATTCCAAAATACAAGACATATGCCCAACATCAGTGAACCTAATATGAATTGTTACAACGAAACTAAAATGATAGAAGATCCTAGTTACTGGGTGATCAGATTGCAGCAAAAGCATAATGCAAGTGATTGGAGAATTATTTAGTAAATCAAAGGTGGACATAACGTTTCTAAACATAACACAGTTATCAAGTTACAGGAAAGATGCACACACATCAATTTACAAGAAGCAATGGAATCCATTGACACCAGATCAACTAGCAAACCCTTTTAGCTATGCTGATTGTTCACATTGGTGTTTGCCTGGGCTTCAAGATACTTGGAATGAACTTTTATTCGCAAAACTATTTTATCCTTAACATTTGAAAATGTATATGAGGCTTATTGTATGATACAATACTATGGGAAAGTCTCTGTAATGTAGATACAATACTGTAGTTAGCTTGATCAACCAAATCATGAAATCTGCTAAATGAAGCATCAACTACACAATTATCTTAATTCTTTTGTCAATTGGATTACAAGGCTCAGGCCAACAATTTTTAAGTGAGTTGTTAGAATTTTTTCTTGCAATGGTGTGAAAATAAGTCAAGATCCAAATTTCAATATATGGGTGACTCAGAATTTTTCTCAAAATGTTACTATAAACTAATAAGGCCTGGTTTTCAATAAAAACTTTTAACGACACAGGCGTGACGGACCATTTGATCTATGTATAAGGAAAACTCTATACAGCAAGGAGCTTTTGAAAAAAAAAAAATTGAAAACTACTTATCCAATGTTTCTTCAACGCCTTAGAGTCTGTTGGGCCAAGCTGCCAAAATCAGCTTATTCTCAGAAGTGCTTTTTATCAAAAGTGTTTTTTAAAGAAGTGCTTTGCGAGATAAGCAATTTGTGTTTGGCCAAATTTTAGAGAAGTGCTTTTGTTATTAATTTGTATTTGATCAATATTTAAAAAAATTACCAAATTACGAAAATGAATATATAATAATCTTAATTTGATTAAATATGGAATTTTGAAATGGGTATTCTTGTCCCAAATAATCAAAAACGCCTATTTTTCCAAGAAGCTACTTTTTTCAGCTTCTTCCCCACAACAGAAAAACATCTTCTGCTGCCACTCAAAAGCATTTTTTTTTTCTAGAAGCTTGGCTAAACACGCCAAAATTTTAAAATAAGCCACTTTTGAGAAAAAATAAGCATTTTTTGAGAAAAATAAACACTTCTGGCTCCCAAAAAGCTTGGGCAAACAGGCTCTTAGTCGATTTTTTGAAAAATGCATAATAGATGGTATTTTTAGTGGTGCTAAATGTACTCACAATTATTGTGTTTGGCAGATTTCACTCTATATAAGTTGAGGGTGCGAAAATATGTAAGGCATTTAGTCCAAGTTCTTGCTGAAGCTAGGTTAGGAGGCTTTTCTCTCAACTTTGGCCTTTGCACAGGACTTCTTCAATTTCTCAAATCTTTAAATTTAGTCCGAAAATTTCTCTAACTTTGCTTCCTCTAACCTTGTTGACTTGCTAAACATAAAAAAATTACTAGTAATATTTAAGACAATCAATTACTGTACTTTTTACAAGCTAAATACTCAGAAAGCACTGTAAATGAGTGATAAAATAAACATATAAAAATACTCCCTCCGTCCCAAATTAGTTGTCGCTTTAGGAAAAATAGTGTGTCCTAAATTAGTTGACACTTTAGGATTTCAAGATAAAAATTAGTAGTCTTTTCCAACTATACCCTTAATAATTAAAAAAATTCTCAACAAAATTAAATAGTCAAACATTAAATAGGGGTAACATAGTAAAATACACACTCTATTTAATGGTTTTCTTAATGGGCGTGAAGAAGCTAAAGGCGACAACTAATTTGGGACGGAGGGAGTATAATATAAAAATATATGTATTTTTCTCCATTATCAAGTAGTGCTATATAAGTCCATTTCAAAATTTCATCAACTAGATATGCACGTCCGACAGCTTATCACAAATTTTTTACCTCGATTCACACGATTTGTGTTGTCCGATAGATTCTTACCTGAATCAACTTTAATTAATATAGTAGAGCTGTAGAGGACCAAAGTACACCTATAAATTCTTAAATTAACATAGTATACAACGTCGTTATGTAGGAGCTACATGACTTGATGACTCAATCCTAGTCCTAAAGAAGGAATAAGTAAAAACACTAAAACTAGACGATAATTTTTTATGCTCAAATTAATCCAATGAAATCTCGAGTTATTAACTTAATTAATGCGATGATTCGACCAATAAGGCAATAAGTACTAGAAGAGTCGCCGAAGATAATACTTTCTTGAATTTAACAAGAGATATCAAGGTTTACACTAATATAAGTCATTGACTATTAGTTTAAGTATTGATCTAGTGCCCGTTTGGATGAGCTTAAAAGTGACTTATAAGCTTATTAATATATGTTTGGTAACTTCAAAATTTTTGGACTTATAAGCCATAAGTTGATTAAAAGCCACTTTTTGAGAAGTTAGAAAATCCTAACTTCTCAAAAAGTGGCTTTTAAGTCACTTTTTGACTTATAAACCACTTAAAATAAGCTGCTTTTAAGCCCACCTAAACAGGCTCCTAGTCTATATGACAAAAGTCTGATCGGCACAGTTAATCACAAAAGCTTTTCTATTTTTTTTTTTCTTTTGATTCAAATTTCCTATTTCTCACCTTCAAAGAGGCCGTATCAAACTCTTTCACAAGTCTAGTGTTTTGCCAAAGCTGAATATCAACCATAACGTTTCTGTGAACCCTAAGATTCATTTTCATTGGTACTAAAACCAAAAATCATGTATACTCCACATAAGAAAGGATTAGAGAGAATGCACAATGAGGTAAACAGAGGGTATAATTGTTGGGTTAAAACAGTCCAAGGTGCTCTTAACATGGTGTGATACTGTCTGCTTTGGGCTAAGCCCGCACGGTTTCCCCAAAATGCCTCACAACATTAAGAGATCTCTACATCTTATATGTAGCTTATTTTCGTTGCCAATTTTCGATGTGGGACTTGGTTTGCACACCCAAACAATCTCCCCCTCGAACTAAGTTCCACATGGAACATTATTGCTTATTTGGAGATTCATTGTACTGTGTGTCACCCACATCAACAATCGAGTACTTCTGTGTGCGTCTTTGAAGCTACGACAAAGGTAGTGAACCAGCCGATAGACGGGCAAAGACATTAACCGGGCCCTAAAAGTTGCGGGTAAAGGCAAGCGGTAATCCGGCCCGTAACGGGTAAAGGTTAAGTCGGCCCCTACGCAATCACTCCGCTGCATACTCGTCTTAGTGAACCATTGGCTCTGATACCAGTTGTTGGGCTAAAACAGCCCAAGGTGCTCTTAACATGGTGTGATACTGTCCGCTTTGGGCTGAGCCCGCACGGTTTTTCCAAAAGGCTTCACACCATTAAGAGATTTCTACACCTTATATGTAGCTTATTTTCCTTGCCAATTTCCGATGTGGGACTTAGTTCGCACACCCAAACAGTAATAAGCTCTGCAATTAGTATAAATATAAGTTTTTGTACGAAATCGACAGATTTGGCCAAAAATTTCACTATGTGTACCCCGTTCGACTGACTATGATTTTTTGTCTCCATTTAAAAATATTTTAGCAAAATGGCATCCAATTCATTTTTTAACAAATAAAAAGACTCTTTTGCAACTGAGTAATATAACTCCCTACTTTTGCACTTCCATTTTCTCTCTTCCATTCCCTTTCCTTCCCTTCAGAATAAGAGTTGGGTTAGTTTCTCTCCTTTATATTTTTGTTTTTATTTTATTTTCCTTTGTTGATGTTTATTATCTAATTTATGCTTCTCTCAATCGGTAATTTATATTGTTAATCAGTAATTTTTATTTAATATTGTTAATATCATTTTGTAATAATTTGTTGAATTCGATTCACTGTCTCATCTTATATGAAATCATGTTTATTAAGTAGTTGATATAATTTTAGCAATGTGTTGGTTGTTGAAGCTTTGTTTTCCTTTTGCTGAGAGACTGTTGCCCACTAGGCAACTGTTCATATGATATTGCAAGGATATTAAGTTATGTTGTAAGAAAACTGCTGCCTGTTAGGCAGTTTTCTCTTTAGTAGTAGCTATTTTTTTTTTAATTTTTCTTTCTTTTTGTGATGTTGACATTGCATTTGTTGATTGTACAGAAAAATTTATTGCCTATTATGTTTGAGTTCATTAAGGGTGGTCTGGATATTGTTGATCAGGTTTATCGTTTGGGTGGTGTTCCTGTCAGTATAAGATTTTGATTGTCACGACTTTTATTCCATGCTCAAATGTCCAAAGCAGAGCCAAAAATAGGCATTGTTCAGTGGCATTTTATTACTTTGTTGATAATTTTCGTTTCTATTTTTTGTTTGTTTGTCTATTTTGTTTTGATTTTTACAGTCAACCTTCCGTTAAATTTTGTTTAGATATGATCGTGGTGCTTATGTTCTCAAGTTTGTGGACTCGATAATCAATGGCAAGGATGTTTTGAAGATGATACGCAGCTGAAAGATTATCGATTTAATTGTGCTACCAATCTGTTGAGTAATGCGAGGTGTAATCAAATGATGGATATGAGACTCCTCCTAAGAAGATAGGCAATGATTACCACAAGCATAATACTCTTCTTTGTGAAGGAGAACTTGTAAAGTCATTCTCAACAATAAAAAATAAATTAGCATGAGTGATTTGTTAGTGTGATATGCTTTTGTAACGTGAATGCTTGCGATTAGTTGAGTGACTGTGCTTATACTTTTTTGCTATAGCTCTTTGATATACAACTTTCCCTTAATCATTTGTAAGTAACAGATGTTGCTTCGTTAGGAATTGAAATATTTTTGTAATGTGAATGATTGTGATTTGTAAAGTTTGATTGGTTTAGTCTTGAATCTGCATGTTCCTTCTAGTGTCTTGGGCGTCATGGCTTGTTTTAATGTTATTGTTTGTATTTTTTGAGCTTATGATGTGAGTTTCTTCTTAGGTAGCAACTCAAGGCAATTGGCTTGGGGACTTAGGTGGGGGTGCAGGTAAAGTATTGCCTAGGCAGCCTTTCAAGGGAATGGACTGGGGGAATTTGGTGAGTGATGGGGGTCAAGTGCTGCCTAGGTAGCATTTCAAGGGTATTGGCTTGGGGAATTTGGTGAGGAGGTGGAGGCAAGTGCTACCTAGGCAGCAATTTAATGGAATTGGCTAGGAGAATTTGGTGGTGGGGGAGGCCAAGTGCTGCTTGAGCAACAAGTTAAAGCAATTTTCTGTGAGGATTTGATAAGGGTTGGCGAGCAACTATTGCCTATTTGCTAACACCTACAGGTAAACACAATGATAGATGGGTTAATAGAGAAATGAAGCCAAGACATATTGAATCAAAATACAATAAGACAAAAGAGAATATACAGTTTTTTAAAATGTGCTTCAAAATATCAAACAAAACACAATATTAAAAAATTGACATAAGCCAGTGGAGTAGACTCATCGATGATATTTGGTCCGTCATTGTCGTTTATACGTCTTGTAAGCATCATCTCTCTTATTTGTTTGAGTACTTTATGGACATTGTGATTAGAACTCCAAAATTCTACATCTAATTTTTTCATTTCGTCATTCAGACTTGCTACATTGCTCTTCGAAATAGCGCTCCATATTCCATTGAAAGCAATGTAGATGCAATTTGTTGCCACTCAAATGCTGCACAATGAAATGAAAATAAGAGTTTAGAGTTTGGTAAATAGATTAACATGATAGAAGCAAACATCAATATTCTTTTGTTAAGTGTTGCGCATAGGCGGTGGAGGTCGAGTGGCAACAAGTTTTAGAGAATTCTCTACACTATTGCTTAAAGTGTTGGCCTTTAGTGACAAACTTATAGGGAAATTCCCTACAAGTTATGGCAAGTGCATGCATAGATTGCACCACAGCTAAAGTGTTGTCTATTAGGCATCACATGTAGAGATTTCTCTATAGGTTGTTTTGCACCAAAACTTCAAGTGCTGCCCATAAGGTACCTCTTCATGTGATCAAAAGTGCTACCTATTAGGCACCACACCCAGAGTTTCTCTACAAGTTTTCCTTGCACCACACCTTCAAGTGTTACCCTCAAGCAAGTGAATACAGGGCAAATATTTTTTCTTGCACCATAGCTTTAAAGTGTTGCCCATTAGTTACAATTTATAGAGATTCTCTAAAATTATTGCAAGTCAATGTAAGGCAAATTGCTTCCTTTCCAACCAAATAAGAATACCGTTAATATATCACTAAATTCTACCAGTAATACAAATCGAAAATAATATAAAGTTTCCTTCACTACTTGATAATCATTATAAAGTCAATTGTAGGATATGTGGCAGTACTTTTGGATCCATATCAACATAATTCACAGTTAGGTTCAACAAATATGCAATTATAAAGATTTTGAAAAAAATACGAATTTTAAATGCAATTATACGAAAATTAATGCAAAATCTATGTATAACCAATATGAATTTGAAGAAATTTACCTTTGAATCTTCGTTTTCGAGAAAATTTGAGATTTGTAATGTTTGAATTGGTGAAATCGATATGGAGAATTAGAGGAATGAAAAAACAGATGGAATGGATAGGGCTGATCTTTTTATATTTTTTGCAGGGGTAGTTTGGTCCCAAAAAGATTCACTTAAGTTAGGAAGGTCATTTTTGCTAAATCATTCTTAGTGAGGTCAATTAGGCAAACCATTGCCTATGGTGTCATAATTCCATAAATTACCCTAGATTTGGTGCCGCTGTCACAGTTTTAGCCTCATTAGACAACTCTTACCTTTTTAGGCCTCATTAGGAAAAGTTGCTGCCGATATCACCAGATGGAAAATCCTAGCGATTGCCAGGTTCTCAACTTGTAAGATATGGCAATCTCCATGAGCTTTTCTTACTGGGAAAAAAATATAAGACTTTTCTCATGGAGACCAAAACTATGGCGGAGCACCAGAACTATAAGTAACCTATTTCTGTAAATCTCCCCATATTACAGAACTATAAGTAACATAAAATAATGATGTTATGCTACTTTACAAAATATAGCAATGTTTTTTAACATTATATATTCAAGCTTCAACAATTTTGTATATACATGTATATAGACCTTTGTATATGATTGTATATAATATACTTATATGTCAAGTGTATGTTTTTATATTTGTCATTATATAATGATGTATATACAATTTGTGTATGTGTTGTCTAAAGTGTTATGTTTGTAATAAATATGAAGGTATCGTTATATTATGTAAATTTTTAAAAGTATCAATAATATATTTTATAATAAAGATTCCTAAAGGGTTAATTAGCATAAAAATCTCAAAAAATCAATCTAAGTCCCTTGACAACTAATGATATTTCTCTATGATAACCATTGATGAATAATCTGATAAATATGATAACGAACGATCTTCTATCCCACGTTAATGTATGTAACTTAAGTTTTATGCAAGAAAAATATGGTACCTACCCTGCCATCACTAATTAAACTACACCAATAGCTAAAACATCTCTATATGTAACTTAAATTTGGTACAGGAAATGTAAGACCAAGGCTGAAGTCACTGATGACCTCTTCCTTGTATAAAATATGAACTTTTTGTACGGACAAATAGCATAGTTGCCAACTGTAAGTAACATAATACTACATAATTAGGCAAGCAAAAATGGAAATTTCAAAAATTTAAGCCTGCTTGCCCACTTGCAAACCAACTTGCAAATTTAAAGTTGCCATTCTTTTATGCTTGCCGGACACAACATAAATCTATATATAGAGAAAAAGAAGTGGCGGAAAAACCAAAAAGGAAAAGGATTTTAAAGTAAATAAAGAGCCACAACTTGCGTTTTGTTTGAACGTCAAGTTGGTTAGAAAGAGCAGATGTTGATTCTTTCTCAACGACTAGCTTTTTCCAAATTTAATAATTCATGCATGTTGTAATATATATACCTTTTTATTTTCTCTAGTCAATTAATGCATTCAGTCGATACTTTACTTGTGAATGTGCTCATCCCTACTCCCAGAAGATCCCGTATATAATCCGACGTTAGAATAATGTATTTAGGTTATACTCCATTTTGATATTGTAAGGCATTTCATATTAGTGTATCTTAATTTGTTATCACCATTTATGTTTTGATCCATATTTCCATTTAGCATATCGGACTTACTATATAGACAACTGGGAGTACCTATTATTGCAGGCAGTTAATTAATGGTGTAGAAAGAAAATATACACCGTCAAAGCAGGTAATTAACTTATATCATCTGGAATAAATAAATTTAAGAAAAGCCGGTTCCCATCTCACCAGCAGGTTTTGTACATGTTCAATGGTTAACACTTTTATTTTAGCTAATTAAACAAATGCAAACAGTACTAGATAAGTTATAAACAACGTCATTCCGCGAAGCTCACAACTGGTGAAGCCTTTACAACTATGTTAGGCTGGAAAATAAGTACTAGCATACGAAAAATAAACAATGGACGTTCTTGCATTGTGGTATATAACAAATAAAACTTGACGACATTAATCCACAAGTTCTGCGGAAGGTTTAAGCCGTGGATTTGCCACCAAATTAAACGAGGAGGATATATGAAACATGCAACTCTCTTATTTATTTTCCTTTTAGAGTTTCGGAGAATAAGCCAATTACAGAATTATTTTAGATTGCTAGTTATTGATCATAACATGGTTGAACTCAATTAAAAGTACACGCCGTCTCTTGAAACCATTATGAATAAAAATCGTCCAATAGTAACACTCACTGGAAACTGGAAATTTTAACAACTTCAAGAGCTCAAAAAGTGCATACAGGCTTCAACACTACCAAAGCTATGAACTTAGCAGGCAACCTAAGTTGAACCCTCCTAAGCAAACAAAACAACCAAAACCTATCAATCTATATATATTTGAAACCTTCAGTTCTCTGTTTCCAAGATCGTCTACACTAATAAAAACTCTAACTATCATCTAAATTCAAGAATCTCAACAAGAAATAACACTAAAAACAATTCTCTAAAGAAATGTACAAAAGATCAAATCTAATTAATTATAGTCATGGTGATTTACTCTTGCTTTTAGCCATGTTCTCTGCGATCTGCCCCAGTGATTGTAAATTGCAACGTACAATTGTATCAACAAATACACATGTTTCTTCCTTAGTATTCCCTTGTGGAATATCCACAACGTATGATTCTACTACCATTGTCCGGTTATCATCCTCCGACCGGTACAACGTCGTCACTGACCGGTAATTTGTCAGCCTATGATCGCCGCCAACAACGCTGAAACTAATGACATGTTTCTCATCATCTAAAATTTCCAGCCTCTCCGTGCTAGAAGCAGCGGGGAGGCCGGATATTACTCGAACTTCCCTCAATGTGCCTACGTTTCCATCGCCAACAATAACCTGCAGAAGCGGATTTAGAATTTAAATTCAATCAGTGCGAACATTTAAATTTATTAGATATATGAATTTAAATTTTAATATTTGTTCAAGTTCTTTAGAATAGTCGTGGAGTGGAGTCAAGAAATTATATAAGGGGTTTAGAAAATGTAACAATTCAAACATGTGAACTAAAAAGAATTCTTGAACGTCTTTATCGCTACACTAGATCATTTTTTGGTTTAAGGGATTCTAACTGTCTATATTTAACAAAATCATTTTTGACCTTTTACATACTGTACAATATATTTTTTTCGAGTAAGGTGATTCAATTGTTTATATTTAACATAAAAAAAATTCATTTTTGACCTATTATATACTAGACACAGATTTTCAAGGATATTTCAATTGAACTGACCTTGCAACTCTTGACGAAATGCTTGTACGCTTGTGGATTATCAAAACGGCGTAGAAAGGACCACACGGTGTCGATCGGGGCGGAGATGGACTGCACCACGGCGGAGCAGCACTGGTTGGAGTTTACAACGTGAGTGTGGTAATGTAAAATGTTGTTAGGGATAGAGATTGGCACGGGGATAACCCATGTAGGCTGTGGTTGTTTGTGGAAGTTTCCGGCAAGAGTGGCGGTGGGTGTGGAGTTGATCCTTTGAAGCTGAACTGAACAAACCATTTCTGTTATTCTTGTTTTACTTTCTTTCTCAGCTTCTTCTTGAAAGGATATATAGATGAGGATTACAAGTATAAATGGTGATATATGCATATATACTAATGCATATAGAGAGAGAGAATGAGCAACATGGTTTAGTTTAACATACTTTTTGGTATTTAATTAGTTAGTTGTAAAATATTTAACGTGTGATAATTACACAAGTAGTAAGATACAGCATGATATAACAATAGTATATACATTTAAGATATTTTAATTTGAAAGATTTAATTTATAGCAATAGTATATATGCATTATCTTTCAAATTACCAATCTCATTATGTACTAGCATTATACCTATAGATATCATTAAGATGGTATGAAAATAAAATTATTTATGCTTTTAGTGTAAAATTTAAATTAAACTCTATTTTGAGTAATATATATTGAAAAGTCAAAAATAACGATCAATTATTGTCAGCGTGAATAAAAAGAAGAGTTAAGATACTTAAAGAAAAATAATGTCACTTTTTGGATTTTGGTAGAAAATCGAGCATTAAGAAAATATCAAAAGAAAACACTATCATATTAAACAATGTGCTTTTCATCATACCAAACACGCCAAAAGAGATTATAAATGTGTGTCTAGTTGCGTTAGTTTAATTTATTAATTTCCTCAAAGAACAAGGATCAAAACTTAAAACACAGAAACCAAAGGGAGAGAAAAAGTTGATTTTTCATTTCATGCAAGTTGATTGATCAACTTGCATATATTACAACTCATTTACGGAGTCCACATTTAAACAACCCCTGTCCCTTCACTGTAATTACGTTATCTGCCTATCTGTTTGTTATCCTAGGATTTCACCCTTTCAAATTCATGTAATAGTAAGCTAGTCACCCCCCTTAAGCGGTTTCGCCTCCTGGCGCCCTGCTAAATATAGGCAACAGTAACGTGGCAATCGCAAGGAAAAAGTGTAAGTTGGTTTCAACCATTTTCTTCTATCATCACTATTGGAAAATTGCAAAAATCTGCAAGGAGTATTACCCATTACAAAAGAAAAAAAAAGGAAATAAAGAAAAAGAAGCAATGTTGCAGATAGAAACGCTATTAATAGGAGGTACTCCTATTTACCAACGTGTGCTATCCACGGCCAATAATATTAATATATAGTACTAGTAAGTAGTAGGAGAATAAATTAAACCCTTATCCAACATCATTAGGAGAGTAAATTCTTAAACGTCTTGTATACCCCATTACATTTTACCTTTTGTTATGTACACATATCGATTTCATTGTGAGATAGCTAGTTATGTAACATCGAAGTTTTTTGGCTTTGAATTTTCTTTAACTTGGTACAAACATAACTTAGCACTAAGCAATACATCTATATATTTAGGTAAACAAAAATATTTTTACGGTAACAACTTAAAGTACTATTACATGTTTTGACTTAATTAACGCAATTCACACACCCCTATAGGAATATATCAACTGAAAATGTCGTGAGAGGATAAGGCTACATGAGAGGATTTTCGTCAGCTTATCGTCTAGTTATGATGGGACTGTTTTCATAGCTAGATTGTACAACGACAATAATAACATAGTGAAGTAATATGCTACATTGTTCATTATGCATGAAATGTGGTAAAACCAACATTTCTCATATTAGGTGCTCTTATCCAAGTGTAGTATTACTGATAAATGAATTATCATTTTTTTTCTTAAATGAATTATCATTCAATGTTCTATTTCGCATTAGAGTATATATAGATACTCACATAGATAGCCATTAGTACTTAATACAGAGTTTTATGCCAAACAAATTACATCAGTCATGAAAACTATTAGCCCATAGTTTATTTAATTAAGTAGAGGAGCTTGTCATGCTATGTTTTAACATAGTTGAACTTCTAATTTGTTCCTTAAGACCATGTGAACAAGTTGGACAAATTGAAATGCACGATGATGACTTGGTAACAAATTGTTGTACTACAATATTTGAGATGGCTCATTGGTAACTTCATCTATCAATTATTGGAATATACAAAATTGAAACTAGCTTAGCTACTTGCAATTTGATTTTGCTATAAGTACAACTTTAACTTTGATTCCGATTGGCATGAGGTCTGGTAATTTTATGTCCTTTCTTCATATACTATTTCCCTCAACTTGATTTTCTTTTTAATGCCAATTGCCAAAGGTCTCTTCAAATTGAAGACCCCAATGGTTGCAGTTGAGCAGACCAGCCACCACCTTTTTGTACAACTTGCCACTACATTTATCTAAAGCACGGGTGTTTGGTTATGGCAAATATTTAAAAAGGAAGTGTAGACAAGTAAATTTTATTGGATTTAAATCCATGAAATAATATGGCTATATGTTAAACTAAAAATATATTGGTCCAAATAAGTGTTATGGGCTAATATAATTGAGCTAATTATTTAAATATAATAAAAGTCCAATCTTGCTAGGCTAGCCCAACTAGCTTATGGCCCAATGGATATAAGTTTTCCTAAAGGCCCAAAAATGTGCCACATGGCAATTGACGTGCCAAGTCAAATGAAATAGCCAGTTGGGTCATGCCACACGTCAAATGATGTGGCAATCCAAGTCAAACCCAAAGACCAATGAAAATACGCCATGTGTACATGTGACATGTTATGGCCAATCAAATACGGCCTAGTCACTGCTTAAATCTGATTGGCCGGTCCACGGGCCAAGGCCCGTCAGGGTTTCTTGGTGGCTACTCCACCCCATATCTATATAAAGGGGGTCAAATCTCTCATTTGAGATGGGAAGAAATCAGAAGCAAGAATCCATAACAAGAAGCAAGAAAGAGCTCGTGGATCAAAGCAAGAGATTTCTACAAAAGCTGCAAGCATTCAAGCATTTCTCTACAAGTTCTAGAGATCAAGACGAAGATTCAAGATCAAGCTTCAAGCCCTTGAATCCAAGTACAAGTTCAAGATCAAGACCAAGTTCAAGACAAAGCTCCAAAGCCCTTGAACTCATCAAGTCAAGATCAAATTCAAATCCAAATCCAAGTCCAAACTTCAAGATCAAGCTCAAAAGCCCTTGAAGTTATTATTTTGAAAAGACGAATCAGAGGAATCATAGAGATTGTAACACTCATATTTTGATAAATAAAATATATTGTTGCAATATTTTCCTGTCTCGATATTTATTTTCTTGACGCGAATTTAGTTGTTACAAATTGTGGCACGCCCAGTGGGACAATCTCTACCTCTCATCTCAACTTTTCGACTCACGAAATTCACCAACATTGAGATGGCTTCCAAGAACACCAACTCAAAATCTGTCGTTGCGAAATCTGTCTGGCCTCATGACCTTGATGCCAATTCCAAGTTCTCTTCTGAGGTTCAAAGCTGCATGAATGCTACTAAGGGAAGCTTTGGACCAGTTACAAGAAACAAAGCAAACTTGATGGGACAACAAGCACTTCAGGTGCCGCCCGCATCAACTCCAACTTTCGGTTCTTCATCTTCCAAAGGAGCAGGATCATCTACTGAGCCATTGGAAAAAGGAGAAAATATCGCTGAGATGGTTGAAAACACTTTGGCTCGATTTAGGCTCTGCAGATCCAGAAGTCCAGCAGCGAAGAAAGACGATGAAGTTTCAAGCGTTGGGTCCTCTCCAACCATGCCGTGCGAGTCATTCCAGGCAAAGATCAATCTATGGGAGAATCCATGTTATTCTCCGTCATCTCCAACAGCAGTGCATGCCATGGCGACTAATACTTTAACAGTGGAGGAACAACTTGCGAACTTGACAAAGGCGATTGATAGCTTATCAAACTATGTCAAGGATCAAGACGCTCGCATCAACAAGATGGAAAGCATGATGGAGGGAGAATCTAGCCATGCACCAGGAAAACGTCCAGTAGTTCAAGAGGTCATTAATACTCCAGCTAAGCAAGTAACACTTGCTAAGGAAATCCAAGTTTCTGCTGATGGGGTGATTCAAATTGACCAACTGAAGGAGCTCATTATGGGAACAATCAAGGATAAGTACGAGGTTTCTTCCAAGTCTTCTCTTGCATATGAAAAGCCATACACCGCAAGAATTGATAGCTTGAAGATGCCCATCGGTTATCAACCCCCAAAATTTCAGCAGTTCGATGGCAAAGGAAACCCAAAGCAGCATGTGGCGCACTTCGTTGAGACATGCAACAATGCTGGAACCTATGGCGATTATCTCGTCAAGCAGTTCGTCCGTTCCCTCAAAGGGAATGCTTTCGATTGGTATACAGACCTTGAGTCTGGTTCAATTGATAGCTGGGAGCAGCTGGAACATGAGTTCCTCAATCGCTTTTACAGTACAAGGCGTACCGTAAGCATGATAGAGCTTACGAACACGCAGCAGCGAAAGGAAGAACCAGTCATTGACTTCATCAACCGATGGAGAAATGCAAGTCTCAACTGCAAAGATAGACTCAGTGAAGCTTCAGGAATTGAGATGTGCATTCAAGGTATGCATTGGGGGCTTCGCTACATCTTGCAAGGCATAAAGCCAAGGACTTTTGAAGAGTTGGCGACACGTGCTCATGATATGGAGCTAAGCATGGCCTCCACTGGAAAAGAAGGGCCGCCGGTCACCGAACCTCGCAAGGGAAAAGACAAGCAAGAAGTCAAGAGATGGAGCAAAGTGGTACCCAAGGTTGAAAGCAAAGAATCCATGAATGTTGATGCCAAACCTGTGAAGTTCACCACAAAGTTCAGCAAGAAACAAAGTGTGAAGACGACTTCATTCAAGGATAAGACAGGTCTGAAATCAACTTTGAGAGAGATGCAAGATAGGGAATACCCATTCCTTGATTCTGATGTTCCCGCAATCTTCGATGAACTTCTGGAACTAAAGCTCATTGAGCTGCCAGAAATGAAGCGGCCTAATGAAGCTGGAAAAACAAATGATCCAAACTATTGTAAGTACCATCGGCTTTTAGGTCACTCTCTTGAAAAATGTTTTGTCTTTAAGGACAAAGTCATGGAGTTGGCCGACAAAGGGGAGATTATACTCGAAGATGAAAAGGAAAATGCAAACCAAGTCTCCATCACCTTTGGCTCACAAAACCCTATTGTGATCTGCAACTTCACTGAAGGATTCGAAGGGCAAGATGTCCTGATCAAGTTTGGTGACTTCGAACCCGTTCCAGCAAACGGATCATTTTCTCCCCCAAAGCTGTGTGAACAAAGCATGAAGAAAGCATCGCTCGAGGAAGATGATGATGGTTGGATATTGGTGACTCGACGGAGGCGTCGTAAGGCAAGCCCACGAGACGAACCAGCTGAGAAGCCAACAAGGAAGAAGATGGTAAGGAAGCCAAGGAAGCAAAAAGCAATCGGACGTCCACGAGAGGCGAAGGTGGAGGTTTACCATCACCAAAAGTCGCGTCAGCCAGTGACCCTAGAGGAGTTTCTACCAAGTTGGTTCCGCATGAAGATCCCTAGAGACGATACGAAGGCCTTATGTTGTAATGCTGATAAAGTAGAGGAGAGCAATGAAAGTCCAGAGCCATCTTCACCTGCAAAGTCAGAAAAACTCACTGAATCTACAGCCGGAGAAGCAAATACTTGTGAAGCAAAGATCACATTCACAAGTGACGATATCCTACTTGGGGAAGTTCCTCACAATCGTCCGTTGTTCATGGTTGGATATGTGAATGAACAAAGAGTGAATAGAATCTTGATTGATGGAGGATCCGGAATCAACATTCTGCCTATTCACACGATGAACGAACTTGGCATCTCAAGAGAGGATTTAATTGAAAGCCGTTTGATGATCCATGGATTCAATCAAGGGGGGCAAAGGGCCATAGGTGCTACAAAAATAGACCTCACTATTGGAGAAATGACTTCAAGCTCATGGTTGCATGTGATCGATGCAAAGACTTCCTATAACATCTTGCTGGGAAGGCCGTGGATACATGAGAATAAAGTCGTCCCATCCACTTATCACCAATGCCTTAAGTATCATGAAGATGGTATTGAGAAGAAAATCGTTGCTGATGACAAGCCATTTACTGAATCTGAAGCGCACTGTGCTGATGCTAAATTCTACTTGAGGAATATCGTGAATGAAGTCAGGGTTGATGACATCGCCAAGACATCGGATCCTAAAATTGCGATAAAGAAGGCTGGGATTGCAGCTGGGAAAGCAAAAGTTGTAGAGGATGAAGATAGAAGCCACTCTATTCAAAGGAAACCACATAAGCAATACTTTGCACCTTCAGGCAAGAAAATGGGACCTACACTCCGCTACGTCCCAAAACTGAAGGAGAAGAAAGACCAATCATCTGAGCTGCAAAGTGACGTGCTGAATGGACTAACCCTTCCTATCAAGCGGCTTGATGCTTTAAAGTTATCCTCAAAGTTGCTTGGAAAGTTTGTGGCCCGAAATCTGCCGGAGAATAGTGCACTCCCCACAAAGCGCACAAACGAGGGTTTTGATCCAAATGCTTATAAACTATTTGCAAAGGCTGGGTACGATCCCAACGAACCATCTAAGTTAGGGAAGCTCCTACCAGAAGGTTCAATGAAGAAATCACGTGAAGGCTTGGGCTTCGAAAAACCCCCACCAGTTCGCATCACTGTAAGGAGGGCAAGCATCAATTATGTCGGTACTGAGGATGAGTCTGTTCCTTCGAACAAAAGAAAATCTGTCTTTGATCGGCTCGGAGAACCAACTGCAAGAACTTCTGTCTTTAATAGATTGGGGCCATTGAAGAAGAGGAACAAGCTCCAAAAGGGTGATGTAAAGTCAAGGATAACCATTTCCCCTAACGCCCTAAACCTTTCAAGAGATTGCCAAAGCCTAATCCCTTCAAGGATGAAGCGTCAAGCAAAACTAGTAGTTTCATGTGGAGAAGTTTTAAAGGCAAGGACTCACACTATAGTCCATACAAAGGAGCATGAGGAAGATGAAGAAAGTGTAGGATCTTCATATTACGCCGTTGCAGAAGAAGAGCGGAATGCTTCATATCCAAATAATGTCAAGAATGAGTCGGAGGACATTTCTTGGTGTCACCACATATCTTTCAATGACGGAGATCTGCAGGAAGATGAAGATGCTAAAGATGCTCCACCTGAGCTTGAAGAAGGAGTGAAGGCGACAGTTGATGCATTGAAAGAAATCAACCTCGGCACAGATGAAGAACCAAGACCCACATATATAAGCGCTTTGCTGATGAAGGATGAAGAAAGTGCTTATGTAGAGCTGCTGAAAGAGTATGGTGATGTCTTTGCTTGGAGCTACAAAGAGATGCCTGGTTTAGACCCCAAAGTAGCGGTTCATCATCTGGCGGTTAGAAATGGTGCTCGTCCTGTTAAGCAAAGCCAACGCCGCTTTAGGTCAGAGCTGGTACCCTTGATCGAGAATGAAGTCAACAAGCTTATTGAGGCTGGTTTTATTCGGGAAGTCAAGTATCCTACTTGGATTTCAAGTATAGTCCCTGTAAGGAAGAAAAATGGCCAAATTCGAGTTTGTGTTGATTTTAGAGATCTCAACAATGCATGTCCAAAGGATCAATTTCCACTCCCCATCCCAGAACTCATGATTGATGCCACTACTGGATATGAGGCAATGTCCTTTATGGATGGCTCATCTGGCTATAACCAGATTCGTATGTCTCCTAAGGACGAAGAACTCACAGCGTTTCGAACTCCTAAGGGAATTTACTGCTACAAGGTGATGCCATTTGGCCTGAAGAATGCTGGAGCTACCTATCAAAGAGCTATGCAAAATATCTTTGACAGCATGCTTCACAAAAGTGTCGAGTGCTATGTTGATGACTTGGTGGTGAAATCAAGAAACAAGAAGGATCACCTACAGGACTTGAGAACGGTGTTTGAATTGTTGCGAAGATACCAACTTCGGATGAATCCTTTAAAGTGCGCATTCGGAGTTACTTCTGGTAAATTCCTTGGCTTCATTGTTCGACACCGAGGGATTGAAATTGATCAAGCTAAAGTCGATGCGATTTTGAAGATGCCTGAGCCTAGAAATATTCATGAACTAAAGAGTCTACAAGGAAAGTTGGCGTATCTTAGGAGATTCATTTCAAATCTGGCCGGAAGATGTCAACCATTCAGTCGTCTTATGAAGAAAGGTGTCCCTTTCGAATGGGACCATGCTTGTAGCAACGCATTCGAGAGCATCAAGTCGTACTTGATGAAACCTCCAGTTTTAGCTGCACCTATACCTGGAAAGCCGTTGATACTATATATCGCAGCGCAAGAAAGGTCTGTTGGGGCGCTTTTGGCTCAAGAGAATAGTGAAGGGAAAGAAAACTCCCTTTACTATTTAAGTAGGATGATGACACCAAATGAGTTGAAGTACTTGCCAATCGAAAAGTTGTGTTTGGCGCTAGTCTTCTCTATTCAAAAGTTGAAGCACTACTTTCAAGCTCACGTCGTCCGACTCATTTCCAAAGCAAATCCTATAAAATTTCTGATGTCAAAACCAGTTCTTAGTGATCGTCTGGCGAGATGGTACCTCCAGTTTCAACAATTTGAGATTGTGTACGTCCCTCAAAAAGCGGTGAAAGGACAAGCATTAGCAGACTTCTTGGCAGACCATCCAATACCTGATGATTGGGAGCTCACTGATGAATTACCTGATGAAGATGCAATGATCGTCGAAGTTCAACCATCGTGGAAGATGTATTTCGACGGTGCTGCACGTCGTGATGGAGCTGGGGCTGGTGTAGTTTTCGTAACTTCGGAAGGAGAGGTTTTCCCATATTCTTTCACGCTGATGCAACGTTGCTCTAATAACGTCGCAGAGTATCAAGCACTCATACTTGGTCTCGAAATGGCAGTCGACATGAAGCAGTTACAGTTGCAAGTATATGGAGACTCTAAATTGGTAATCAATCAGCTTCTGGGTAGCTATGAGGTAAGGAAACCAGAGCTACAACCCTATCACAGTTATGCACAGAAGTTAATAGGATGGCTTGGGGATGTGACTCTCCAGCATGTGCCGAGGAAGGAAAACAAGAAAGCTGATGCCTTAGCAGCTCTGGCGTCAACACTTACCTTGCCTGAACAGACGCAAGTTACTATATGCCAAAAATGGGTAGTACCACCGTTTGATGAAGGCGTGGATGGTGAAAATGAACTTCAACGTCTTGTTGCTGTTTCCGAGGCTGAGAAGGAAGACTGGCGAAAACCAATAATTGATTACCTCAGTCACGGAACCCTTCCAGAAAATCAGAGGAGGAGAGCCGAAATCCGTCGTAGAGCACCCCGTTTCCTTTACTACAAGGACACTCTGTATAGAAGATCATTCGAGGGAGTACTTTTGCGATGTTTAGGAGATGATGAAACACTTCAAGCTCTGGAAGAAGCACACTCTGGGGTATGTGGATCACACCAGTCTGGGCCGAAGCTTCACTTCCATATAAAAAGGATGGGGTACTACTGGCCAACAATGGTGAAGGATTGCTTGGACCATGCTCGGAGATGCAAAGCTTGTCAGCTCCATGCAAACTTCATACATCAACCACCCGAAGTATTGCACCCAACAGTCGCGTCTTGGCCATTTGATGCTTGGGGGCTAGACATTGTTGGACCATTGCCGAAGTCTTCTGAAGGACATGTGTTCATATTAGCTGCAACTGATTACTTCTCAAAATGGGCAGAAGCCGTCGCTCTCAAGGAAGTAAAGAAGGAGAAGGTTGCAAACTTCATCCGAGTGAACATTATTTACCGCTTCGGTATCCCTCGTTATATAATAACGGATAATGGCAAGCCATTCGATAATAGGCTGATGAATAAAATATGTGATCTCTTTGGCTTCAAGCAGCGCAAATCTTCCATGTACAATGCTGCCGCCAATGGCCTAGCCGAAGCATTCAACAAGACCTTGTGCAATTTGCTTAATAAGGTTGTTTCCAAATCCAAGCGAGATTGGCATGAAAGGATGGAAGAAGCTTTATGGGCGTATAGGACAACTCACCGCACACCAACGCAAGCAACTCCTTACTCGCTTGTTTATGGAGTTGAAGCTGTGTTGCCACTGGAGCGTCAAATACCGTCCTTGAGACTTGCTCTCCAAGAAGGGCTCACTGATGAAGAAAATGCTCGCTTACGCCTTGAAGAGTTGGAGGCTCTCGATGAGAAAAGACTAGAAGCTCAGCAAAGCCTTGAATGTTATCAAGCTCGTCTATCTCGTGCTTTCAATAAAAAGGTTCGCCCGAGATCTTTCCAGGTTGGTGATCAAGTTCTTGCAGTAAGAAGACCCATCATCACTTCCCATAAATCTGGGGGCAAGTTCACTGCAAAATGGGACGGACCGTATGTTGTGCAAGAAGTCTATTCAAGTGGTGCTTATAAGCTTATTGATGCTGAAGGAAAAAGACTCGGTCCCATTAATGGGAAATTCTTGAAGAAGTACTATCCTTAAAGTTGACATGCTCCTCGACGCACGAGCCTAAACTGCAAGTTGACACGCTCCTAGACGCACGAGCCTAAACTGCAAATCGCCACGCTCCTCGACGCACGAGCCTAAACTGCAAGTTGACTCGCTCCTCGACGCACGAGCCTAAACTGCAAGTTGACTTGCTCCTCGACGCACGAGCCTAAACTGCAAGTTGACACGCTCCTAGACGCACGAGCCTAAACTGCAAATCGCCACGCTCCTCGACGCACGAGCCTAAACTGCAAGTTGACTCGCTCCTAGACGCACGAGCCTAAACTGCAAATCGCCACGCTCCTCGACGCACGAGCCTAAACTGCAAGTTGACTCGCTCCTAGACGCACGAGCCTAAACTGCAAATCGCCACGCTCCTCGACGCACGAGCCTAAACTGCAAGTTGACTCGCTCCTCGACGCACGAGCCTAAACTGCAAGTTGACTTGCTCCTCGACGCACGAGCCTAAACTGCAAGTTGACACGCTCCTAGACGCACGAGCCTAAACTGCAAATCGCCACGCTCCTCGACGCACGAGCCTAAACTGCAAGTTGACTCGCTCCTAGACGCACGAGCCTAAACTGCAAATCGCCACGCTCCTCGACGCACGAGCCTAAACTGCAAGTTGACTCGCTCCTAGACGCACGAGCTTAAACTGCAAATCGTCACGCTCCTTTGATGCACAAGCATAAACTGCATAAAACTCCTGGCCCGCAAGAGTCTAAACTGTGCACGGCCTAAAAAAAAAAATAAAGAAAAAAAAAAAAAAAAAAAGTCCGCTAGGTTGAAAACCTCGAAAGAGGCGGCCTAGGCAAAAGTTAGGACAAAAAAAAAATATATACACTTCTTTTATTATGAACTACGTAATGACTTGATCCTCTTCATCGAGGTACGTAGGCAGCTTAGAGCTCAAATTCTAAGTTCAGTCGCCCAAAAAAAAAAAAAAAAAAAGGATGTTCTTTCACCTTGTCTATATATTTGTAGAGGGAGGTTATCTCTTCAACCTTCTTATATTCTTCATGCATGGCAAGTGAGAGATACTTTCCTAATTTGAAATGATGATGGTTTCATGGGGGCAACCCTCCGTATCAAAGTGGCGGCTTCAATGGAATGATTATAGTACTTCAGTATGCTGCCAAGTCTTCAAGTTGAGGCTTTCAAGATTTCCAAGTCTTCATTTGAAGTCTTCAAATTGGTGGAGTCTTCAAATTCGTCGAGTCTTCAAGTTGGACTCTTCTAATTATTCAACTCTTCAAGTTGGGACTTTCAAATTTGCCAAGTCTTCGAGTTGAAGTTGATGGTCTTCAAGTTTGAGCCTTCAGATATGCCAAGTCTTCAAGCTAGATTATTCAATTTCGCCAAGTGTTCAAGTTGGAGTCTCTAAATTCTCCAAGTCTTCAAGCTGATGTCTTCAAATATATGTCAAGTCTTCAAGTTGGGGTCTTCAAGTTTGTCAAGTCTTCAAGTGGGATCTTCAAATTTGACAATCTTTCAAGTTAAGGTCTTCGACTCTTCCAAGCTTGGCAAGTCTATAGGTTGAAGTCTTCAAGTCCATCGGTCTTCAAGTTGATGTCATTCAGGTACGGAAAGTCTTCAAAGTTGAAGTACTTAAAGAGCCTTCGAGTTTATCAAGTCTTGGGATGGGGTTTTCATATTCGCCGGTCTTCAAGTTGCTCTTCCAAATGGCTTCTTCCATGGGTTTGTCGTCGTTAAAGTGGGGGTGCGTTGCCACCCCAATCACCTTAAACTTGACTTTCCCACGAGTATCGCTCCAAATAAGTCTTCCATGGGATTGTCGTCGTTAAAGTGGGAGTGCGTTGCCACCCCAATCACCTTAAACTTGACTTTTCCACGAGTATTGCGCCAAATAAGTCTTCCATGGAATTGTCGTCGTTAAAGTGGGAGTGCGTTGCCACCCCAATCACCTTAAACTTGACTTTTCCACGAGTATCGCTCCAAATAAGTCTTCCATGGGATTATCGTCGTTAAAGTGGGAGTGCGTTGCCACCCCAATCACCTTAAACTTGACTTTCCCATGAGTTTTGCTTCCAAATATTCTTCAATGGGTTGTCTTCATTAGAGTGGAGATTGACCTCTGAACATCTTTTGGCCTACAAAAAAAAAAAGAAAAAAAAAAAAAAGAAGAGCCAAGAAGAAAAAAAAAAACACAAAAGGAAGAAAGTTTTCTTTACCTGTTAAAAAGAAGAAGACAATACTTAGGTCACAAAAGTTCTCTATTATTTGCTGAGAAATTGGAGGATACATGAGCAATTAAAGTTACAAAAAGAAAGGCAATGTAAGAAACGGAAAGCAGCAAAAAGAAGTTATAACGGAAATTGCGGAAGTAGCGGTACAACTGTATGGTGACTTCACGCAGAAGTTCCTTCTTCGCCATGGATAGATTATTTTGACTTTCTTTTCATATGACTATTTAAGTCAAGATGGGTTAATGAACATAAAGAATATGGTGCAAGGAATTACCTTGAAAGGACTTGCGAATTGCTTTGTCCATGTCTTCCATGTGAATGACTAGAAGAACATTATTTAGGTCGCTATTTATAGATGATTGTAATGGCATGGATAAAATCCTAGTTTGGTTAAAATTTGTATCAATTAAGAGAGTCCAAAGAGGACTAGGAACTATAAACAGATTGGCATGGGAAGTCCAGACGGTGCAATATACCCAAGGTCAGGAAAGAGTACATTGTTATTATTTTCCTAAAATTGAAGACAAAGTATAAAGGAAAAGAAGAATCCACCGCCAAAATCATGAATTCCACACGAACTAGGAATATGGCAAAGATTCCTACGTGGCAATATTATGGAAAAGAAAAGTCTAACAGTCCGTTCGATTTTGCTCCAACGATATTGCGCATAATTTTGATTAATAGCCACGTGGAAGGCATCTAACTGGAAGGTAGCCACTTTTGGGTAGTATGTTGGCCAAGTAATCATCTTATGGGCTGTTAACTAGACGATAGCCAGTATTGACGTGATTTACTTAACAAGTAGCTACTTTTTGGGCCGTTAATTACTTCAAGCCTAGTCTTCGGATACCGACAGGTTTAACTTTGACAAGCCTTGAAGTAGGGGGCATTTGTAGACAAGTAAATTTTATTGGATTTAAATCCATGAAATAATATGGCTATATGTTAAACTAAAAATATATTGGTCCAAATAAGTGTTATGGGCTAATATAATTGAGCTAATTATTTAAATATAATAAAAGTCCAATCTTGCTAGGCTAGCCCAACTAGCTTATGGCCCAATGGATATAAGTTTTCCTAAAGGCCCAAAAATGTGCCACATGGCAATTGACGTGCCAAGTCAAATGAAATAGCCAGTTGGGTCATGCCACACGTCAAATGATGTGGCAATCCAAGTCAAACCCAAAGACCAATGAAAATACGCCATGTGTACATGTGACATGTTATGGCCAATCAAATACGGCCTAGTCACTGCTTAAATCTGATTGGCCGGTCCACGGGCCAAGGCCCGTCAGGGTTTCTTGGTGGCTACTCCACCCCATATCTATATAAAGGGGGTCAAATCTCTCATTTGAGATGGGAAGAAATCAGAAGCAAGAATCCATAACAAGAAGCAAGAAAGAGCTCGTGGATCAAAGCAAGAGATTTCTACAAAAGCTGCAAGCATTCAAGCATTTCTCTACAAGTTCTAGAGATCAAGACGAAGATTCAAGATCAAGCTTCAAGCCCTTGAATCCAAGTACAAGTTCAAGATCAAGACCAAGTTCAAGACAAAGCTCCAAAGCCCTTGAACTCATCAAGTCAAGATCAAATTCAAATCCAAATCCAAGTCCAAACTTCAAGATCAAGCTCAAAAGCCCTTGAAGTTATTATTTTGAAAAGACGAATCAGAGGAATCATAGAGATTGTAACACTCATATTTTGATAAATAAAATATATTGTTGCAATATTTTCCTGTCTCGATATTTATTTTCTTGACGCGAATTTAGTTGTTACAGGAAGTTACATCCAGTAACAATAAATTTATTTTTCCACATTCTACTAGTAGGAGTATATTTTAGTACGAATTGATTCATAAAAATCAATTCTAATGAAACCACATTACATTCGAAAAATGTAAATACTTAACAGCATAAATAGAATTAACTTGCAACAAAAAGGATGAAAATAAATGATTCGAAACTCTCTTACTTCACCTTAAAAGGAGAAAATCTCAAGATTAAGTGGAGAAAGGGAATCTAGTTTCTGTGAGTCTTTCTTGTCTTTTCAGTGGTAATAATAACTGTAATTAGTTGAGGTAACATTATTCTTTAAAGGCTTAAAATAAATTCAATCAGAACTCAGAAGTATAAGTTACCCGCCTAATAATGAAAATTAAGCTCAAGTACGGGTGGAAATGAACGATTTCCTATTGTTCTTTTAAATGGAGATGAAGACAAATGCAAAAAGTCAAATTATGGGAACCATGCAAAATAAACATGCCCTTTTTCTGCGTGAGTTCGGCTAAATAGCAACATGTTGGTGCTTTTATTAATTTCACTACATTGTCTTTGTATTAACTATATGCTTCGTGTAAAAGATTCTGATACTTCTACTATCACTACGTTTCTTGGCCAATAAGCATCTTTTGTTGAGTTCACACACATCGGCCATGGGATGACTATTTGATCTCGTTATATGAACTAATTTTTGAGATTTAATTAGCTACATTGTTTATTTTCTTATCATAATACTCCTATTAGAGTTAGGTTCATCTGAATTTCGTTGATCTAATATTCAACCTCATATTATGTTGTTGTTATCCACACTCCAATTTGCGAATTTGAATTTAGTGAAGTGTTATCATTCATAAAACAGGTATTTGATCTTCTTAAATTTTGGACAATACTCATCTTTTTGAACTAAGGTTTTTACTTGAGTAGCTCAATGTCCATTTTCTTATCTATCTTTTTCCCTGACCTATAAACTGGCAGCTTGCTTTTAGTCTTCCGTGCATTTAATTTCCACAATAATAATACTCTTAAAAGCAAAAAAAAAAAAAGAAAAAAAAGGGCCCCTAATATAACCAGCCTGTAAATTTATCCCAACCTTATAAAAAGAGAAACTATTCCAATTTGAGAAAAAATTAGCTTCTTCTATATTTCCACTTGGGGTTTGTCATTTTTCCATTAGAAGCTAGGTAAGCAAGTTTTAGATAATACAATTTGTTTCTTGAGATTATCAACTTGTTTGAGTTTCTTGTTTCTTTCTCTTCTTTATTTCCTATGGTTCTATATATTCTTAAAACAAATGTAATCTAACCAACAAGTTGCAATTTCCCTCATATACGAACAAGGAAAATAATTATTTATGCTTTATTTGCCATTTTTACACAAAGCTCAAGAGATACAGTGTCATATATTGATGGAATTTTCAATATCTATTGCGGTAAGTATACATTGTATTCATTCATTCAGACTCGGTATTTGAATTAAAATACAAATATAAGACTATAAAGGATAGGCTTTTGAGGTATTCAAATTCAATTATGCAAGTACCCTACCTAATCAACTAAAGATCTTATTGAACAAAGAAACAAAAAATATTAAAATTCAGATTGACCGTAGGACAACATGGATTTTGAATATGAAAAAAGAATAGGAGGACAACTCATCTAAGAAATGAATCTGAGTAAGCCAGTAAGATGATAAATGGACATGGAAGGTCTCCATCTTTTCATTCAAGTTGTGGCATTATATTCAATTATTTTGTTAACTTGACATGCATTAGAAGGAGTAATAATTGATTTGAGGAAGATTTTGCAAAGAATGTCTTAAATTAAAACAAACAGTTATGTATAAAAGTAGGACTAATAAACTAGTCATCCTTATTTATACTTTTTTCTTTTTGAGGTTATTAGTTGAGATCACAGGGTATTTACAGGAATAGGACATTTCAGCGCCACTGTTAACCATCTGGCCCTCATTAAAAACCATTCAGCTTTTGACCCTATCTCTAGAACTTGGAGTACTCTCCTAGCAGATCGTCAGTAATTCAGTTCAAACAATTCTGGGCGTGTCCTAGCTTATCGGCATTAGAGACTAAAAAGTAAACACTAGCCGTCTAGTGTAAAAGTCTAACCTTGGTGCACGCTAACACTATTAGGCGAAACTTTTGCGAAATTTTGATGAGTAACCATATTTGGACGCCGTAAGTGATTTTCGACCATTATTTCACAATTTATTGTGAAATAGTCAAATTATCTTACCGTACACTTACAGCCAAATTAAACAATACCTTAGACTAGCCACAGTACAAATACCTGAGACTTTGAACTAAACTCCGGTAAAAAAATCTGAAGTTTTTATTCAAAATTTCAGAAAAAATCTGAGTTTTATATTTAAACTTTTTCGGCTCTGGCTACTTTTCAACAAATTTGTGCGCGGGGCTATTGCTCGACTAACACAGTCAAAAGTGTCTCCTACGCAAAATTTTTACAAACTTTTTGAAGATCACACAGACAATTTGCATGGATGGTATTTTAGCTAAAAAAAAAAAAGTAATGTATTGTAAGTTGTAACTAGAAGTGAACATGCCAGGGTGCTTCTTACTTCTTAGAATAGGCATTTTGCAATAATGCATGTTTAAAAGGAACTAGAAATTGCTCAAGAATCAAAGTAAATTCTTCTCCTTTACAATAGAAAGAATACAACTGTTGACTAGTTTAGAAAATATAGGTGCCTTGATTAATATTAACACCATCTTGGCTCAGTCATTCATCAAAAAATCAGTGAAGGAATAAAAGGGGAAGGAAAAAGAATAGAGCAAAAGCAACTAGCCCCAATTGTTTTTTTAGGGGACTGTGGGATGCTCAATATGAGTTCGGCGGAACAAGCAGCGTTGGCTTAGACTTTGTATATGTAAAACAATTATTAAATTTCGAACATAGTAACTCAAATAATCGGTGGGTTCAGTGGCATCCCTTATCCAGAAAATTTGAATCCTGGATCCGCCTCTAGTTAAAGCACTAATGTGATTGTACTGTGCTCTCAATTTATGTCCATTGTGCTTGTTGTGTTTCTCAACAGATAGGCAGGTCTACTGGAGGCTCCTCCAATGATTCTAATTCACTAACTCCATTTTCCACTAGGAAAGACATGGCCAAACCCCATGTAATATGAACATCCAAGTGACAATGCATTAACCAGACTCCTGTTTAAATAAACTATTAGTCCAAAAGCTCGACGTTGGAAAAGAATGTATAAAAAATTGTTGCCTTTTCCTATTTTCTCACCTGGATTATCAGCAATAAATCTGATGACTGACCATCCATTGACAGATACACTTGCCGTGTTTCTAATAGGTGGGTCGATAAGGTTAAATTTAGCTGTGTCAGTTTGAGGATTAAAGTTCCCAAAGCCTTCTGCAATGATGTAAAAATTATATCCATGAAGATGGATTGGATGGTTTTCCCCTGTGACAATGCTTGTTCCCTGTAATACAACTTGCACTCTTGCTCCATATTTTAGCCTGTAAACTTTAGTTCCTGGAACAGGTTGCCAAAGTGACCGGCTTACGTTACCAGTATAATCAAATTTCAAAGGTGGAACTGCCGGGAAATCAGTTGAGAAAATGCCAGGTATGCCTTGGTGATGTGCTTGCAGAATGGAATAGTTGGGCGGTAGCACAAAAGAGACATTGTTCATACTGGCAGTGAATCGGGTTCCATTTGGACCTTGACAACTGCTAGAGCTTGCACCTTGTTAGAAATAATAAATTTAAATGTTAAAAATATGATTATATGTCTATGTTCATTTATCATTTTATCTGTTGAGTTATCCAATGTCTTTTAAGTCATCCTGAAGTTATAAGCATGGTTCATATAAATAGGAGTTTAAGGGTTGACGTTGTCGCTAATCCAGTGTGTTGTTTTGTAAGAGTAGTGGAGTCTTTCATGACACTCTCTCTGGTCCAAAATAAGGGTCATATGATGTTTTAGTACACTCATTAAGCAAATCATGTAATAGCATTAATCATAATGGTTATTTGAGAAAAATAGCCTTTATCTCGACTTAGAATTGTTAGATCATTTACTGGAGTAAGGATAGATCTAAAAAAACAAAATCTCTTTGGTTTTCTGAAGCGCTACTTATTTGGACCGAATTTGTTTTGCTAAAAGAATGCTTATTTTGAACCAGAGGAAGTATCATATCAGTCTTTTTGTAAGTTTATCTCACTTTCCATCCTCTTTTTGCTTTTATAAAATTTTGTAAATAGCATAACTTATATTCGACTCACCTCTGGGGCAATTGTTGAGTCCGAGCCCAACTGTGAAGAACAAGTTTTCATCAATTTCAGTGGGCACCTCGACCTTCCTTTGGCTTCTTAAACTGGTAGCGAAGGCAGTGGCAGTGGCTGTGTCATTAAATGCTGGTAAAGATGGGAAAACTGGATTTACTCTGAATCCCTGGGATGAGCAAGGAGTTGTTATATACTCGAGGATAGCTGTGGTGGTGGTGTTGTCAAAAGGTACTCCTTGAGCACTTGCATAAGCACGGGCTGCCATGTAATATCTGGCTGGTGGCTGGTTACCAGTAATTAGAACATCAGTAGTTTGTCCTGGACCCAGCATAATCACTGATGTCGTGAAGGGTTTAACGTAAGAGGCGTCTGCTCCAACAACAATCAGCTTGTGGTTGGCCACAGTAAAGAAAAGCTGCTGGTTCATTGCAGCATTGATAACTCGAAGGAGGTTGGTTCCACCCGAGTCCACCAGGACTATCGTAGTATCTGCATAGATGGGAATCCAACTAAATGCATGATTTCTATGAAAACATCAGTGAAATATCAGGTGAGCATGTTATTCTGTATCCAAATTAATGAATACTAGCATGAACTAGTATTAGAATGGAACTTTTCAGTGCTTTTGGATAGATCTAGCTCTGTTGTATGATCATATGAGTCTTAATGTGCATATAGTATATGCAACTTTAATTCTTCTAGGCATGTTTCAAATGCTACAGAGATTGGAACTAACCTTGACTTGAACACCTGTAGAGGTCACCTGGTTGACCATTGATGGTGAATGCATCTGATGCATTAGGAGCTGCGCCTGTTCTTGTGGCTTGTCTTACAACGTCGATAGGATTTGCATTCCACCACTCACCTAATCAAAAAATATATGCCAAACCATTATTTCAGTGAGAAACTACTTAGCTAGCAGTATTCATTTTCATTTTTTTTAAACTCTTTTGCTAACTTGGGAAGGAATCGGTACCAAGCAGAATTGGTGTCTCTCTTTTGGGCTTAGGGAAAGGGTAGGATTCTCCTTCCTTTGGGTGGATGATTAGAGCTCCATAAACAGTGGCCCTGAGCCATGAGCTGTGGGCGTGCCACCAAAGTGTGCCTTCCTGTCCTTCAATTGTAAAGCGGTAAGTGTAACTGCCTCCTGGTCTAATTGGGCACTGAGTGATGAATTCTGGTCCGTCTGCCCATGCTGTTCTTATTTGCCTGACTCCATGCCTTTCGAAATGCATCAAAGTTTTGAAAACAACACGAAAGACATCACATATGTAAGATGTTATTGTGTTTAATCTATAGGTAACCTGCTTTAGCTTCCAGTTTTTTAATCCCACTAAGTCTGTAGGGTTATTATCTTTGCAGTGACTTAGATAGTGTACAATTTCATTTACACTATGAGTTTATAGAAGTTAAACTCTTAAATATATATTCACAGCTAATTTCAGTTGCATTCTGCATGTGTGCTTCAGAACATAAACTTACCAGTGAATGGTGACATTGTATTGAGCTCTGTTGACTACGTTGATCACTAAAGTATCACCATTGTTCACTTCCAAAGTTGGTCCAGGGAATTGTCCATTCACCGTTATGGTGTTTTGGATCCTGCACAGCCTCTTTACTGGTATTGCTTGAATCTGTTTCATAGCAACAGAAGTCAGCATTCTCCAATATCAAAAGTCCAAAACTTTAGCAAGACAGAGAAGGTAAAAATGAATGACATACAACAAAATCATGGTAGTGTGTTTCAGCATTTGCTAAAGATACTGCATTTGCAAAGAGATGCAAAAGGGTGATGAAGGAAAAATAGCACAAAGGATTGGCAATGCTGATGCAGGCATCCATTCTGTTTCTTGTCATTCTCTGTCAAGTAACTGTAAATGCATGTGGGTAGTGATTATTTGTGAAATACTAGGAGGGGTTTAAGTGAATTTTTTTGCTACACGGTCTACTTTAACCTGTTGTAGTAGCAGATAACTTGCCTTACTTTTTAGGTAACTAATCTCATTTTCTATGGACAGTTACATGTAGTTATCTTTTGGATGTTCTGATATAGTTTAAAATCTTTTTGCACTGGCAGTATAATATTAAGTTAAACTTTTATAGAAGAAGAAGAGAGAGGGTGGCTTGGATTGGACAATTAGGTATTGAGAAGGTCAGCTTATAGGGAAAAGCTTTTCTACCCTGTAGAAGTTGGTGCACCCACTTAGCCTAGCAATTACTGTAGAAAATTTTATCAATGCTTGTTTCATAAGTCTCTTCTTGAGGTTACTATATGTTTCACTTCATATAATCACTACACATTTTTCCAGCAAATGGGAGTTTCTTGTTATGGTTATACACCATGTATATTTGACTATATCACATTGATTACAGGAAACTTGTCCTCTTTGTTAATCTTGAGTGTTAGCAAAAGCTTATCAAACCAATCTCCTTTGACCTAAGAAGGATTATACATATTTATCTTCAACTATGTTAGAGATTTGATTGATTCTACCAAAAATCTTAGAAAAACCTAAAACGACAAGCTTTGATTTTTCCAACGACATCCTTAGACCTTAAGCTGGCAATTAGGCAAGTCAATGAAAAAAAATTTCAAGAAAGAAATCCAAAGACGTCTGGTATTATTTGTACTTAATCACCAAGGGTTAATGAGATAATTGGATTCAGTAGCTTAATACGAAGTCTCTGTTCGAGACTTTAAAATGGAAAAACTTCTAGTAATAAGCAAATCTATTAGTAATCAAATTGCTCTGAAATGTTTAACAGACATTTTCTTGAAATCTTAAAAGGGCAGGGTTTGCCGTCAAATACGACATCGACTTGTCATTTCCCCCATTTCTACATTGCTTTCACATTTCTTTTCTTGAAAACTCATATTCACAGTTAGTTATGAGTGGTTGTGATTTATGAATACCTCGAATTGAATATATAGTTGTTTTATTAGTCAAAAAACAATGCTTCTAGCATTATCCCTTCTAGCGGTGTTGTTTGACAACCGAATGCTGAAGGTTTTAAAAAACACCCAAATATGAAGTTAAAAAAAACACATTGTATAATAAAACACTTTTCATCAATCAGTATTAGTTACAATTTGAGCTACAACATATAAGCTTTAACAAAGTGTTTGAAACTAGTGCCTCAAAAGCTGAAGATTAGTTTTACTGCTGCTGTAATTTGAAAAACTGCTGAAAGCTAGGAAGTAGTTGAGATAAATAAGGCTACAGATGTTAGCTAAATCTGACTTTATTGTTGCTATTTCTTAGGCTAGTGCTGTTATTGATAATGTGCAGCTGGTTATACTGCTTTTATTTAGCTTTTAAAGTATGAAATTCATGTATAAATATGACTTTGATCATGAAATAAAAGATATCACTTCAGCAAGTTCTTATTTCCTTTATTCCTCTGCATATTTTTTATTTCATATCCAACAAATTGGTATCAGGGCACTGCCATCTTGAGGGACTTGTGAGTAGAGAGTAAACATATAGAAAAATGGAATCAGAAAAAAGCTTTTTAACTCCACCAGTCTTCAATGGTGAGAATTATCAAGCTTGGGCGATTCAAATGACGGTTCATCTTGAAGCACTAGATCTCTGGGAAGCAGTAGAAGAGGACTATGAAGTGGATCCTCTTGGAGATAATCCAACAATGAATCAGATTAAAATACACAAAGAGAAAAAGACAAGGAAAGCCAAAGCCAAAGCTTGTCTTTTTTCTGCAGTATCACCTTCAATCCTCACCAGAATCATGCAAATGGAGTCTGCTGCAGCAATCTAGAAGCATCTTAAAAGTGAGTACCAAGGAAATGAACGTGTACAGAATATGCAAGTGATGAATCTGGTTCGTGAATTTGAAATGAAGAGAATGAAGGAATCAGAAACCATCAAGGATTATTCAGACCAACTACTCAACATAGCCAACAAGGTGATTGTTTGGTAAGGACTTTTCTGATGAAAGAATAGTTCAAAAAATTCTTGTAACTCTGCCCGAGAAATATGAAGCTACAATCTCATCTTTGGAAAATTCTAAAGACCTGTCAATTATTACTTTGCCAGAACTTATTAAAGCTTTAGCATTGGAGCAAAGGAGAATGATGAGGCAAGAAGGTTCTGTTGAAAGAGCTTTTCGGGCTCATTCATAGAAAGTTGAATCAAGTAAAGGAAACAAAAAGAACAAGCAGAGCAGGCCAAACAATAACAAGAATCAGGGAGGAACTTTTTCACCCTGCCCTCATTGCAAAAAGACAAATCATCTTTAACAAAATTGTTGGTGGAGGCCGAATGTCAAGTGCAATAAATGTGGTCAATTAGGCCATGTGGAGAGGGTATGCAAGTCTCAGCAGCAGCAAGGAGAAGCCAAAACTGTTGTTGATGAACATCAGGAGGAGCAATTGTTCGTAGCAACTTGTTTTGCTAGCAATAGCACTTCCGAAAGTTGGCTAATAGACAGCGGGTGTACAAATCATATGACCTATGATCAAGAGCTCTTCCGGGAGCTAGATAAATCTGTTATTTCCAAAGTAAAAATTAGAAATGGAGAATATCTTACTGTGAAAGGCAAAGGGACAGTTGCTATTGAAAGCCTTACAGGTTTGAAACTCATAACTGATGTTCTTTTTGTTCCTGATATTGATCAAAATCTTTTAAGTGTTGAGCAGCTACTCGAAAAAGGTTTCAAGGTGTTGTTTGAAGAAAAGTCATGTGTGATTAAGTATATTGATAACAAAGAGGTGTTCAAGATCAAGATGAGGGGGAAGAGTTTTGCTTTGGATCTGCTGGAAGAGGAACAAGCAGCAGTTACCCAAGCAGATAATAACTCATAACTTTGGCACAAGCGGCTTGGACATTTTCATCATAATGCAATCCTGTATATGAAAGAAAATCACCTTGCAAGAGGAATTTCTAGCCTTGAGAAAAATCTACCTGCGTGTGAAGCTTGCCAATATGGGAAGCAAACTAGGCTTCCTTTTCAGAAATCATCATGGAGAGCAAAACAGAAGTTGCAACTTGTTCACACGGATGTAGGTGGACCTCTTAAAACACCATCTTTAGGAGGAAGTAAGTACTACATTGCCTTTATTGATGATTACACCAGATATTGTTGGATTTATTTTTTAAATTAAAAATCTGAGGTTGCTATTAAATTTCGAGCATATAAGGCATTTGTAGAAAATCAAAGTGGCTGTAAAATTCAGGTGATAAGAACAGACAATGGAACTGAGTATACTTCAGGAAAGTTTAACAAGTTTTGTGAGGAGGCAGGAATTGAGCATCAGCTAATGGCGCCATACACTCCTCAACAAAACGGAGTGGTATAACTGTTTAACCTAAATCCGGTTTTAGGCCAATTAACAATTAAATTTATATTTGCGGAGTCACGATCAATAGTTGAGATTAAAGATCTACGCAATTAATCAAATAATAATAATGCGAAGCGTAAAGAATAAAATATAAGCGTAAAAGATCAAAAGTAAACGTATCGTTTCCTCTGACGGTCGGCGGTACCCGTCGGACGATTCGATTATTGAAGTTGCTAGTTTGCGCAAGAACAAGCAATGCTGTTTAATAACTGTGAAAGAGTATGTTTGAATGCAAGAGAGAGAGACAGTAATTTTATTGATTGTAATTGCAGGAAGTAAAAGTCGTTACAATTTGGCTATAATGAGCGCTATTTATAGATGTTGAATGGCGTCTGTTGAGACAGTAGCCGTTGGGATAAGGCCCTTAAAAATGGGTAACCGTCGGGTGTCTTATCCAGAAGGGTTGTAACCGCCAAGTGACCGTTTGCTGAATGGTCACGCCCAATATTGCTGGTAACCGTTGGTTCAAATCGTACTGACCGTTGACAAGCATAGTAACTTCTTCGAGATCTGCCCATAGGGAAATGTCTGTCCGAGAAGATGTCTGTCCGGTGACACGTCAGCTCGTGCCACGTGGACGACACGTGTCACTTGCCAAAGTCTATTCAGTTTTTATCCAATACAGATAGTCCCCGCACTTCTCGGACAGAGTATCTGTCCGAGGAGTGGATGAGAGTTTTGGCGGGAATCTTTGCGAATTTTTTGTCTTTTTATGATGTAATCTTGATGACGTGCGATTCTGATCCGATTGATGATAAGCCTCTGTGACATGCGCATTAAATGCGCCGCACGGAAAAGTAACTGTAACCTGCACGTCTGTGGCGCTGCAGTTTATATCGAAATGACTACTGCGTTCCCCGAGGGTAAAACGCAATAATTTTTAACCGCCTATCTCCACGTGCGCACGTCGCTTGTGGGATACGAAGTGACTGCAGCTTTCCAGGGTAATGATAACGCTACACAGCATTGATTAACCCTATTTCTTTATCGACGGCTGGATCTGCGGGTGGCTCATCTGATAGCCTCCACGTGTCTTTGAAGGAGGTTAGGAGTCTGCACCAGGATTCCTATAAATAGGAGTTCTCTTGACCAGAGACCCTTTACTCACTCCTTATTTCCCTTGAGTTGTTCTTTGAAAAACCCTCGATTTCTCACTTGAATTTCTTTGACAACTCCATCTTTCTTCTGAAATTATGTCTTCGAGATCTAGAAGAAATTTAAATTTTGATGCTGCTGGTAGCTCGTCGGCCACCCCTAGGCCGCGGGCTTCTCAGGCTACTGCTGCTGAAGTAATCCCCAAAAAGTGGGGTGAGCTTGAAGCGGATTGCAACGTTAAAGCCTTCCATAACAAGGAAGGTGATACGCGTAACTGGCCGGCGTATAGATTTAAGTCGGGGATCACAACAGAAGTGATTCCTCGAGTGAGGGTAGATTGTGACTGGGACGATAGAATCCCCTTACTACCAGTTGCTGATGGAGAGAATATCACATCGCACCGGGCTGGGTGGACAGCCATCGGAACTTATCCTTTCACAGTAGGGTGTAGGCTACCCCTGCATCCTGTGCTGGACAGACTCTGCAGGGAGTACCTTCTCTGCCCGGGGCAGTTGAGCCCCAGTGTGTATAGAATAGTCGCACTTCTGGACTGGTTTGCCACTAAGACTGACCAGTCCTTCGAGTACAAACATTTTATTTCTTTGTACAGCGTCCAGATTTTCAAGGACGGGTACGTAAACGTCAGGATGCGAGGGAGCAAGGGTTTGGTACGCAGCTCCGAGGATACCAGCGATCGGGGCTGGGTGCACCGATACCTGTTTGTGCGCTCCTCTGCTTTGACGTTTGACGACAAAGCACATCTTCCAGAAGTCTGGAACAAAACACGTAAGTCCCCGAATATCTTCGAGCACATTTTTATTTTTCCTTCTTTTTTTGTGACCGATTTTTCTTTGTGCAGCGGTCAAGCGGCCCTACGACGGGCTCATAACCGTAGGTGAGCTAACGGCATGGGTCGAGCCGATTTTGGCACGATTTGAGCCGGCGAAAAGAGAGTGGGCTTACTTCGCTTCTCACCATAGTCTGACCGTAAAACATCACGGTAAGAATATCTCCCTTTTTTCAATAATTATTCCTCGTGAGTTTCTCCTGTGACTGACCGTTTTGCCTCTGTCGCAGGTCTTGGCACTTCAGGGAACTTTTTTCCAGCTCCTCCTCAGGACGTCCCCACCGAACCTGTTGCCGACCCTCTCGCCGAAGCTGATGCTATATTGGCTTCGGCCGGTGCTTTGCGCAGCAGGGAAGGCGGTGAGGCGCTTCTGTCCGAGGGGTTGAGTCCTCTGTCAAGGAAGAGGAAAAGCCAGGCCGAAGGCGGGTCGCGGAAGAAGTCGGCTCGCAAGGCTTCTGCGTCCGCCGGACAAACTTCGGCAACTGGTGGTGATCCTTCAGTGAGGGCGAGTGCCCAAGAGCCCATGGTGACAGGTACCGGAATACCTGCAGAAGTCCCCGAGTCTGCACGGGGAGAGGGTCCGGCCCAAGAGGTCATACATTTGTCAGATACTGAGACTGAGACAGATGTTCCTCTTAGGCGGAGGCCCCATCTCCGCAGCGATCAGAGAAGGACAGAGGAGGGAGCTGCCCGATCCTCGCCAAGGAGTCCCCGAGTTGGTGGCGGGGAGGAGGCAGGTCCTTCCCGTGCGGACAAGGGCAAACAGAAGGTTGGAGAAGAAGAAGGAGAAGAAGAAGGAGTAGGAGAAGGAGCGAGTGAGGCAAGAAGAGAAACAGCCGGGGGAGAAGCCAGGGAAGAGGTCTCCCAAGAGGGTAGCCAGGGTCCTCGAGTTTTTCGTTTTGAGGACTTCGAAAATGTGGCTTCTGAGGGGGCAAACCCGGTTTTCCTTCGTGATTGCGAAACCATAGACCCAGAGGCGGAAGGTGACTCTAACCTTTCGTCCTCAAGGCTTGTCTGGCTGTCAGCTATATCGGAGCAGACGGAGCTGAGCGACATCAAGGGGGTTCGCTACAAGTTTGGGCCGAACTACCCTTCCGAGCAGGCGAGGGAGCCCAAGCTTTGTGAAAGAAAGCATACCCTGAGAATCGCTCCGGAGGCCAACCTGGTGGCTAGGCCACGCGGTTTGGTGAAGGCAATTTCTTCGCTTCTCGGTCCTCGAGAGGAATGGGTGCTAAGAGACCTGACCGACGAAGAACTGGCCTTCCAGATTGCTTCCGACTCTGCCCGAGTAAGTTTTTTTTTTTTTTTTTTTTTTTTAGTAAAAACCTTCTGCTGTCCCAGGGTTTCTAACTATGACGTTGTTTGATGCTTCAGTCAAGCATGCTGGCTGCTGAGATTATGTTTCGCTCCCGGCTGAACAATGCCAACCAGGTGGTGGAAGTGAAGAAGGAATTGCTCGAGGCTCTGAAGGAGAACAGATCCTTGATCGAGCAGTGTGGTTTCCTCGGTAGGGAAGTTAACCGGTTAACGGATGTTAACAATACCCGCGTTGAACAGATCAACGCCCTTACCGTGGAGAAGGACCGTCTTTCTGAAGAGAAAGAGGGGTTCGCACGCTCCGTCGAGAGATTAGAGAGACTCCTTGGCGAGTGCCAAGATTGCCTGAATATTGCCAGTGATGAACGCGCAACGCTTGAACTGAATTTGCAGAGGGCATGTGAGGAGTCAACCAAGGCCCGTTCTGAGCTTCAAGCCGCCAGAGATCAGGTCGCCCAGTCGATGGGTGTGCAGGCCACTTTGACTAAGGATTTGGCGAACTTGCGCGATCATTCCGAGATCAAGACTAAGCTGGCCGTTCTTGAGGCCAAGCGTGCATTGTTAGCGCAAATCCGGTCTGGGCAGGTTGACGTCGACTCGATGCTGCATGCGACGAAGAGTGCTATTCAGCGAGTACAACGGGCATTGGGTCTCTCTCCTGAAGAGTCGAGCGACGGTGATGATGATGGTGATGGGGAAGACGGAGAATCAGGGAGCGATGATGGGGCTAACGGAGCTGGTGCGTTAAGCCCTGGTCACGGCCCTGCAAATTGAAATTTTTCTTCTTTGAATTTGATGTATTTTTGTTCTGTCCGGCGAGAGCCGGACTTTTGTTGGATGGGCAGGAGTTTACTATGAACTTCTCTACCCTTTGGCCGGTATGTTTGGCCTTTTAATACACTCTGCGAACTTCTGTCAGCCATTTTTGGCATCTTTGTAAATTCTCAGATTAATGTAAATATGCAATGTTCAGATCCATTCAGTGACTATGTTTAGTTTGAACTTTTGATCTTTTTTGTATGCATGTGTCTGTGGATTTTATGCCTTAGGGCTGCTTTCCAAACTTTATTAAGTTTGTACTTCCTCAGGCTTTCCCAGATGCTTTGAACTCCCACCTTTATTAGGCAAAAGTTGTAAGTTATAAATAGGCTGACCGAGCTCAGGTCGTTTTAATGTTCTGGCCGGATTGTTTGGCCTTGTGAGCGACTCCTCTTATTTGCTGTGGAAGTCCTGTCACATGAAGGTTTTTGTTTTGTGAACGGCCCCTCTTATTTGTCGTGGAGGTTTTGTCACGCAGAAGTTTTTTGCCTGCCAGTAAGCTAGGTCTCATGCCTGTATGAAGGTCTTTGATGCCTGTATGAAGGTCTTTGATGCCTGTATGAAGGTCTTTGATGCCTGTATGAAGGTCTTTCCTGGCCTATGGGGCCCTCACCACCCCCCTTGTTTTCATGTTGAAACACGTAAG
The DNA here is from genome assembly GCA_037355625.1 of Petunia x hybrida. Taxonomy (NCBI): domain Eukaryota; kingdom Viridiplantae; phylum Streptophyta; class Magnoliopsida; order Solanales; family Solanaceae; genus Petunia; species Petunia x hybrida. The sequence continues at coordinate 294,445 of JBBBVM010000168.1, forward strand.
GTGACAATATGAAACGAGTTGTCGGTGAGTTATCTATCGAACACATATAACCAAACGTGGAGTGTGTCCGTTGTGGGATTCGAACCCACAGCCGCGAAGTTGAAGAACTTCGAGCTCTGCCAGTTGAGCTAAACGGATCTGGCCTTGTTCAGGCCGTTAGTACCATTTAGGAAAAAAAAAAAAATGTGTAAAAGAAAGAAATCTCATGTAAATGTAAAAGTAAGCATTTCTATATAAGCATGCGAGTAATAGCTTATAAGTACGGGCAGAAGTAGCAAACTTTTTTATGCAAGGATAGAAAAAGAGATTTTTGCGAGGGGATAGAATAACTAACCGTCCCTGCTGCTTAAAAATGATACCTCTTGAGATGTATTACGTTCCAGCTATTTGGGATGATCGAACCGTCTGGTCGGGCCAAGCGGTAAGACCCCTTGCCGGCCGAAGCGATCACCTTGTATGGTCCTTCCCAGTTAGGGCCAAGCTTTCCCGAGTTCGTTTCTTGTGTGCTCTGGGAAACTTTTCTGAGTACAAAGTCACCGACTTGAAAGCTCCGTACGCGCAGTCCCCGATTGTAGTACTTCTCGACTCGCTCTTTTTGCGCCACTACTCGGATGAGGGCCAGTTCTCGGCGTTCCTCAAGGAGATCCAATTCTTCGGCTAGATTTACTGAGTTCGACTGCTCAGTGGCATGTGCGTATCGTAAACTGGGTTCGCCTATTTCAACTGGAATCAGTGCGTCTGCGCCGTATACCAGTGAGTAAGGGGTTTCCCCAGTACTCATTTTCACCGTAGTGCGATAAGCCCATAGTACTGCAGGCAGCTCCTCGACCCAACATCCCTTCGCCTGCTCAAGACGCTTTTTAAGGGAGTCAACGATGATCTTGTTGGTAGATTCGGCTTGCCCGTTGGCGACAGGATGGTATGGGGAAGAGGTGATTCTCTTGATGTGCAGATCTTCGAGGAACCTTGTTACTCTCTGGCCGACAAATTGCGGCCCATTGTCCATGACTATTTCCTTTGGTGCTCCGAAGCGGCATATCACAAAGCGCCAGAGAAAGTCGATGACCTCTGTCTGTCGTACTTTCGAATATGCTGCCGCTTCGACCCACTTTGTGAAATAATCTGTGATGATCAGCAGGAAACGCAGTCCCCTGGGAGCTTTGGGGAGAGGACCAACGATGTCTATCCCCCATTTCATGAAGGGCCAGGGGGAGACTATCGAATGTAGAGGCTCGGCTGGTTGATGGAGGAGATGCGCAAATCTCTGGCATTTATCACATTTCCTGACGAATTCGTTGGCATCCTTCTCCATCTTGTCCCAATAGTATCCTGCGCGTATCAGCTTTCGAGTCAATGCCTTGCCACCGGAGTGATTCCCGCAACAGCCTTCGTGGACCTCCCTCATCACATAATTGGTCTGACTTGGTCCAAGACATTTGGCGAGAGGTCCTGCGAACATTCTGCGGTACAATTCGCCGTTAAGGATGGTGTACCGAGCTGCTTTTATTCGAAGTTTACGAGCAGCCTTTGCATCCGCGGGGAGAGTTCCATGAATGAGATAGTTTGTTATCTCATTCCTCCAATCCCAGGTAGCGCTGATGGTATTGACTTCGAATTTTTCTCTGTCCATGGAGGTATAGAGAAGTTGAACGACAGCCGAAGAGCTAGCTGCTCCTATTTCTGCAACAGATCCCATGTTAGCGAGAGCATCAGCCTCGTGATTTTCCTCTCGCGGGATTTGAACTACTTCCCAGGTATCGAACTGTGCTAGGAGTTCTTTTACACGGCCAAGGTATGCCAGCATCCTAGGTTCTCGTGCAACGAAGCCCCCATTGATCTGATTGATTACCAATTGAGAATCGCTTTTCAATTTGACTATGGTTGCTCCATAGTTCCGTGCCAATTCCAATCCTGCAATAACGGCCTCATATTCGGCCTCATTGTTAGTAATAAAGGGACATTTGATAGCCTGCCTTACCGTTTCCCCGGATGGAGCAACGAGGACCAGCCCAAGTCCTGATCCCTTCACGCTCGAAGAACCGTCCGTGTGGAGGGTCCAGGTACCCGGAGCCTGTCCAGCGTAGAGTATGGCTTCCTTTTGTGCTTCGGGGTACACATCTGTGCTGAAGTCCGCCACGAAGTCTGCTAAGACTTGCGACTTTATTGCTACCCTAGGCTGATAAGTAATATCAAATTCAGATAATTCTATGGCCCATTTTACCAATCTTCCTGAAAATTCCGGTTTATGCAGGATGTTTCGTAAAGGGAAGGTAGTAACTACGACTATAGAATGACTTTGAAAATACGGGCGCAATTTTCGGGCAGCAGTTACTAGAGCTAAAGCCAATTTTTCTAAAGGTTGATAGCGAGTTTCTGCATCAATTAAAGCTTTGCTAACATAGTAGATAGGAAGTTGTTTACCTTTTTCTTCCCGAACTAGTACTGCGCTTACCGATGATTCGGAGACTGCTAGGTAAATTAACAGCTGCTCGCCTTCCAGAGGTATTGTGAGTAGTGGAGGGTTGGATAGATACTTCTTTAGATCCCTCAACGCCTTCTGACACTCAGGAGTCCATTCGAACTCCTTATTTTGCTTTAGGACATCGAAGAAGCTTTTGCAACGGTCAGACGATCTGGAGATGAATCGTCGTAGAGCCGCTACTCTTCCTGTCAGTCTCATGACCTCTTTCTTGTCGCGAAGCACGTCCGGGATTGACTCTATAGCCTTAATCTGAGCGGGATTGACTTCAATGCCTCGCTGAGAAACAATGAATCCCAGAAACTTCCCCGATACGACTCCGAAAGCGCATTTCTCTGGATTCAACTTCATGTTGTATTGATCCAGAATTCGGAAAGCCTCTTTCAGATGGGCCGGATGATCTTCTGCCCGTTTGGATTTTATCAGCATATCGTCAATGTATACTTCCATGGTCTTTCCGATGTGATCATGGAACATTCGATTGACCAAACGCTGGTAGGTTGCACCTGCATTCTTCAATCCAAAAGGCATGACTTTATAACAATACGTACCTCGACAAGTTATGAATGCCGTCTTTTCTTGGTCGCTGGGATCCATCAGTATTTGGTTGTATCCGGAGTATGCGTCGAGGAAAGTTAACACTTCGTGCCCGGCTGTTGCGTCGATCAGCTGATCTATCCTGGGAAGAGGGTACGAATCCTTTGGACAGGCCTTGTTCAAGTCCGTGAAATCAATACAGACTCGCCACTTGCCGTTCTTTTTCGGAACGACAACTACGTTCGCTAGCCAGTCTGGGTATTTAACTTCACGTACCGAACCGATCTTCAACAGCCGGTCAACCTCGTCGTTGATTACCTGGTTTCTGAAGGCTCCTTGTTGGCGCGTCTTCTGCTTTACCGGCCGGTGGTACGGGTCAACGTGCAACCTGTGAGTGATAATATCAGGAGAAATACCTGTCATATCCGCATGGGACCATGCGAAGGTTGTGTGGTGCTCCTTGAGGAACCGCAGGATGTCTTCCCGCAGGCGTTCGCTCAATTCGGTTCCCAGGTACACTTTCCGCTCCGGCATATTGGTGAACAGCTCTTCAGGTTCCAAAGTTTCTACTGTTGGCATGTGTCCTTCCTTCTCGTCCATTTTGGCGATGAACTCCGGGACGTCGTATCGGACTTCTTCAGGTGCAGTGTCCGGTCCCGGGTGCTGTAATTGCTATTTGCTCTCCTCGGGTAACCTGAGGGCCACTGAGTAACAATCTCGTGCAGTGCGCTGTTCTCCTCGGACCTCACGTATCCCCCATTCGGATGGGAACTTCACCACTTGATGGTATGTAGAAGGGACAGCCTGCATGTCGTGGATCCAAGGTCTGCCCCAAAATGATGTTGTAGGCCAGATCCGCATCGACAACATGGAAGGTAGTCTCCTTCGCCACCCCTTCCGCCAGAGTAGTCAATGTGATCTCCCCGAGAGTCTTTTCGCTTGAGTTGTTGAAGCCGGAAAGAACTCGAGAGATCGGTACAATCTTGTCTGACAGTTGTGTTTCATTCACGACCCGTGCCTGGATGATGTTGGCAGAGCTGCCCGCATCAACGAGCACTCTCTTTACGTCGAATTCTGCCACTCGTAGTGTTATGACTAACGCGTCGACATGCGGAAACTGAAGTCCGTCAGTGTCGGATTCTTCAAAGGTGATGGCTGCCTCTGTCCGAGGTCGTTTGCTGTTGGTAATGGAAACTTTCGCATACTTTTTGGCTGTGAAGGTAACAGAATCCACCTCGATTCCACCCGAAATAACATTGACCGTTCGTTTCGGGGAAGAAGCTCGCGGCGGACCGGGCTTGTTTTGCTGAGCCTTTGCGTGGGTTTGTTTCCCTTTCTCCGTCAAAAATTCCTTCAAGAATCCCTGTTTCAACAGATGAGCGATCTCATACCTTAAGGCTTTGCAGTCTTCGGTAGTGTGTCCATGATCGCGGTGGAACTCGCAATATACGTCTTGGTTCCGCTTGCTGGGGTCAGTCTTCATATCCTTCGGCCACCTGACTCTTTCTCCCATGCTTTTGAGCACAGCCACGACATCTGACAATTCGATGTTGAAACTAGGTAGGCTGGGCAGGCTGGCAGACTGAGAACTCTCTCCTCGGGACAGCCCTCTGTTGTTGTTGCGGTTACGGCCTTTGGAATTGTTCCGCGATTGGTCGGGGTATGGCTCGTACCGTACGCCTGATTTCTCCACATCCGCCTTTCCTCCAGACCCACTGTTACGAGCTTGAGGTTTTCCCCGAGCAGCACCTGTTCCAATCAGTTTGTCTTCGTCGATACGTACCTTAGAGTTGTAACGATTGTAGACATCTGACCAACTGGCTGCCGGGAATTCTCGAAGAGACTCGTAGAGTCTTCGTGTGGCTTCTGAACTTCTGATGTCCAGGCTGTTGGTGAATGCGATCGCTGCCCACCTGTCCGGTACTTTGGGGAGCATCATGCGTTCTCTCTGGAACCGGTCCACATACTTGCGAAGTGACTCGTCGGGCCTCTGCTTGATTTCGAAGATGTCTTCTACTCGGGTTTCCGTCTTTTGGGCGCCCGTGTGAGCCTTCACGAACAACTCAGCCATCTCTGCGAAGGATCCAATAGAGTTTGGGGGCAGCATCGAATACCACCGCAGGGCTCCGTCTGCCAGCGTCTCCACGAACTTTTTCAATTGCACGGATTCGATCTCCTCGTCGGTGAGATCACTGGCTTTTATGAAGTTGCTGAACATCATGAGGTGATCATTGGGGTCAGATGTTCCTCGATACCTTGGGATATTAGGCATTTTGAACGTCTTAGGTATCGCCTTCGGGGCAGCCTCCTTCTTCCAGGGCCGTTGCGTGTAGCGTTGAACATCAACTTTCTTTAGCGTGGGCGGGGCGCCTGGAATCTGGTCAATTCTCTCGTGGAGAGCTTTTTGGAGTGCCTCCTGGCTTTCTTTGAATTGCCTGGTGAGAGCTTCCATGACTTCGCTCATCTCCGTTGGCACCGTTGATCCTGCATTTTGATTTTCAGCGCGTCTTGAGGCACGGGACGGCGAGGCATCCCTTGGG